>CM023826.1:13192500-13572500 GCA_013266295.2 Branchiostoma floridae x Branchiostoma japonicum
ATAGGGTATAGAAATCCACCATGCCAGTTGACAAAAAGGCCGAACGGTTTGTGAACCGGCTGGCGCACAAATTCAACTCAGGTGAGTAGCAAATCTGGTCTTGCGAAGTTACAAACTACCACATGCCCACCATGTGCCATGCATGTGCTCACATGTCCTCTTCACGTTTTTGAGAGGATACACCACTGAGCGGTGCAGACCATATGAATGTATACTTTATTCGGCTCTTGTATTAGATGTTATAGCCCGCATATTAGCTCAGTGCCGCTTGTAGCCCGAAATAATCCTGTGTGTTATAGCTGCCCCCCTCCCCCAAAATTGTCCAGCTGGCTTTTGGGCTCTGGTCTCTTCCCGTTTAAAGGGGCATTATGTAACATTTTTGCACCAAAAATTGAAATATTTTAATTGAAAAAAATCCTCATGTGATTGTCATTTACTTTTCAACATATTCGTGCAATTATCTCATTTCTGACATTTATGGTTGGCACTAAAACAGCCCACAGGAGGGGTACTCATTTCGTGACACCACCACAAACTACCTGAATGTAAACAAACATGGCTGACAGCTACATGTATGTTTCCAACTTTTAAACGCACTCGTAAGGCAGCGTATTTTGGCACCTCCACTTCCTGTCCTATTTGCAATGGAGTAGGGTTGATTCAACTTACTTTGTAAAGAAATGACCAGAAAATTTACTTTTCGTATCATCATAATGTTACATAATGCAGCTTAAATAGCAGTAGGTGGTTTGTAAATGTCTGCACGTGCACGCATAGAGAGGTTAACAAAATACAAGCTTTATGAAATGGAACTAAACATTAACTGCCAACACTACAAAGAATATTGGGACTTACCCCAAATTTTCAGTTGACTCCATCAAACTTGTTCACGGAATGGACCCGTCTACTCTTGGAACGTGACGTCAGAGACACGTGACCGTAGTAGCGGGTCATACGTGCCAGATAACTTGTGTCTCCCCCCGTCTCTGTTCAGGGTAGGTCTGTGAGCTCTTATGTAGACCGCCTCCTTCACTCCTGTTGCAAAGAAGTCCGATTCAGATTCTTGTATCAACACAGATTAACTTTCATGCTAAAAGACAAGCTTGCTTTACCGCTGCATAATTATGACAAAGTTTTCTGATTTTTGATGTTAAATATTTTCAGATGAGTGTGCCGCTATGGGAGAAGCCAAGTTCAGGGCCATGTTCCAGACTGCGGTAGACGACCTCCCTGACAATAAGAAGTTGAAGGACTTCCTCGTGGACAACTTTGACACTTACTTCAACAAACTGTGGAGGTAGATTTGTAAACAATTTTTCTTTGAATTAAGGTTGACGTTACTTGAAAAAGCATCATGCTTCACCTCAGTTGAGGATGACAAAAGAAGAACAGAGAGAACAAGACTGGCAATGAAAACATACATTGCCATGGCGACGGTGGTTGCTGTTAGGGTTATTGTTTGCCCTGCCATCATTTCATGATTTTGAGGAAGACTTGGTACCTATACAGATACAATGCACTCCTCCCCTGAGTGTATAGTGAACGAGCCCTGGGGTCACAGAAAGTAGGGCATCCGGGGCAGAGAGGTCTTCCCAAAGCAGGGTCCCAAAGGTTTCCAGGAATGTGGGCATAGATGTGGGTCAGAGGCATGCCTGTGGACATTCCATTCCTGTGGACAAAATGCCTGTACGATTCCTAGAATTCTTGCGAATTGCACACAATACTGTACCATTAGGCTCCTACCTGAGGCGTCGCCAAAAAATCTAGAACAGTAATCAGTGTATTGTGGGTTGCCCTTTGGCCTTTCTCTACTGAAAAGAACTATATGGAGGGTTTTTTGCAAAGTACTGTATGAGGGGTTCAATAACAATTGTTATTAAGAAGCACTCTATGGGGTATTGGGCACTACATGAGTGTATTGAAACACTTGTAACTAGAGAGCACTACATGGAAAAGGTTGATATGGAACAGTCCATTTTGGAATGGTGAGAGAGATGAGAGTGAAATATGCAGTATTTGCTCCAGAGCAAATGTCTGCCTTTCTAGTATGTGTATTAAAGTCTGTTTGTTACTTGTACCATTCATTTTCCATTCCCAATAACTGTGAATTACATTTTGTATACTGCTGCCTTTTTTAACGTCTCAATCATCATGATATATTATATATTTATAGAGCTAAGTCTTGTAATATTTCATAACATGTTTGTGACAGAAATGTCCGCGGCATCACGTCAGTACACGAAGCAGCGCCAGGCTCTGTTGAACACCGCTACAACCTCCGGGCCGCTGACGGGTTACGGTCGGCGCTGACCTGGGTCGGAACGTTACCCCAGGCCGAGCAGATGCCACACTGTGAGTCTGTAGTCTGCTGAATCTGGTAGAATACTACATGTACTCAGGTTTCTCACTAGGCTGTTTGAGCATAGGAGCCCCCAGTGTTCGAACTACTTTTTTGAGCCAGGTAGCACAGTGTGCTACCTCGGGCAAGAACTAGGTAGCGCATCAGAATTTTAGGTTGCACCCCTTTATTAAAGTTTTTTAACAATATATAACAAAATACATTTATTTTTATTAAACTTCTCCTCTACTCCTACTAGATCCTACTGCTACTAGTCTAAAACCTGATATCCAGTTACAAAGAGAACCAAATATATTAATACACTAAACTAGATGTCTGACGGTAACGAAAATATGGAAAAATATTGTTGCAAAATGAGAGAGACTGAAGTTAAGGTAAATCTCTTTTATTTTAACGCTGGATTTTCATTTTCATCGGTACATATTTTCAGGTTGTGCAGTACGCTACCTGAGTCAGGGAGCAACTAGCGCACAAGAAAATCAGGTTGCAATTGCTAGTGCGCTACCGGGTATTTTGAACACTGAGCCCCCTACGCTGTGATTTGGACCCCCTATGCTGTGATTTAGCCCCCCTAGGCCCCTACACTGTCTTTCAACCAGCCTAGGGTCTGTTTCATTTTGGGGAGGGCCTTGTGCCCATTCATGAATCTTCAGAAAATTAAAATTTGACTTCAGAATGACAGAACAGTAGTTACCAGAAATGTGATTGAATGTTTAACTTTTCGGATATGTTGGGCAATGTTAAGTTTTAACATTGCCCAACATATAAGTTAAAAGTAAACTTATAACAACTTTTAATCTTATACATGTAACTTTATTTTTTTCTTAAAGTTATAACAATAAACCTTATCCTCTCTGTCAGCGATTCTACCGTCAGAGATCCTGATCGGAGTTTCTATTAACAGTGACACCCGATCGGGATCTCTACCGGTAGAATTGTCGATTCTACCAGATCGGAGTCTCTACCCTGACATATAGGTAAGAGGTGAATGTAGGATTCAGGCAACAGGTTGATTTTATCATTACACCAAACTGACAAAGACTTTGTACACACTAGGGCTGCGTACCTAAACGTAAACATCAGGTACAGGTACAGAGGTTTAGGTACAGGTCCGGACCTGTACCTGAACAATTCACGTGCGTCACAGTGTGGGTAAGTGGCCGCTGGTGTAAAGCAGCGGCTTGATCCCAACCAATACGCAGCTTGTAAACTTCTCCTTTTTGATTCCTAGATGACTGTCGGTAACGAAAATATGTAAAAATATTGTTGCGAAATGAGAGAGACGGAAACTAAGGTAAATCTCTTTATTTTAACGCTGGGTGTTCATTTTCCTGGCAGGCCTCCTTGTGTATAGTGATCATCAGTAGTAACAAGTATGGATTTTTGTTCCGGTCCAAAAAACCGGTCCACCGACGTTTCGGTTTTTTGGGACCGGACCGATACTATTTTTCCGGTCCGTACCGGTCCACCTGGACCGGTACGCAGCCCTAGTACACACCAGTTTTTGATGCAATGCCAGTTTTTGCTTCACTTGTAAACTTTTCCTGCCCTTTTTTACATCACGCCCCAGATCTGAACCTGTTCCAAAGATGGTTTCCCTCAGCGGAAGGTTCCGATGCCCTTCTGGACAACATTATCTCCTCCAAGAAGGACGACCTTGACTGCTTGGTGACCTTGACACAACTGTTGAACCTCAACAAGCAGGCAGTGGCACTGCAGAAAGTTGCAGCGGCATTTGTCAGGTTGATTCAATGTGCAATGTAGTAACAGAAGTGTGAACTATAGCTAGGGGTGGTAACTAATATCCAAGAACTGAGTAAAGAAAAAACTCTGAAAGTCATGATCCAATTTTTTTTACTCATAATAAAGTACTGTATAGACATTTTATTAGGTAACCTGGTCATAAAAGGTAAAAAAAAAACCCTAAATCAAACTAGATTAGCCTAAATTCATAAGTTTGTGCATTAAAAATAACTAATTCATTCCAATACACTGTGAATTTAAACATAATTTGTGGCACTCACAGAGCTGTGTTTGTGTCTTGCTCTCCAAAATACATGTTGTGTATGATATACAGTGTAGTACTAACCTTATTTTTACTTTGATACTATAATCAGGTCCAGGTCTGGGCCTGAACCTGGACCTGATTATAGTATTACAGTAAAAATATACTCTTGAGCTGGATCTAAACTTGGACCTGATCAGGCCAAACTGGTATATATAAATGGTTTATTCGCAAATTCATACAGAGCTAAAACAACATTGCAGCCTAATAATACAATGTAAAAAGGCTGAATTACGCAGTTTCAGGGAATACACAACTGTACAAAATATCATCAATATTTACAAACCTAACTAAAACTGAATAAAAAGAATTCACCCCTAGTGTGAACTCATCTTAACCTTCTCCCTGCTGATGTAGCCTTATAGCACCAGATTTCTGTTGGTTACAAGAATGGGCAGCAGGGTAAAGGTTGAGGTGCCAGGCAGCAAAGTTTAATTTCACAGCATGTCTCAGACTTTTCTGAGACGTACCTACCTTGTTGCAAGAAATGTTGTAAAAGAAAGTGTCGTATAGTTTATTTTAATCGTAACAATTTATTTTAATCTACTACTACTACTACTACTACTACTACTACTACTACCACTACTACTACTACTACAACTATTACTACTGCTCCCACTACTCCTAGTACTCCTCCTCCTCCTACTACTACTACACTGTACTACTACTACTACTACTACTACTACTTTCTTATGCTACCATAGGTTAGCACAGTTTATTTGCTCTTGCTGTCAGAAGACACTACTGAATATTTAGAAATTGCTGTTGATGAGCATGGTTTATTATATTTCCTAGTTTGATATAGGATGACTGTTTGGGGTATGTCGATGTAGAAGATGAGAAACAGCATATCCCAGGTTTCAGAATGTCAAACATGACATAAAATGACATTATTTTCTGTCCAGGCGACTGGAGCAGGCATATGACAACTGCCTACAGGAAGACACAGCAGACAGGGCAGCAGAACTCAGGGAGATTGTCTTGAGGTTCCTGACTGTGCTTAACATACAAAGAGACCCTGCAGTCAAGGTGACACGAATTTAATTTTGTTTTAATCTTTGGAGATGTTTGTGTTGTATGTAAATTTTCAACAATGTTTTAAAATAATGGCAACATAATACAGACATCAGTTATGATAGTTTATTGAAAGTGTTTCTTTTTTTCAGGAGAAAACTAAATCATTAAACTTTTATGTACGATTCTACATGGTTTACACGTATCTATAAAAGGTACATAACCAGAAAGGTAACATTTGCAAAGCAAATGCATAATGTTTACCTCACATGGTCTAGCCTGTACTGCTCTGTTTATTCTTACTCAAACACATTCATATACATATATATCGTGACCAGCCCCTCCAGCTTGCTACATAATGTAATACAATACCACAAGGTCTGCTACAGAACCAGTAACCATGGGGACAGTTGTTTGGCCCATAGGTCATTCACCTTATTTGTTTGGAATGGAAGAAGAAGAAATGGAGCAAAAACAACATGTTTCCTTCTGCGAATTGAAACATGATTATTATGTTTACCGAAGGAAAACATATTGTTTTTGCTACGTTTCTTCTTCCTCCTCCTCTTCTCCAAACAGTGACCTCTGACCTGGTCAATGACCTGAACCAGACTGTCTGTTACCATGGTAACTAGTGTTGGGTTACATCATGTTGCAATTTTATAGCAGGAGGGATTTAGACTCCTGTCTGACCACATATATGAATGTGTTTGAGTAAGAATTAACATAGCAGACCATATGCGAAGGTAAACATTATGCATTTGCTTTGCAAATGTTACCTTTCTAGTTGAATGTATGTTGTGTCAGCAATACTTTCAGACATTTGTGGTGTTTAGGAAAGTTTTGTTGATGTTTCCTTGCCTGTTATGTGTGTTCAGTGGGAGGACCCTGGGTATGAAGACCTTGTGGCAGCTTTTGTTTCCCTGTATGTGGACCTCAGCCTACTGGTGACAAGAACACAGCTCAGGTAAACTTATTTTTTGGCGACGCCTCAGGAAGGAGCCTAATGGTACATTATTGTGTGCAATTCGCAAGAATTCTAGGAATCGTACAGGCATTTTGTCCACAGGAATGGAATGTCCACAGGCATGTGACCCACATCTATTCCCACATTCCTGGAAACCTTTGGGACCCTGGGAAGACCTCTCAGCCCCGGATACCCTACTTTCTGTGACCCCGGGGCTCGTTCACTATACACTCGGGAGGAGTGCACTGTATCTGTATAGGTACCAAGTCTTCCTCAGAATCATGAAATGATGGCAGGGCCGCAGTGCCATGCAAACAATAACCCTAACAGCAACCACCGTCGCCATGGCAATGTATGTTTTCATTGCCAGTACCGGTACTAGTCTTGTTTAAAGTAAAGCTAGCTTTATATACATACATATAGATGTCATACTTTAACCACACAGGGTTGCATGTACATGTGGTACTTGAGTTTTGATTCTAAACTCTTACAAACTTCAGTAAAGTTAATTTCAGTCACTTTTGTTGTTAACATAATGTACACAAATGAAGCAGTAGAAAAATCAAGTGTGCTATATTGTACGTTAAACATTTAGGTTAAGATCTTGTACTCTTTAATCTTGTATTCAATTTAAAAGGTTTTTTTTTCCTCATGTTCAGCTCTAAATCTGATGGCAAGTCATCTGAAGTGTCACAGTCCATAGGCAACTGCATTCTTGTGTGGCTTGGTGAGTATCCAAATGATTTACTTATTTATAATGTTTGTAGAAGCAATATTCAGGGTTTATATAATATGTATATCAGAAGTATTTTGTAGACTGAGGTATGAGGTAGGGTTCGGTACAGCTCATGCTTGTACACAAACAGTTGCATCTCCACAGTAGGCATATTTAGTGACGCTCAAATTCAAAATACTTTTTTCTGCATGCCTGTACTGGTGCAGGTAGCAATGTAAATTACATGTACCTGCACCAGGCAAATTTTACCTGCACCACTCAGAATTTAGGAAGTATGGATCATACTAAAAACTGTTCAGAAACCATTGCCATTATTTCTTTTACACTTCATAGGTGGTAACAGTCAATGCAGCAAATCCACATACACCTTCATGTATATATAAACCCAGTACATGGACCGGTTGGTTGCAGATAGACATCAGAAATACCTGCACAGCTCCAATTTTACCTGCACTAACCTGCATATGCAGGTGGTATTTTGAGCCCTGGACAGCATTGTTCTGTTGTTCCAGGCCATTCCCCAACTCACATCCTGGACGTACTTCTGCAGTCCGAGGCAGACAGTGAGAGAGATGGGGCAATCCTCACACCCGTCTACAGGTCAGTCTTACTCTTAAGAAACCTGTCTCATAATCTTAAAAGTTCATCTGTGTTGGTAGAAGTCATTATGAAGCAAATTTAAACTGTAATTTTCAACACAGGAAATTGTGTCATAGCGTCTGTCTTATGACCAGTGGGAGATTAGCTCTTCAGTTAGCTAAAACTGGATTGAGATCAGAATAAAGAGACTCTTTCTACACAACCAAGTGTTTTATTCAGCCGACGTTTCGGTGACTGTCTGTCACCTTCCTCAGGGCAATTCTGACTAGTTCACATTGCACTGCAGCATAGGTGTCGCTGGTATAGATGCGTTCCCGACATATATAGTGACACCTATGCTGCAGTGCAATGTGAACCAGTCAGAATTGCCCTGTGGAAGGTGACAGACAGTCACCGAAACGTCGGCTGAATAAAACACTTGGTTGTGTAGAAAGAGTCTCTTTATTCAGTGACTTACCAACCTGATGAAACTATTCACGGATGGATTGAGATCACTTTCTTTCCTTTATAAATTGGTGTGATCTGCCCTTGCAGGAGATTTTTGCACACCGCTCCCTCACCTCTGACCCACCAGTCCTACATCAGGTACATGTGTGCCGTGTGCAAAGCCAGGGAAATCATCCCGCAAAACTCAGCCACGTGGAAGTCACTACAAAAGGTACAGAGCATCAAAATAGCAGTGTTTAAATTGAAACTTTAATCCCAACATCAGTACAGTCAAGCATATGTAAGAAAGTAATATGTAGTCTGGATATTGTCAGCCTTGCATTATGCATAGCATGGTGCCTACATACATGTAAGTGGGAAATTTAAAGCTGTATTACATGTATGTAACATTTAGGATGATACAAAAAGGTAATTTTCTGGTCATTTCTTTACAAAGTAAGTTGAGTCAACCCTACTCCATTGCAAATAAATGCTATTCAGGAAGTGGAGGTGCCAAAATATGACGCCTTACGAGTGTGTTTAAAAGTTGGAAACACAGCCGTCAGCCATGTTTGTTTACATTCTGGTAGTTTGTGGTGGTGCCACAAATGGAGTGACCCTCGTGTGGGCTGTTTTAGTGCCAACCATAAATGTCAGAAATGTGAGATAATTGCACAAATATGTTGTAAAGTGGAAGTAAATTACAATTCATGCAATCACACAAATATTTTTGGCATTAAAATGTTTCAATTTATGGTGCAAAAATGCTACGTAATGCCCCTTTAAGGGACAATTCCTGATATCACAATATTAGGACAATCCATTTCTTTAAAGCTCTTGTTTTCTCAGAATCAACGGTTAGAAATAATCTACCCTCTCTGTGTGAACCCAGGCAGCCCTGAGTACACCGGCGCCCCCTAGCTTCCTGTCGTGGTTAGACAGCAGCAGTGCAGAGCTGATGGACCAGGTGCCAAACACACCCAAGTGGAGTGGCTCACATGTCACTCAGTTCCTCATCCTGGAGTCAAGCCAGGACTTCAGGGAGAATTTACTGGATGTAAGTCATTGCAGGCAGTGTACAAAATACTATTTAAGTCAGGTTGCCCAGTGGCAACCTTGGATGAAAGCTAGGTTGCCCATCAAAATTCCAGGTTGCCCCAAATTTAAACTCTTCTACGTTATGATTAACTTCGTTAGAATGCAATGTGCATTAATTTTATACATTTCTGGCACAGAGTTGTTTCCCCTTACCTGAAGTGATGAGCTCTTCCATGGGAACTTCTCAATAAACAGTTCCCAATGGAAGAAAGGGGCATCCTTACCACAAAATTTAGGTAGTGCACTGAGCTACCTGGGTGTAGAAATAGATTGCTCCATATGGTTGCACAGTGCAACTGGGCAACCTAGTATTTCACATGCTGGCAGGGCACTAGCCAGCCCAAAATGTTTTTCTGTCAGCCCAGATTCGTGATCGGATTTGGGGGGAGGAGCGCCATACGCAATCTAGGGGGTCCCAGAAAGTTTTGGATTTTCAAGTCTTCAAAAATGCAATTTCCTGCATTTTGAGAGGCAAGAGTGGTTGTTGGTGGTTCTTCGGTTGTTTTTATATTTTTACCCAAGATGATTTTGTCTGTCAAGGTTGACGGATTGGTTTTAAAATTTTTCCGTCAGGCACCGCAAAGTTCCGGTAATTGACGGTAAAAGGGTGCTGGCTAGAGACCTGAGTTATAGTAGAAATGTTACATGATGATGACTAGGACGATTTAAGGTTGTCTTGTGGTTAGGGTTGTTGACTCAGAATCCGAAGGTTCTGGGTTCGAATCCCTGGCAGGCCCCACTGTTGTGTCCTTGGGAAGGGCACTTTTAACACCTATTTCCTCACTTGACTCAAGTGAAAATGAGTACCTAGCTTCGGTTAGGGAAGTCTTCTCGAATAGGACGTAAAGCCAGAGGTCCCTTGTTTAAGGAGAGCCACACCTTGAGCATGTTAAAGACTGCACTGCACTTATCGAAAAGAGCAAGGGTCCTTCGAATTCCTGGTGTGAGTGGTTCAAACCTTACAGTCTGGTCTCAGATTTGACATCTTGAAAAGGTAATAGTCACCTGTTATGTCAACATTAACCCTTCCACAAAATGTGGTAAATCTTCATAAAAGACGTGTTGTAATGCAGCTTGGAATTTGTTTATTGTTTGTTTCTTACAAATTCAAACATACATTTGCAGGTGTGCCTTCCCTGAATTGTGTAAAGTTTGCTACAACTGTCGTGTTTCACACAAAGTCACAAAATAGAAAATTTAAATTGAATGTGTAAATCTACATGTATGTACAGAAAGATTGCAACAAATGTTAAAACAACACTCAAAATACAACACAATACAGGAAACCGAGGACCAAGGCGTAATAGAGACACTATGAAATTGACTTGTTGTAAAGTCAAATTGCAAAATGCAAGGACTGTTTCAGACGTTCAGTTCTGGCCTTGGGGGGAGTGAACCAGTGTTCTAGCCAGCATCCATTTTTCTGTCATTTGACAGAGTTTTGCTGCTTAAGAATAAGATGGACAGAAATTTTGGATGGAAAAGATAATGCCTGTAATGGCCAAACTTCTGATGCAGTGTTGACTAAACATGAAACGAAAACTGAAAAATCCAGGTTTCGCACAGGCACAGTATGTTCTGCTGAGATGCTACTTTTACATATGTACACTTGTACACATTGTACATTGGACAATCCTTGTACAATGTATCAGCCATACAGTGTACATTAGAAAGCTACAATGTACATCCTTCTCACCTAAACCTTACAGTTTGGGAAGAGATTGACTCTTTGGCAGGTATCTTCCTTTCACAAGTCTAGGTGGACTATCCTTTCTAGTATCTTCTCTTGTCTTCCAGTCCTGAACCTGTCCCATCTGGTGTGCATGTACAGGAAACGAACTAGTGTTCCTGAACACACTGCCACTGGTTTTAGAGCCACTCACTCGGATCTGACCGAACGGTTGTATCCGTGTCCTTTGTAGGGAATGTCTTCTACCTGTGTATGGGTGAACAGTTTTGTTGGACATTCCCTTACTCTCAGAAGGCACCAATGAGTATGTGAAACCTGTCCTTCCTTGTTTGTCCTTTGTTTCTCTGTTCTCTTTTGTTTGACTGGTTGTGAAATAACTTTCTGTTTCTGATACCTGCTGTCCAGTTTTCCAGAAGATGGGTGCTGCATGACCTTGACTTTCTAACTTTGAAGGCTTGGAAGGAAGCTTGTCGTCTTTTACCCCTTCAAGGCTTTGGTTTGTGGGGACTTTTGATGTCCCTGCACACAAGTCAGTCTTCAAGATCGCTCCAGATGTAGGGTTTGAAGCTGTTGAAGATGAGATAGTTGATAGATCGTCTGCATTGTCTCTGTCCTTAGTATCTTGTCCTGTGTCATATTGGCGCGGTTTGCTCTCAGTAGTTTCTGATAAACTTGACCTAGTCGATGTACTACTGAGTTGTTGTGGTTCCGTTTTCCTTCTTTGGATGTCGCTGTCGTTCACATTTGTGGTGGAAGTGTCTTTACTTTTGTCAGGTTGCACATTTGGAGTAGAAACTTTTTTATCTTTAGGTGGATGTTTGTTTTGTGGTCTTGACGTTGGCAGGTGCTTCTGCAGTTTCTTCATTCCTTTCTTGACCAGCTTTATCACCTCGCTACATGCTACCCCTTCGGCCTGTAGCTCTTTTTCAATGTTTTCCAACGTTTGGTAGAGGAAAGACAACACTTTGGAAAGCTCAGCGACTTTCCTTCCTTTTGATAGGTTATCATTTTTGAGTCTCTTATTTTCCTCTTTGAGTGAATGATCAGGTGTTTTCTTGCATTCAGTGGTGAGTTTCTCGAAGAGGAAGTTGTAGTCGGTTTTCAGAGCGTCACAGAAATGTCCAAAGGCGTCTGGCCCCCTTAGAACAAGCAGGTCCAGAAACTTTTCGACTTCTTGCCTTCTCGTCGGCTCCGTCTGTATCTCTTCAAACATGTCGGTGTTGAAGACCTTCTTTTCGATGAGGTACGACTTGATGTCGCAGACGCGGAGGTTGTTCGCGATGTAACGTTGATGATCGCGTAACAGTTCCCGGTCCCTTTCTTCCATTTTGGAAGCGTTCTGAAATGATTCAAGAAACTTCGTTGATGACACTTTTCGACAATTGTCATCCATTTTCTCCCCATTACTGACAGTTTCATCGCAAAAAATTCATACAAGTACTCAGAAATTTCTGGTCATTATGACTAGGTTTGTACATAATATAGAATACTACACAGTGTATTCTGTATCACCCACGATCAGGCTGGGAGCAAGGTTGGTGCGGAATACAAAGTGTAGTATTCTATATATGTCATAGAAAACAACACACATTTCAATGTGAAATGTGCCTGAAATTGAGCAAATTTGGTGTCCCTTAACAAAAAAAAAATGGTAACAACATCAATTCCAATGTCTGAATTTGGTATTCTAATTTTCTAAGTGTTGCGCACGTCACACGCAAATGTATTCGAATGGAGCTTTTGGTTTTCCTTGTGATAACCTTTGGAACACCTGTATCAAACGTTATCGCGGCCCAGCGAATGTTTGTACATATTTGTCCATGTTTGTGCACTATACAGACACGCACAAATCCCGTTGCACCTCCCCAATGCCTCAGGCACAAACTTAAAACTACAACTTGTACAAGCACCAAAACAAGATACTAGTATCCTATTTTTGTAGTCTTTCATGTGTAACCAGAAAGGTTGTAAAATTTCTGCAGTCAACAGTTAAATTTACACAGTTTTTTTCTAAATCTAGCCGTGTTAACTGCCCATCCAAAGCTCTGTGGACGTTTTTCTGGTGCGTGCAAAAGTCAATTGGTCCAAAGTTTGCAGCTTTACATCTGCACCTTGACAACCCCTACTCTGAAAAGAAGAAAAACTATTCTAACTTATGCCCCTTATCCTTATTTGTAAAATACCAAAAATGTGTAGCAAAACAGTTTGCTTTTAATTTTCTTATGTCTTATGACACTATGCTACCAACACCAGTCAAAGGAAGAAGAAAAGTTGGAACGTAACTTACCTCTTTTCCCTTGCACAGTTGCAAACCTTTAAAGCGTTGCCTCAATCAGACAATGAATGTCACAAGCAAGAAAAGCATAGAAATGTTGCTACATCCCTCAAAATGTTGAGTCCCAAGGCTTAGGAAAGAAGTTTTCTTCCTTCCCAAGTCTGGTATCTCTCTTGTGTTGTCTGTTCCCGTTGCTGTGCAGTTGTTTGGCACTGTTGACTCAGTCCGTCACTTGATACACATACATGTGATAGAACCGTGTCTACCTGTGCAAAGTCCACGGTACGCCGCAAACTGCGCATGTCTGTAGCAACTCTATATTTATCCCATTTGTTTAAGAACGTATTGTCTAACCGACATGGCATGGGAGAGAGGAACACGGCATTGCTTACTCAGTTAACTCTGGCCTTTTCATGTGAAAACTCTCGCTTTGACAACAAATGCATGCGTACAAAAGACAGGCATATTTGCTTAGTCACTTCTTTAGAACTTTGAGACACTGCCTTAGATTGCTGTGGGGACAAGGCAATTAGATACCAATTCATTAGGTGTTGTGGGCTTGGGGGTAAAATGTAATGTTATTATGACTTGTGATACTTGGTAAACTAAGACACCTGTTATCCAAGTGTACATTTAATTCAGAATTTACACCTCAGTGTCTTCCAAATATGACACAAATATAGACTTCAGTCAATGACAATATTCTAATTTTTACACTTATGGTCTTCTCACACTCTGACATGTATATAACATGTTTATACACTTTTCTAGGCTTAAAGTTAATTCTATAATATGGTAAAAGAACTCTGTTTATTGCAAGTATAAGTTCCCTGGATGCTCTTGGGAAAGAGCAGCCATTTTCTCAGGTGTGTCTACTTTTCATTATGTATTTATGAAGATTTACCACATATGTGGAAGGGTTGACATAACAGGTGACTATCACCTCTTCAAGATGTCAACCCTGAGACCAAACTGTAAGGTTTGAACCACTCACACTGAGAAGGACCCCTGCTCTTTTTGATATGTGCGGTGGGATCTTTAACATGCTCAAGGTGTAGCTCTCCTTAAACATGGGACCTCTGACTTTACATGATATCCGAGAAGACGTCCCTAACTGAAGCTAGGTACTCATTTTCACTCGAGGCAAGTGAGGAAATAGGTGTTAAGTGCCTTTCCCAAGGACACAACAAAGGGGCCTGCCAGCGATTCAAACCCAGAACCTTCTGATTCTGATCAACAACCCCTAACCACAAGACCACTTTGCCATCTTCATTATCTTTCAAAACATTAAAAGAAAATGTTTAAACAGTCAGGGTCAGAGATTCTAACAACTTCTATCCTCAGAGTAGCATGGGTTAGAATGTTGTTTGTACATAAATTCATCCCTTTGATTCTGTGTTGTTGTTTACTCCACAGCTTCTGACTGAGGGACTTGAGAAGTCTAACAGTGTTGTGACGGAGGTCAAAGTTCAGACACAGGAAGAGACCAGGCCCGGTGCTGACGCAGACCTGTTCTTTGTGGACAAGTCAAAAGATGAGGACACAGCAATACAGGTGCAGTACCGATCAATTCTGATGGAAACAAACTAAATACAGACTTTCAAACCTTCAAACAAAGATTACAAGACTAAGACATACATTTGTACTTGTAAAGACAACACCAATTTAATCAATTGGCTCCCGGATTCACCCTCTTCATTTTTTTTCTGATTTTCAAAAAAAAAAAAAAAATACAGATTCAGATTCAGATTCTGAATCAACCAAAATGCTTATATTTTGGCCCCAACAGTTGAAGAAAGTCCTTTTCTTCCTACTGTTCCTCTTGTTACTGTTTTCCATCTATCAATGCAGCCGGTTCATTAAAAGTTTAAAATTCATTGTTAAACAATGAATTTTAATGAGTTACAATCCAGCCTGGTATGTTGACTTCATGACTGCTATTGTAGCGTTTGGGGCTATCATAGGATGCCTAGGCCTGGGTTTTTCTTGGCCCTATCGCCTCATATTTTTTCTTAAAAAATCCAACAAGCAACAAATCAAATTGGTGTGGCCTTACCTACTTTTAAAACGAATTTTGAACTTTGTCAACTATGAATCTCTTGACAAAAAAGTAGCTCCAAACTGGAAAATTGAAAACTCTTTTTTTTTCAGTTTCAATTTTAAGACAGCTAGACTTGTGAGACTGTGATCATTATATTTTTTGGCGACGTCTCAGGGAGGAGCCTAATGGTACAGTATTGTGTGCAATTCGCAAGAATTCTAGGAATCGTACAGGCATTTTGTCCACAGGAATGGAATGTCCACAGGCATGTGACCCACATCTATGCCCACATTCCTGGAAACCTTTGGGACCCTGCTTTGGGAAGACCTCTGCCCCGGATGCCCTACTTTCTGTGATCCCGGGGCTCGTTCACTATACACTTAGGGGAGGAGTGCACTGTATCTGTATAGGTACCAAGTCTTCCTCAAAATCATTAAATGATGGCAGGGCCGCAGTGCCATGCAAACAATAACCCTAACAGCAACCACCGTCGCCATGGCAATGTATGTTTTCATTGCCAGTCTTGTTCATCCTGTTTGTTTTCTGTAGATGGAGACGGATGATCCAGAGGTGGAACACAGCGGGAAGGAGATCCAGATTCTCGGGGAGATCCACACTCTGCTGGGGAAGATCAACGTCGGGCAGGACATGCCTGAGGAGACAGAGGGCAGTGAAGATTCGGATGTGGAGGAAGTAGAGTTTCAGGTAAGATATTGGACTCGACAATCTTAACTTTCGTTACGTACAAAAACTTTTGGCCCCACCCCCTCTCAAATCAAGAAGTGTTTTTATGATATTTACTTGGTGGGCAGGTACAGTTTTAATGCTGTAGTGATAATGAAAACACCTACATACATACGTTAAGCCTCTGTCACACATTCAGAACCTTCCCCCGAGCACCAACAACTTGAAGGTCAGCTAAAGTTCAGGAGCAGTCTGACCAGATTTAGGCCATGCCTACCTTTCTGCATGAATCAAATCGAATTGGAGTTAAATTTGAGTCAAATTTGACCCCCAAACACGCCCCAAACACTGCTGACCTACTCCCGAACACCAGCTAACCATGGACAAACCTCTAGTACACATCTAAATGTTTTAAACATTTTGAAACATTTGACTGGCGCAGCTGAACAATAGCCGACCTGGCTGAACACCAGCCGACCACAGCCGACCTTGCTCCCGACCTACTCCTAACCATGGTTGGGGGGAGTTCGGCAGTGTTCAGGAGGCCATATTGGGCTATGTGTGGCAGAGGCTTTGGATCTGCAAGATGTGTCATTATTACAATTTTTCCTGTTGGTTTTCAGGTGCCAAAAAGTAAAGCCAAACGGAAGGAACAAGTTGCAGAGATCGTAGCTCAATCCCTGCAGACCTACAGGAAGCACAGTGTCCGAAGCAGGGCTCAAGAGGAGAGAGACAGCACCTCTGGGCCATGGGCTGTCAAGAGCCCCGTGTCTCCTCTACAGGTGAGGACAGCAGCAAGAGCAGCATTGAAGGACAGCAGGGACAGCACACAAGAACAGGCAGAAAGCAGCAAACTAGGAGGCAGTGAAGAAAGTATGTCAGCAGCAGTGGGAGAAAACATTTCTGAGCCACAACAAATGGAAGTTATAAAAATCACCTCTGCAGGAGAGGATGATGATGAACTTGTGAAGCAGGGAAGAGACATTCCTAAATCTGTAGAAAAGGGACTAAGGAAGGGTAAGAAAGAGAAAGGAAAGAAGAAAAGCAAGAAAGAGAGTAAGGAGGGAGGGAGGAAAGAACCTGAAAAGCTTGAGAGAAGTTTTGAAGACATTAAATGTCTGGAAGGAGAGAGCTATGACTCCACCCAGGAGAGTGTTGAAATGATGGCGTTTAAAGCTACTGCGTCGGAGCTGCTCCAAGATGTGGAAAAATTCATGAGCACCACCAAGCAGGGTGAGGAGGAATTGCAGGTAGACATGGAGAAAGAGGAATGCAAAACGGACACGTCTGAAGGTATAAAAGAAGTAGCAATAGAAGGAAGTGTTGGAAATGATGAAGAAAACTCCCTCCAAGAGATCACAGTCAGTGAGGACAAGCCAATGGAAAAGGGCACCGAATCAGCAGTAGTGGAATGTGGTGCTGACTCTGGTGAACTTTCAGGCACTGAAAAAGAAGGATTCCAGTCAGAGGATATTAATCAGATGGAGGGGTCTCCCGCTGTAGAAGAGCAGGGGCTTGCAGGTGTGCAGGATGTTCCTGACTCCCAGGAGTCCAATACTGATACTGATGATGATGATGATGGACTTGCGTCAAAAATTCTGAAGTTACGTCAAAAACTAGTCCCTCCAACGTCAGCAGCAGAACCTAATTTGGACCAGTCTGACGTCATGCCGTTGGTAGTCGAGGAAGACGGAAGTACGACAGGAGAAGTAGTAGAGCAGGCTATGGAGGAAGAAGTTGTTCAGGAGGCACCAGCAGCCGACATTACAGAGATTGGAGGAATACAGAAGGAAGGCATCTTCAAGACTCCTGTCTCACCGGCAAAAGGAAAATCGTCTCCCGCAAGAGCTAACTTCTCTCCATCAAAGGCGTCCCCTGTGAAGACCGCGGGGGTAGCAGTATCTCCGACAACACGCAGACGGAGGCTGTCCACAGACGACGAGCTTCAGGAGCTTGCAGCCGAGGTGACGGAGAGAATAGCCCAGGAGAACAGCGAAGACGACGTGAAGAGTCTCGCTCCATCCACGCCGCCTTCCAAGTCGTCAGACAAGCGCCGTCGCTCCACACTGGGCCAGAGCTACGGCAAGTACATCGAGAAACAGACTTTCCCTGATGTTATCATCGAGGGAACAGATACCGGTGATGTAGTTTCTGACCAGGCTGAGAGAAGCGATGCTCCTGCAGACGCTACTTCAGCTGCAGAAGATTCGCCTTTAGAGCACAAACCATCAGAAGGGCCAGATGCTACAAAAGTAGAGTCCGAGACGGTGTGTTCTGATAAGGAAGAAGGATTTTCCAAGATGGTGACGTCTTCAGGAAAGAGTGCCAAGGAGAGGGAGCCTACCCCCATGGTGAAACGAGAACGTCGCAAAACCGCCCAGCAAACGTTGCAGCCAGTCGAAGAAGATCCTAGTTGTGAGGCAGCTCTGTCTTCTAGTGACAGCTCTCTGTCTTCTAATACTAAAAACAGGAGAAAAAGTCTGCGAAGAAGGAAGCTAGACTTGAAAGATGAACAAGAAGCTGAACAAAGGAAGACAGAGTTGGAGAAGCAAGGTGGGAAGTTGTCTGAGGAAATTACTGCCCACTCAGAGGAGTCAGTGCTGGTCTTGGAAGATAAAGAAAGTCAGGAAACATCTACAACGGAGGCGACGCAGACTGAAGAGACAGCAGTCGAGGATAGACAGCCAGGGGAAGATGAGGATGATGTTACACGACCCATCAGTGACGTAAGCTCAGAACAACCAGCAGAAGCATTACGGATGGTACAGTCACCGACGCCAAAGAAGAACCAAGGGGAAGAGCAAAGGATCAAGTTGGTCTCTCCCCAAGGTAGCCCTGAGTTACAGTTTGCAACGAGCGGCCACATCGTGGTGAGGGTGAGCAGTGACTCCCCTGACCACAAGCCCATGATCATGCAGTCACCAACTGGAGAACTCATCATAAAGGCATACAACCCTAAAGTGGTGGTGGCCCCAGACCTCACTGGGAAAGCCAAAAGAATTAACTTTGACGGCACACCCACTGCTGACAAAGACGGCAGACAGCCTGCTGAAGGAACAGGCACCAAGGGAGAGGCATCCTCGGCCAGCATAGACATGCCCAAGGGAAGGATGGTCCTTAGAACCAGGTCGAAGTCACCAATCCCATCAGACTCCAGCTCGCTGACTTCCGTATCCTCCGTGTCTGATACAGCTGGCAAATCCAGGAGAAAAAGCAGGAGGAGTTCAAGAAGAGTTGAGTCTGTTCTCCAGGAAGAAGGCGACCACAAGGACGACAAAGACCGGATGATGCTTGACACGGCTGTACCAAGTACCTCAGGGACACGTCCTCGAAGGAGTAAGGTACCCAAGGACATTGCCTCCCAACAGACGCAGGCTTCTGACTCGGATCTCAGTGTGAGCTCACAGGGGAGTAACACCAGACGGAGAAGCAAGGCCGCCAGCGTTGCGCCCGAACACGTCGTCTCTGAGTCTGACAGCCAGGGGGTCAGAAAAAGCGCAAGAAAACGAGCCAAAGGCAGAGACAAGGAGGAGTCTCCACCGAAGAAGGTAAAGACGGCTGAAGAAGAAGAAGAAGGAGATGTGGAGGAAAGAAAGAAGGAGATGGAAGGTCTTCCAGAGCTCATTGTCTTAGACAGCTCCCAGGAGGATCAAGCTGAAGCTGGAGGTGTAACCAGGCCAGTGACAAGGAGCAGGGTTAAAAGAGGTACATATTAGCATGACCTGTGTTGGTACATTCCATCACTCACTCACTCACTATCCTGGCTTATATCCATGATGAAGTTTTGTACTTGCGTTCAGCACAAGCAAAAGTAGCTCACCTCGAATTTTCAGTCACATGTCAACCTTCTTCGGTAGTGAAGTTGATTCAATTACCGGTACTCTGAGCACTTGACCTTAGGGACATGTGACTTGAGTAATGAATCGTACTTGCCTGGTAAGAGATATCAGCCGCTGTCTCGGTTGAGTGTTGGCTAGTGGGCTCTAATGTAGATGTCCTCCTATACTCCCCTTTTAAAATTCGTGGTGAGCTACTTTTGCTTGTGTTGAACAAAAGTATCAAACTTCATCAGGGTTCATATTAATGTTGTTCACATGTGAATTTAAGGCAAGTAGTTATTCTTTACTTGATACCAGCTGAGTATCAAGTAAGTGTTTGACATACCGATATTGCTAAAGGTGCTTTGAGAATAGCTTAACTGACACCTAATGCTTGTTGCTGCATTAATAAATGCTTGCTCTCCCTGTACAATACATAGAATCAAACCAGCTTAACTGATACCTGGTGCTTAGTGCTGTTTGCCGGTTCGCTGGACTCAGTTCCAGACTTGTAAAAACGTTTAGGTTCAAGTCCAAAAAAAACTGAATTGCGGGAACCAGTTCCGGACTTGGTTAGAAAAAAAAACATGTCACATACCCCTTTTCGTTCCGAACCACATCAAACCTTCCATAGATCGCAAAATCTGTGCTGCAAAATGAAGAAAACATTGCCATCGGGCATTGTCAAGTGTCGGCCTCCATGTTTTGTGGCCACAGTTTTCGCCCAGAAAACATTGCAAGGTTGACAACATGCAATTTTGTATATACCGTGGGTTTAGGTCCGGACTTACAAGTCCGGAACTGAACCTAAACCTCTGGACTTGAATTCAGACCTGAACCTAAACGTGGGTTTAGGTACACAGCACTACTGGTGCTTGTTGCTGCACTAACAAATGCTTACTCTCCCTGTCCAATACGTAGAGTCAGAAAGCACGACAGTTTCTGAAGTGTGGTCCGATGTGGACATGTTTAGTCTGTCACCACCTCACACCAGACGGGGCCGTAGACTCAAGGCTGTGCATGGTGAGGTCCCAGGGTTTACCTTTATACTTGTGACTGTTCATTAAAGCCACATTATGTAACATTAGGACGATACAATAGTCAATTTTCTGGTCATTTCTTTACAAAGTAAGTTGAATCAACCCTACTCCATTGCAAATAAGTGCCATTCACGAAGTGGAGGTGCCAAAACATGATGCCTTACGAGCGTGTTTAAAAACTGGAAACACAGCTGTAAGCCATGTTTAGATACTGGTACTTTTAGTACTTAAAAAGGCGTATTATTTCATTATTTCTGTACTCTGGTTTCTGGTACTATTAGTACGTGTGCTAAAAAAAGTGTAATATTTCATTATTTCTGGTACAGTTGTACTTTTAGTACTAAAAAGTGTATTATTTCATTATTTCTGGTACTCTGGTATTTCTAGTACCGGTACTTTATTTTTATTTTTAAGAAAACAATTCTTTTCCCCCAGAAACGTTGTCTAACGCCTCCAGCGTGTCGGACCAGAGCGCTCTAGACTCGGAACAGGAGGGCAGCATCAGCGCTCGGACTCGCAGCTCGCGCAAGAGGAGATCAGAGCATGCTGGGAAAGTCACCAGGTGAGGGTCAGGGGTCGGCTTGGGCAAGTCGCTTAATGCTTGCATCTACGGGAAAAAATTTTGGTACCACAAAAAAGCAGTCGTCGTGGCCAAGTAGTCAGCTTGAATAGTTGCTTATTACTGTATAGGGGTTAGCTGAGTAATACTGTTCAAAGTCTCAAAACCATTGCCATGGAGACCAAATGACCACGCCCTATTGCACCCTCCCCCATACAGGTCTGCTGTGATTGCTGAGATGGATGCAAAGAAGAGACTGAGCATGCTTTAAGACTGTGTCTGGGCGTCTTGACGTCAACATCTGGTGCTACAGGAATGAAAAAGAAAGCTTCTTCTTCATAACTGACAGTCCTGAATTTGAATCTGACATACATTGTAGATAGAGCATACAACACGGTGTATTCCGTATTGCCCGAGGTATCGGCCCGACCGCGAGTCAGATCGCGGTCGGGCCGAGACCGAGGGCGATGCGGAATACACCGTGTTGTATGCTATTTATATCATACCCACCTTAGAAAACACGTCTTTCAAGGCGAAATGAGCGAAAATTTGGTGTCCCTGAACCAAAAAACTGCAGCAACATCAATTCCAACGTCCGAATCCTGTATTCGAATGTTCGAAAGCGGCGCACACGGTTGGGGCGAAGCGCGTTCGAATCGTTCTATGGAAGCCGTTTTATACAACTGTGTTGTACGGGTGGATACAACACGGCCAGGAGCACTGTATCGCTGCCCGGGTATGATATAAATGTTGGTACCGTACTATATAGTATAAACTTCTCACCCCACCAACTCCTGATCCTTCAACAACATCGGGGTGAGACCAGATTCCACCAACAACTTTGGTGTGAGACCAGATTCCACATTCTCCAGAGATATGAACCCTGCAACTCTGAGTTCTAAATTTCACGAGGCAACGTTGAATTGTCATCAAATGCAAAAAGACACCACCATTGTTGTCAAAAGTTGTCTGTTTGCAAAGTGATTGAATATTGAATTTCTGTGCAATGGGAGTTGTCATAAACTGTGGAAATACAAGTATATTATGCAGGTGTTTTGTATGAAGCCTGATGGACCAATAGCTGTGGATACTGAAATGGAAAAATTAGTATTCTGTTTTTCTAGAACATCTATTAAACATGGAACACAATTAAGACAAGTGAATATATGATTAACCTTGTCATAATTGCTCATATTAAAGTTGCCAGCTTTCAATAGTTTTGTTAGACATTTTTGCTGCAGGAAAAACTAGAAAAATTAGTATTCTGTTTTAATTTCTAGAACGTCTATTAAACATGGAACACAATTAAGACAAGTGAATATATGATTAACCTTGTCATAATTGGTCATATTAAAGTTGCCAGCTTTCAGTAGTTTTGTTAGACATTTTTGCTGCAGGAAAAACTGCCACAGCTCCTTGCCAGAAGTAGAGCTTAGAGTGGTAAGAAAAAGTTAGTTAAACAGTATGTTCGCTTGTATGAACAATGAAAAAAAAGAAGAACCTTATGTACTGATATTTGTATGTTGGCTGGTTGTAGGATGTTGCAATTAGGAAAGTCTATAATGATAAGAAATGCACAGGTAGAAGACATTTGAATCTTTATATGTCTTTGTTTGATGATGCTGTCTTTATATGATGATGCTCAATATGATTATATGTGATTGACAAATAGAATTTATAAGAAGTGAGATCATTATTTTGTACTGTTTATTTTGCCATGAATCGATGTAAAGAGAAGAGTATGATATTGGGATACAACCAGAGATTCTCTCACCTTGCTTACCTTCCTCTGAGTTTCTGACTGGAGTACTGCTTCTCACCACTATATATATAGCCGATGTATGTAGGTGGCACTTTTGCGGTGAGAACACATTGCAATCCCAGACGTGACTAAGTTTGTATCCCCCTTCGTACTAAGAAAATCCTAATATCCTATATTCTACCAACCTGATGAAATTATTTTTGGAAGAGGAGAGTATGGTTAACAGAGAAATGATGAAATCAGTGGTATTTCTTGAAGTCAAAGTCCATGAAATGTATTGAGGAGTTAGTCTTTAAGAAAGAAAATGACAAGTTAAAAAAAGCTTTTCATGTAATTTTGTTATGGACCACTCTTCGAAGCAGTTACCATGAGGCTTTGAACTGAAAGATCAAAATAAGAGAACACAGTTACTGGAAAGTACAATGTATCGTTCTGTTTGATTGAGCTTTATCAATGTTCTATGATGATAAAGTTTCCAATATAACGTGGAACTAAAACATTGAGAATTGTAGACTTCACCATTTATTGGTTTGTTTCGACTTGGAAAGTCAACTACGTGTATGTCAGTCGGATTTGCTCCTTCACAGCATACACACTGATGTTTTCAGTAACGTTAACTCTCATGGTAATAAAGTTACACAATCAACAGCACTGCATGCGATTTTTGAGTGTTTATTTCTTCTGATTGTGCATCATCAGAAAAACTTTACACATATTGGGACTCCTCCAGTTATAGTATTCGTAATTTTTCATGATCACGCCTTCATATAGGCAAGGTAATAAAGGTAAACGTTCGAAGCAACCCAGCGGAGGTCATGTGCACTGCAGTAGGAACTACATACAGCAGTAGATGGTAATAGTATCCAGGCGCAAATTTACGCCGACCGAATAAACAGTAATCCAACTCATACAGCCTGAAAACTGGTGCATTCCTCTACCATTCAGTACAGTTTCCACCACGCTGCCGTGCACCGAAGAATCTCTGCAGCTTCTGCATATACTATGCCGCACTAGTTTGTGCCCGAACTACTACGGAGGTCGCCCAAATGTACTGTGTTAAGCGCCTTGATCGTGTGTGGATGGTGTTCAGCACCAAGGACAGGCATGTTTGCACGGAAACATGTAACGTTAGACTGTAGTGCACGGAAATGAGTTGAGGCTGATTAAATTAGCAGATTTCCGGTACTATATGTTGGATATCAATACTTGTAGTTGCAGACGTTGCCTGTGTGTAAGTTTGACTAGTCAGAAATGGTGAAACGAGCTCGACAGCTCGTGACAACGGCCTTGGTGCATGTAAGCTGATTATGTACCGCAAGGGGTCGTTGCTGTACCGTGGAAATGGTTATACACCGCATCGAAAGACGAAGCTATAATTTTTGCAGAAAAAAATAATAAAACAATAACGATGGAACTGTTATACTGCTCCTCCAGACTATATACAAATATATTATTTAATTTATCTTTTAGAAGATTTTGTTAAGTTAGTATACATTACTTATAGAAGAATAGACATAGACGCGACTTTTTTTTAGTTGTTGCGTGTAGATGCAATCAAGCTCAAACTAGACTGCCCGACATTCTACATTCTTCTATCAGTGTAATAATGTTTTCTTTTCGATCCTAGTTTTCTTGTGATTTGTTGTCCACGATGTCTTGGTCCCAGGGTTCAAGGGGGCCCCCAGAAGCTTCCTTCGAACTCCTGAACCACTTGAACAGGGAGGAACTGCAGAGAATGCTGAGCGATGATGACAAAATACATGACTTGGTGAACGACCATGAATCGGTGAGTAGGACTAGGAACTACACTACAGTACATGTAACGTTACTAGTAGTTAGAACATGTCTAGCCTCCTGTGCAGACTTCCAGCGGAGCAGCGTTTGTTTCTAGAAGCGGCTAGGGACGCGGTTTATTTTCGGGGGGGGGGGGGAAGGCTGTATCCGCGGAGAGAGCTGTTGCCCGCGCTCTGTCCCGCTAGAAGTCTGCACAGGAGGCTAGACATGTACTATTTGCCTTCTGGTCATGTTCTTCTGAGTCATAACTGGTTGCTGCAAATTATATTTCAATATGAGGATACAATTCTACCGAAAGAAACAAGCTGATGTGACTATGTAGCAAGAAGTAGGAAGAATAACACAAAATAACACGTTGTATTAAGATCTACAATTTAGTACAAAATACATTTTCACTTTCACAATAATTTTAAGGTGAAATACCATAATGCTGATAAAATAAGTAATTTGAATGAATATTATTTGAGATATTGAGCACGTTTTATATAAATATTATGTGTGTGTCTGTGTGTGTGTGCGTGCGTGTGTGTGTGTATATATATTATGTAGCCTCCTTCGCAGACTTGTGCGGCGGCAGCGGCGTTAATGTTTTTTCGGGGAGCGCTGATACGTAATTTTTTCATGGGCTACGATAGAGGGAGTTTGGACAGAGGCCGCGGCAAAACTCCCACTGTCGTAGCCCATGTAAAAATCACGTAGCAGCGCTCCCCAAAAAAATTAACGCCGCCACACAAGTCTGCAAATGAGGCTACAGAGAGAGAGAGGAAGGAGGGAAAGTAGTTTTCAATGCCAGTATTATATGTAAGTTGTAACGTTAACATATATAGCATATATGAAAATGTGTCTTTTAAACAGGTGAAGTCCCTTCAACTTGAACGTGAGATGTTACTGGCCAGTAACCGCAGTCTGGCGGAGTTTAACCTGGAGAAGGAACCCGAGCTGGTCGCGGGCAGGCAGAAACTCACCCGCGTACACCAGGAGGCTGCCGAACTTCGAGTCCTGTACGACGAGAAAAAACAGCGACTAGGTAACTGGTGGCTTCATCTAGAGCATGCAATTCTTGTCTCGTACTCAGATTTTTATGTTCTAAGGCCACACCAATTTAATTTGTTGCTTCTCGGATTCACCTCTTCATTTTTTTCTGATTTGCAAAAAAAAAAAGAAAAGATTCTGGTTCTGAATCAACTAAAAAATGCTCATATTTTGCCTCCAACAGTTGAAGAAAGTCCTTTTCTTCCTAGTTGTTGCAGTTGTTACATCTATCAATGCAGTGGTTTAATTAAAAGTTCAAAATTCATTCCTATCCTATCCTATTGATTACTGGGCAGTACCCTCTTGGGGCATCACGCCCAGGTGCACGGCATAGTGCGACCGGTGGGGTGCTTGGTGCTCATGAAAAAGAAAATGTGCAGGAAACAAAAACCAGAAAAATTGTGCTGAGGAATTATGTACATGGCCGCACTATACATACCTGTTTAAAGCTGGGTGTTGGGGAGGCCCATATGCTGAGCCAGCCCCAACTTGAAACCTTCAACAGATGATGATGTGACTATATGTGAAGGTAAGCTATTCCACTCACCGACCGTTCTTGGAAAGAATCTGGCCCGGTAAGTGTCTGTTTTGCAGGTGAGAGTTGTGTAGCGTAACGAGTGACCTCTTGTGGGGTTGGTGTTCCTGGTGAGGTACTCCTGTATTGGTATTGCTACCAGGTCGTTTGTGGCCTTGTAGAATAGAACTAAGCGTGCAAGCTTTCTTCTCTCCTGTAGTGTGGGCCAACCCTGCAGCTTGTTCTGAAGCTGCGACACGCTAGTTGTATACCTGTAGTCATTAAACACATATCTAGCAGCACGTTTGATATGTTTTTTGATATATCATTGTTTGAATTTAACCCAGTCTTTTGTGTTGACTTCATGGCACCTATTCTAACATTTGGGTCTATAGTAGGATGCTCAGGCCTGTTTGTATTTTTTATTTTTTTCGCCCTGTCGCTTCATATTTTATCTGAAAAATCTGAGAAGCAAGAAATAAATTTGGTGTGGCCTAATGTACTTAACAAATTTCTGGTGATGTTTTAGGGTGACAGAGGCCTAACCTGTCAATAAGGTTTCCTTCTACACTATAATTTTAGTATAACAGGCTTGCCTGTTGATAAGATATTTTTCCCACTACCGGTATTGACAGGCTGACCCTAACTGGGTGACCCTAATTACCCTTAAATAACCCCAACCCTCAGAGATGGTCATGTAAAATGGTGCAAAAATAAGAGCAGAGCAATAATAATAAACCACGTTTTTTTAAAAAAAGAGCTAAAAAAAATTGCACGAACAGGATTTGAACCCACTGAGCTACTGAGACATGCTTTCTGTGGAGGGCATTAATTTGAATGGTATACCTGTGCTGCCTGTCAATAAGAATTTTTTTTCACCATTGACAGGGGGACAGCCTGTCAATAGCCACTTTCTTTTATAGAATCATAGGATGGCTATAGCTGCAATTGAGTGGTAATAAAATCAAGAAACTTATCAAGGCCTTGTAATATGTACTAACAAATAGTGCTGCCACCAAGTACAGTAGGGGCATCATCACTAGATAGTTTTAAACAATTGTCTAGAGTTAGACGTTCAAAGGTTAGGTGTAACAGCTCGTTCGGTGTAATGTAGCCAGCTGCCGCCGCGCCGCATGCCTGCGAAGCTGGTGTGTTACGCCGAGGGGTGGTTATACCGGCTATACAGATACAGATACAGATATACAATTTGTCTTACCCTGATTTTCAGAGTCCCTGGTCCAGAGGAATGACCTGGACACGACCCATGCCCTACTGCAGGCAGCTGCTGCGGAGATCGAGGAGGAATCTGAGGTTGGGAAGGATTTTATGTACAGATGGAGAGGGATTCATACAGGGGATTCTTTTAACTTACAGACAAATAAGAGTGGCCTTAAGCTAGAATTAATAACTAATGTACAAACAAGTTTGAGCCTGGCATGAAAATTAACTTAAAAATATTTAAAAACTGTATAAATATATGGACAACATTAATACATGAATGTTGTAAAAATCCACATCTATGGCACAGAATCCTAGTGATCATACTGGTTTAACAAACGTGTCAGACACGGTATAGCAGAGTGGCTATACCTCTGTGTTTTTGTCCATTTCTGGTACATCTTCCTGAGATGGTAGATCTGCGACTGGGTAGACAGTGTTCAAATTCAGAGTTGAGAAGAGATCTAGCAAACTTCAGACACAGTCTCTTATGCCTTTCAGCTAGCGTAGTAATTAAGGCCCAGGTGATATTGGTAACACTTGTCTTTTTTTAGACCCTAGCTGACCAGTTCCTTGAAGGAGGCATACCTGTGGAGGATTTCCTCTCCCAGTACCTGGAGAAGAGGAGACTAGCACACCTGCGCAGAGTCAAGTCAGAAAAGATGCAGGAACTCATGAACAGGTCATCCCAGGGCGCTCCCACCCCGCAATCTCGCGGGTATGGGAACTACGCTTCGCCCGGCGGGTACGGACAGGCACAACCGTACCACAGTCAGCCGTATCAACCAGTACAGAACCAGCCACACGGGATTCTCAGGATGCCAGAGCCCATGATGCAGTATCATCGGTAGTGTGGCCCAAAACTGCGTAAAGTGCGTCAAGTTTTAGTCTAAGAAGAGCAGCTTTTAATGTTAACAGCCTCCAGTTTAATTCCGGACCTCCAGTTTAATTCCGGACAACTTCCCATATTTCAGCAACCTTACATCTAGATGGGCTAATGTCGTTAACTACAGGTAAAAATGATGTAAGAAATACGTAACAGCCATGGAGGACCCCTTAGGGGTTAACCCAATTCTGCAGAATTCTGCAGAATTCTGGAACCGGAGCCAGAATTCTGCATGCAGAATTGAGTTAACCCCTAAGGGGTCCTCGATGGCTGCTACATATTCCTTACATCATTTTTACCTGTAGTTAACGACATTAGCCCATATAGATGTAAGGTTGCTGAGATATGGGAAGTAGTCTGGAATTAAACTGGAAGTCCGGAATTAAACTGGAGGTTGTTTGTTGTAACTGTAAATACTGATGGTTATGACAACTCTTACCTGTGTAACTTTATTCCCAAAAAGACCGAGAACTAACTTGGTGAAGAAATTCATAATGAAACTGTTCTCCAACTCAAAAAAGAAATTAACTCACCGGAATTTTCGACCGAATTTTTGACCGAGTCTACAGCACATGGGTCAAATAGCTGATGAAGGCCAAGAAATTCGGTCAAAAATTCCGGTGACTTAATTTCTTTTTTTAGTTGGAGAACAGTTTAATTTTAATTATGAAATTTACCAACTAAGATGAACTTTCATACTTGGGAAGGAATCATTTGGTGTGTCCTGTTTTTAAGAACTGTTGCTAACTGTACAAATCTGTCCAGTGGTATATGGTTTTATCATCATGATAGTGCTTTTCTTTCCTAAGAACCAAAATGGGTCCTGTTTTATTAACCTTCTTCCTGCAGTTGTATTATCCATGAAGAAAACTTGTATTTTATACAGTGTAACTCAGCAAGAAAGGGGTTAAAAAAGGATAATAAATGCAGCTTCTGTATAACGAAAACCTCATGAAATATATAATGGTAGACAAATCCTTCCTGACATGCAAATATTTGATAGTGTAGCTTTTAACTTAAATGTTACATTTGACTCTGGTGGTTTTATATCTACAAAGTCATTTTAGTGGCTATGTGTTACATATTCAAGAAATTGTCTTCCTTGTTTTACAGATAGAGAACATTCACTATTCAACATGAAATGCTTTACGTACCCTGTTAAAGACTGTATATGAAGAGTTCTTTTATATCTATTGAGGCTCTACATTTAAAGGAGCCAATTTCGTTTTGATCCAACTTGTAGGTTGCCTATATGCATGTAGCAAGGGTTTTTAAAACAGTGATTGACAGCACTTGAAGATGAATTTATGAAAATTATTTATTGATAGAAATGCAAGATGGTCTCCCTCCCAGCTTACAGTGTATTTATCTGCATCTATGTTGTACTTTTAACCAGCAGAAATCCAGCTTTAATACCAATAGTTTTATGGTTATACTTTTAGAAAGATAGAAAAAGATGGAACATTTTAAAACTTGTTGGAAACCCTCTGCAACTATAAAACTTTGTGTGCTGGACTGGTCTCAACATCTTTTTTTGCTATCTAAGCTATGAAATTGTTGGTATTCAAGAAAAAACAGAATCTAAAGTTATTGTACTAAGTGACTTGTTAATGTGAGTTGAATGAACTTGAAGTAGTTTTTAGTTGATAACTTTACATGCAAAGAAAATGCTGGTACTGCTTTAGATGTTTTCAGTGCTTGGCAGAAAACTGTTTTTGAGCTTTAAAATAACAAGATGTTTTTGGAAGAGTTTCCTTACAGTTATGATATCTGGAACCACTTTTTAATACTAGTAATTCATTGTCAGTCTTTTCTTTTGTGCTATTTATTTGGTTTTAAAAGCACAGCGTTATCTATAAAACGGCAGGATTTAAGATTTATGTGAAGGATTTTAACCTATTTGAAAATAAACTACACATTTTGACTGTGAGAATTTTACTGCCATGTTGACAAGAACTATTTACAACATGTCTTTTAATCTGCATTGATTGTGAAAGTTTGTAAAATAATGTATATTATTGAGATGTTCAACAAAGAATGTACAAACATAACAAAAAGCAATGCAGTAAATACTGTCATCATTACTGACCCTGCTCAACAAATTGTCTACTTTCTGTTTGATAATTTGTTTTAATTTGCAAGAAGCCCCTCTACTCTACTGAAGCATGATGCTAAAGAGGAATAATTATATGGTATGGGAGGTCCTGTTTGGCATTCATTGCCTTCGTCAAGAAGGGTATGTTTTCATGGGCGTTCGTGTGTGCGTGAGTCTGTCAACAGTATAACTCGAGAAGGCTTAAATGGATTGTCTTCATATTTGGTAGGTGGGTAGGTCTTGATGAGGTCTAGAAGTGATAGGAATATGGGCCCCCTGGCGGCTCGTTATGGTACTGCAGCGGTACTTCCGGTTTTGAAATATGGTGATCTGGAGGAGGTAGGGTCATGATTTTTGGATGGTAGATAGGTCTTGTGCTCGGAAAGAAGTGACATAAGTTTGGGCCCCCTAGCGGCTTGCTCTGGAACTGCAGGAGCATTTGTATGAAAATGTTTAAAGTAGGATAACTCAATGACCGGTCGACGGATCATCCAGATATTTGGGGCATAGGTAGGGTAAGTGATGCTTGACATAATTAGATGACCAGTATGCAAATGATGATGTAATTTGCATAATTAATGAAGCAATTATATAATTCAGTTTCCTTCCATGATAGGGCTTCCATGATACTCTACCTTCATTGTGACACATGGGCTACAGGCTGTCCCAGAGGGAGAAAGTCCCAGAGGGGATAGTCCATGTAGCTGCAGGCGGTGTTGCCTTACAGCCTGCACAGATGTTTTTTCCCTTGCCCAATGCAGGATTGCAGACTGCATCGGCAGGGGTAATTTTCACAATCCAACTTCCATATTTAGGGGGACTAATATATCACTTCTACCTTCTTAAGTTATATAACGATAACATCTTTTGACGAAGGCATGAGATCGTTGACCTCTAGTTTAATAATCTCATTTTTATTATTCATGATACAATTGTCGTAGAAGTTAGTTTGAGACTTCAGATTCCAGATATGTGTCTATAGCTATAAAGTTAACAGTATCTAACCCTCATACAGTTTAGCAGTAATTCAATACACAAGTTAATCATTCAGTGTTCTTTGACTTGTTTGTGCAGGATATTCCATTGACATTTTAGGGGTGATGCAGGACAAAGGGCTACCAAAAATCATTTCACCAGTAGTAGTAGTTTGTTGCAGCAAGAAGTTTCAAACTACACAACAAATATGACATAATAAAGTCTTAACATTAGTAGTGGAAAGAAATAATTGCAAACAAACTGCAGCAACAGTTTCTAAGAATATTCGCTGACCTCCCCATATCCTTTATGGTACAGTTGGGTTCAGTTGTGGGCCAATGACCTTGGCCTAGTACATGTACAAACAGTGTTACTGTGTGCTTTGTGTAATATGTTACTGTGTACGTTTTCTTGCGAAGAGCTGAGTTCTGTGCTTCACCTAGGTTGTGTCTGTTCCTGTTGTGATGTGATATTTGTTTAGAAGAGTCCTGAGCTGTTGAGAGATGACTAACCAGACTGGTGTGTGGGACTGTGTGGTGGTTGGTGCAGGGGTCATGGGGTCAGCCTGTGGGCTACAGCTGGTACAACATGGAGTCAGAACACTACTTCTGGAGCAGGTAAAACAACCCAACATTAGGTTCTTGCTCAGGTTTCTTCAAAGTCTATCAAATAATCCTTTACATGTACATGTACCGAGAAATTTTTATCTTAAAAATTAAGGCAACAACAAATTATGGATGGCAATGGATTCCACTGGATTACAACAAATTCAATATGAGTGATAGAGAAAATTAGATTTAGACTAGAAAGGTAACATTTGCAAAGCAAATGCATAATGTTTACCTTCGCATATGGTCTGCTCTGTTAATTCTTACTCAAACCAAGGAGATTAACCTCCTTGCTCAAACACATTCATACATGTATATGTCTGCAGGTCAGACAGGAGTCTAAATCCCTCCTACTATAAAATTGCAACATGATGTAACCCAACACCAGTTACCATGGTGACAGACAGTCTGGTTCAGGTCATTGACCAGGTCAGAGGTCACTTTGGAGAACAGAAGGAAGAGGAGGAAGAGGAAGAAGAAGAAATGTAGCAAAAACAATATATGTTTTCCTTCGGTAAACATAATAAGATTTATGAGTTTGGGACAACATTAAGATACCAAAATTAGGAAACTATGGGATCCCTTAGCAAACCAACAGTAATTGTGACTCACAGACAGCAACTGTCTCTTTTCAGTATTCAGTAAAGCTGCTGTCACATGCAACTTTTTATAATTAAGTGCTGATATCAAGTTACAACAGGATCAAACAGAAAACAATGGTACAACAAATAACCAATAAGACACAATACTTTGTGCGATGAACATTAGGCAAAATACTTTAATTAGGCTATTTGTAAACTACAAAATGTAAAGACTAAAGTATCTGACCTATAAATCCTACTTCTGTCAATCAGTAACATACAATATTATTACTTTTAATGACAAAGTCAAAGGGCTGTTACTAATTACTCAAATCTGTTTTCTTCCAACATCTAATATCTTGTTTCGTTATCATATCCTTGCAGTTTTTACTCCCCCATTCCCGCGGAAGTTCGTGGGGCCAGACGAGGGCAACGCGTAAGTCGTACAAGCAGGAACATTACGCCAGGATGGCCGCGGAGTCCAACAAGCTGTGGAGGCAGGTGGAGACAGAATCTGGCACCAAACTCACTGTGTAAGCTACCTACCATCCAAAAATCATGACTCTAGCATGTCCAGATCACGAGATATCAAAACCGGAAGTTCGCTGCAGTATTATAACAAGCTGCCAGGGGGCCCAAAATCTAATCTTTTCGAGGTCTCATCAAGACCTACCCACCTACCAAATATCAAGATAATCCATCTAAGCCTTCTCGAGTTATGCTGTTGACACAGACACACAGATACATGCACAGACAGTCACACACACACGGCCACGAAAACATAACCTTCTTGGCGAAGGTAATAAGCAGAGCTGTAGTTTTTAGGCTAGACTATATTATGCATTTGCTTAATTAGAAATGTTACCTTTATAGCTAATTGCTTTTGTTTTTTTACTTCATTTCAAGTTTTCTGATGCAGGTAGTGATGATAACTTTATAATTTCTGCTGAAGAAAGGGTTGTCCATCCTGTAAAAGAAAAATTATAACTCCTTGTTGTAACCTATTAATTGTTTGCTGCAGAGATGCCAACCAGCTTGCTTGGGGACGACCAGAAAACCCTATACTACAGGACATACACAACAACCTGAACAAGGTCGGAGTTCAGTCTCAGGTGCTGTCCAATCAGGAGCTCAGACAGCAGTTCCCCATGCTGCGTTTCCCCGACAATTACGTGGGCGTGACTGAGGAAGGAGCTGGCCTCATCAAGGCAGACCAGGCTGTCAGGGCTCTTCAGGTGGTCACATTCGAAATCCTTCATTTCCTCCGGGGAAGGGTACTGTTTTCGGTCATGTTTGTGTGTTCACAGCTGTACCTCACGGTGGGTTGGACGGATTTCTTTGATTTTTGGTATGTGATTAGTTATCGGGTCCAGATGATCGATGCAGATTTTTTTTGCATTGAATCTGTATTTTCAGGTGGGGAAATAGAATAATTGGACACCCCCGTGCAGCACGTGGTGTGATCATCTAATGTTAGGGACTGTTGTGAAAGTGTATGCAGTAATCTGTCAGGGTTATACTATTTTTCAAAATGGGGGAACTGTTACGAGTAACTTTTTTAAAAACACATTTATCCCCGTACCACCATAGGACCTGTTTGTACAAAAGGGTGGGTGCCTAAGAGACGGTGAGGCAGTGACAAGGATCATACCAGGGCCGACAGTGACGGTTGTCACGTCCAAGAGGACGCTACAGACCAGACGTTTGGTATTGACCTGCGGTCCATGGGCGGGCAAACTTCTCTCCAATCTTGGCCTGGAGCTACCTCTTCAAGTATGTTTTAAACCATCATGTTTTAAACTTCTGCAAGGCAATTGAATGCAGATTTTCAGCAAAATTGGTTAGAAGGCACAACATGTATGTATAGTGAGATTTATATACATTTATTATGCATGTACTATATATGCTAACCTTCATTTGACCATTGGTCATCAAGTGACAGGAGAGAAGGTATGGGCCTGTAATGTCACCAAGAATTCTGCAAAAAACACTACTAATGTGGGCCTCCTGGTGGCTGACCTTGGTACTGAAGTAGAACTTCTGGTTTTTGTATCTTTTGTCCTTGACAAGCTATGGTCTTGATTTTTTTAGTCGCAGATAGCTTTTCATGTCAGGAACAATGAGGGTTTATCCCCCCCCCAGCAGCTTGTTGTGGAACTGCAGGGGAGTTTCTGGCTGAACACCCTTACTCTTCTCGATCAATAAGTGTGTTTGGTTATTCAACATGCTTCCTTCATCCATGAAGTAATCCATACATTCATTCAGGTAACAACCATGAGGGACTTGTGCATTAGTTGATAAGATCAACTGCTACAACAAAAAGCTATGCTCTAATTTCTGAATAGAGACTTTATTCCTCTTTTCCCAGACACTTCGTGTCAATGTGTGCTACTGGAAAGAGAAAGAACCATCTACCTACTCCCTGCTGTCAAACTTCCCTATATTTAAGGATGAGGACACAGAGGTGTATGGGCTGCCATGCTTTGAATATCCAAACATGATGAAGGTATCTAAAAACCTACATGCACTCGTAAAAAGGCTAGCATACACTTTGCTAGACAGAACAAAGACAAATCGGTTTTAACCCATCACACATAGCCAAATATGGCCTCCCGTACACTAGCCGAACTCCTCACAACCATGGTTAGGAGTAGGTGACGGGAGCAAGGTTGGCTAGTGGTTGGCTGTAAGTCAGCAGTGTTCAGAGCATGTTTGGGGGTCAAATTTGACTCAAATGTAACTCAAATTCGATTCAATTCGTATAGAAAGGAAGGCGTGGACTAAATCTGGTCAGACTGCTCCCAAACTTCAGCTGAAGTTTGGGGGAAAGGTTCCGAATGCGTGACAGGGGCTTCAGTTTTGGTTGCTAAAATGGACAGTTTAAAAAGCTTCTCAACTGTATTTGCATAATTAATGAAAGAATTCTATAATTCAGTTACCTTCCATGATAGGACTATTCTACATTGTGACACGTGGGCTACAGGCTGTCCCAGAGGGAGAAAGTCCCAGAGGGGATAGTCATTAAGCAGTCCATGTAGCTCGCTGGCACTCGCTCACAGGCGGTGTTGCCTTACGTGTCCTGCACAGCTGTTTTCCCTTGCCCAATGCACAATTGCAGACTGTTGCATCGGCCGGGGTAGTTTTCACGATCCAACTTCCATATTTAGGGGGACTAATATATCACTTCTACCTTATAAACGATAACATCCTTTGACGAAGGCATGAGATTGTTGACCTCTAGTTCCACGTTTATTTTGAACAGATCTGTCGACACACTGGACATCTGGCTGATCCAGACCACAGGGACGCCAACATGCAGGCAGACTTGACCTTTGACCTACAGTTCTTGGGCGACTTTGTCAGAAAACACTTCCCTGGGTTGCACAAAAAGCCAAGCATCGTGGAGACATGCATGTATACGGTAAACAACAGTTATTCCTTTGCTTGAGAACACAATTGGAAGGAAACTTACAGGGACATTTAGTGCTGCATACTAGAATTCAGTTACACTTCAGTTCATGTTGCTGTGTCATTTTACATTTTGTATAATCCACCGTCATTCTCTTACAATTATTTCACAGAACACACCAGATGGAGAGTATATTCTAGACAGACACCCAGGACACAGGAACATTGTCATTGGGGCTGGCTTCTCAGGTAACTCCCATACAAGAGTGTAGGGCATTATGTATTATTTTAATTGAAAAAATTGTGATTGTAATTTACTTCCACTTTTCAACATATTTGTGCAGTTATCTCACATTTCTAAAATTTATGGCTAAAACAGCCCACACGAGGCGCACTGATAAACTGTTGCTGATACTGTATGTTGTGTCTTGCAATGACAATGTAAATAAACCATTAATTCATTCATTCATTCATTCAGGGCATGGCTTCAAGTTGGCACCAATGGTAGGGAAGTTGCTGTGTGAGCTGACGTTGGACAAACAGCCCAGTTTGGACATGACACCCTTCAGAATAGACAGATTCACTCCAAGAAAGGCCTCAAAGCTGTAATGTGTGTTAACATTACATGCACGTCTACTGTACATACAAAAATGTAATGCTGCTGTTTTTTTGGTGCAATGGTAAAAAAAATTATGCATAGAGGGGGGTTGAGGTAATTTATCTCCAAATACACGAGGAAAGAAATACTAGACTACTATAGTAGGTGGAAGAAGTATTTAGAGCAAGGTAGAATCTTTGTAAGAACTTACATGTACCATGTAACAGTATCCATACGGATGGAAGAAGTGCAATTCTTTTTTTATTAATTATTGACTGTACAGCATACAAAAACTGCTAACCACATGATGCAAGCTTCAACATGATTTTCTTCTCACTTCTGAAGTGTTACCCACTGAAGACCCTGTCACATATAGCCGATTATGGCCTCCCGAACACTAGCCGAACTCCCTCCAACCATGGTTAGGAGAGCACGTCGGCAGAACCTACTGCGCCTGCGCAAACCCCTGATTTTTCACGTGTTTCGTTGGATGTTTGGACAACATTGCATCAAAATTTTGCCTGTTGCAGACGATATCTTTTCCTATACAACATCTGAAAACTACAGACAGGCTGTCAACCTTATATGCTCTAATACAACCTTATATGAGACGTTCTACCAAAGTGCTATGCACAATACATTACGGGTTTCGCGCAGGTGCAGTACGTTCTGCCGACGTGCTGGTTAGGAGTAGGTCGGGAGCAAGGTCGACTGTGGTTGGCTGGTGTTCAGCAAGGTGAGCTACTGTTCAGCTGCACCAGCCAAATGTTTCAAAATGTTTAAAACATTCGGGTGTGGACGGGAGGTTCGGCCATGGTTGGTTGGTGTTTGGGAGTAGGTCGGCAGTCAAATTTGACTCAAATTTAACTCAAATTTTATTTGATTTGTATCGAAACATAGGCATGGCCTAGATCTAGTCGGACTGCTCCTGAACTTCAGCCCACCTTGGTTGGCTGATGTTTGGGGGAAGGTTCTGAATGTGTGACGGGCTAGATCCACGTATCGTACAGTGTCATTATCATTGATAAGAAGTTTATCAAGTTTTATTCTGGGATGTCTATGACTAAGTTGTCGTCACCGTCATAAGCATCGTCCAAGTCACTGGGTAAACTCTGTGACGACATGGACTCATCCATCGGTGCTTCTTGTTCACTGTTAATTGTAGAAGCAAGAGAGAGATCTCAATGTGAGGACAAATGTACAAGTAACAGTAAATAAACTACTTCTCTGAAAATTAGTGTAATGTACTGAGCTAAACTAAGAAACGCTGAGTCTGTTTTGTTTTCTTGGCCACCAACAAGAACACTCTGGCCAGAAGTGAGCCGGCTTGGCCGTGCTGGTCTGTTACTAATCAGTGCCGCTTATCCCCTCTTGTGTGTGGGGGACTGTTCACTTTGGTAAGACTAAACGAAAAATAAATTATCTTTTATTTACATCCAAAAAAAGCTCATCTGTGCCCATCACTTTCGACCACTTGCTGAGGTAACGTACCCTAAGAGGTTGGTTAGTCAAGCTTGATGAGGGCTGCAGTATGAACAGCGGAAAATTCTGCAAGCCTTTTTTCGTTTTGTTGTGTTTTTCTCCACATTGTTCCTCAAATAAGAACTACAAGGCAGTGTTCTAGCCAGCCTGAAATTTTTTTCCATCACCTTAATTTTGTTTGAAGTAACATCATGTCAAGCACTGTTGGGGGCATGCTACCCTAGGAAAATGTTGAAATCTTGACCCTCTAAAACGCTATGTCCTGCACTTTGTGGGGCAAATTTTGCTGGTAGACTAAGCTTAGTTTAATGACATCTGTTTCCATATCTTAACACGCTGATTTCCATCCATCAAAGATGACAAAGAAAATTTGGATCTGTTATGAGTTGGAAAAGACGGACACTGGCTAGAACACTGCTACAAGGTTCAAACAGGCACACTGAAACACTTTGTCACCTTTCTGGATGCCCAGAGCCCCCACTGAAGAGTTCGTGTGGCACGGTGGCAGACGGAGGCCCAGGCATTTGTAAGGACGACAGCTGTCCCTTACTGGAGGAGTCCCCATGTTCTTTGGCTGCCTTTGATTTGCTAGACTTAGTTGAGGCTAAGAAAAAAGGTAGTGCAGTCAACAACAACAATAGCACAACTTTTAAACATTCAATCACCCTACTGGCTATATACTACCCACTTGCACCTTGCAATTTGCATACAATTTTCAAGACTTGAACGTAAAAATTTTCTGCAAATGCGATTTTGCATGTTGAAAATATCAGACAGTGTTCCCTTCAGACCGTAAAAGAACCTTTTTTAATCTATTTCTTCAATCACTTTTTTGTTTGAAAAATTTGTATTTGTTTTTAAAAGTTGTAATACTATACTGTTGGTGCACTTTTGTGTTTAACTGGCTATATTTGACTTAAATTTGCATGTAGATATTTCAAATTGCATGTAAAATTTTTGCCAACATGCAATTTTGCATGTAACCGAAAAAAGTATTTTGAGCCTGACTGGTGTCCAAAAAGACAAACAAATGACAAAAATGTCAATTGCTTGTAAAATGTCAATTGCAAGTAAACCATATAAGTGTTTCTAATAAGTGGCGTCTGTGTGGTGTAGTGGTAGAGCATCCGACTGTCAAGCAAGGAGACCCAGGTTCAATCCCCAGGGTTGGACCCAGACATGTCCGGACATGCACCCAGACGTTGTGCCCTTGGGAAAGGCACTTAACACGTATTTCCCCCCTCAGTTAGAGGGATCCTGGGCCCTACTAGGGTTTGGGTTGGCGTTAGGAAGGGCATCCAGCCGTAAAAATCCTGCTTCAAAAAAAAAGACTTGCACTTGATGCAAGCACGTCTAACCCCCGTTTCGGGGAAAAAAGACGTTAAACTGGATAGAAAGAAAGAGAAAAAAAATAGTTACATTTCTTGGGTCTCTGTTGTTGTTGTTTCCTTGGTCTGCCTGGCCCAGGGCTCTCACTCTTAACTCTCTGTGCTGAAGGGAAATAGCCTGGAAATCCAGCCATGGATGGACCCTGGATGGAACACAAAGAAGTGAAGAGTATTGAAATTTCAAATGCTTCAAGTATGAAATGATGACAAAAATGTGCTAAGAAATGGCAGTAAATGTCAATATCAGACAGATTTCCTCATCCAGAATATTTTGTTTTGTTTTGCCACCCTGAAATTGCATTGGATGTAAGAGGAAACTAGAAAGGTAACATTTGCAAAGCAAATGCATAATGTTTACTTTCGCATATGGTCTGCTCTGTTAATTCTCAAACACATTCATATACATGTATATGGTCAGACAGAGTCTAAATCCACCTGCTATAAGATTGCAACATCATGTAACACAACACTAGTTACCATGGTAACAGACAGTCTGGTTCAGGTCATTGACCAGGTCAGAGGTCACTGTTTTGAGAAGAATAAGAGGAAGAAATGTAGCAAAAACAATATGTTTTCAGTCGGTAAACATAAAGAAGTGAAGTTACCATGATGGGTTGTGTCATGGCCCCAGTCTGTGGGTACCCCAGGGGTCCAAACATGCCCGATATGGTACTGGGGTTAAACATGGGAGGATAGGAGGCTGTCTTCTTCCTGGAAATACACAACATTTTTTTTAAGATTATGAAGATTTACCACATTTGTGGAAGGATTGACATAACAGGTGACTATCACCTCTTCAAAGATGTCAAACCTGAGATGAGACTTTAAGGTATGAACCACTCACACCCTACTTTTTTTCAATAAGTGCGGTGGGATCTTTAACATGCTTGAGGTGTGGATCTCGTCAAACACAGGACCTATGGCTTTACATTCCATCCAAGAGGATGTCCCTACCCAATTTAGCTAGGTACTCATTTTCACCCAAGTCAAGTGAGGAAATAGGTGTAAAGTGCCTTTCCCAAGGACACAACACTGGGCCTGCTAGGGATTTGAACCCAGAACCTTCAGATTCTGAGTCAGCAACCCGAAACACAAGACCACCTTGCCACCTTTGCATTTCTACCAGAAACCAGACATGACACAAACTACAGAGTCACTCACTTGTGTTTGGAACCTTCAGTTCCCGTAACCTTCTGTCCTTCGGTGTCACTAGCATTATCTGATGATGCAGTCTCCTCCGAGTCTATATATACATGTGTATAAGAGAAAAATTCATGATGGGATAACCTGACAACTGGCCAACTTATCATCTCTTTCCAACATAGTAGAGCTACAGCATTTCAATGACAGTACCTTATGTTCTTTACTACTACGAGGGTCCACGTCACTCTCACATTCACAAAACTGTAATATCTTTGACATAGTACAAATCTTTATTTACTGTACAGGTAGATTCTTGTAATTGATAGATCACCAACTCGTCTTGTTTGTACTCATTCTCCTTTACCCACTTTGTAATTATGTATGTATCTTGTCATTATGTTTTACTCTTGTTTTTATATTTGTGTTTTTGAGTAGAAGGCGTCACATAAGCAACTGTGCTTCCTGCCCAATACTCATTAAACATATGTGAATAAATAAAATAAAAAACTGGCCAACTGTGTTTAACATTCTCCTTAGCCAAAATGTGTACTTGTCAGCTACCAAGCTCACATGGTGTTACTTGTTCGAGATGTCTACTGGCATTTTGAAAAGACAATTTTTTTACACACAGCAACTGCATCACTGTGACAAAACACTGTGCCTTCTATTTTTGTATCATATAGGAGCCACAAGATATGATATATATTTAAAGTACACACACACACAACTAAGGATATCACATACCTGAAGATGATTGGTCAATACATTCATACTGCAACAGCCTATCCAAGAGGAAGCTGTTGAGAAAAAAAGAAAGGAAAGTTGTATCCAATTTATATCCAGTGAAGGAATAGAAGTGATAAAACAGCAGAGTTTGTTAAATGATCAACCAATGTTACAAATCCCAACAGATCAAAAACAAGAATCACCATGACAATGTTGCATTAGAGTACAGTTCGTAAGTCTGTAAAATACCTTGATACCGTCTTCGGGATAAGAAGGCTTGCCTTAATATAATACATCCCGGTCTCGACTCTACTCCGTGTTGTACTTTATACTCTCCCAGTACTTATCGAGTGTTATTTGTTATGTTCCTACCTTTTATCTCTGTTGATCTTCAGCAGTTTCCTCTGTGATTTTCTCAGCTCTTCCTGAAAACATTCCTGCTCCTAGAAAAAGAATGTTGCCAACATCATTAAAGGCAAACGAAAGTAAAGTAAATTTGTGTACATGTACAATCACATGTTTACATTAATTAGTCTATCAACCCATATCATCACTTTTACAAACATTGTACCCCCCCCCCCCCCGAAGTGCAGATACATGAACTAGTAAACATGCACAGCTTCCAACTTACGTAAACCAAGAACTTCAGCTTCCGCTTCAAGTTCTTGTACTTCTGTCTATAGTTGACCTGGTCGTCTTGACAGTTTTCAGCTGAAACGGACAGAAACATTTGGAATTGAAACAGGTCCAAACATTCTAAAGATAATGTCCTCTGTGATACAAAGGAATCTTGTATTTCATCATGTCTGGCATGTCCCCAAATCTAACAAGTCATCATCATTCATAATATTCAATATATCACAAATACATAATTCATTCACAGTTTTCATAAACGTTACACATTCACATGATTCACTATTTTAAATAAAAGATAAATTATCTTTAGTATTATGCTTATATAACTCTTCTTCTACACAAATTCACAATGTACAGTTTCTATTGACAAACACTTCGTTTCGATTGAATCGGTTATCGCACAAATTTGATATCCTTTTAACGTTATGTAAAGGATAATGATGATATAACGTTATACCTAAACCTCCTTGGTCATATTAACAAAACACAAAGAACACTTGTACCTGAAACTGGCATACTTGTCCTACTCTTTCAGTCCCCTTGGTTGCTTTTAGAAAGAAACAAGTGACCACAAAGCTTCACAACTTCACATTACAGTATCTTCTGCTTGATTGTTGTGTAATTTAGGCAAATATGCCACAAAAACGACGATAAAGAAGACCTAAAAACCTACGAAACCTACAAGAATCGTGATGACCTTTACGCGGTGTGTGTAGTGACCCCGGGCGTCATCAAAACATGTGTACCAATGACGTCATGAGAAGTTGGTTTGTGTAAAAACCCCGGATGTTCCTCCTCTTTGCAGCAGTGGCTGAAAGGTAATGGTTACTTTCATAGAGAAGGGCTACACAATCGGGTGAATTTCTCAGCAATAGCAAAGCATCAGTAAAAGATACGCTCAGAATTGTTAGATGGTTGATTGTGGATGACTGTGCCATGAATATTTTGGCAAAGCTGTGATATTCTGTGGGGTAAAAACGCCGCCCAAGTAGCGATTGTTGCCATCAAAACCTAGCAAAGATGGCGGCCTCCATGAGACGGTGCCATGGTTGGTCACGTTGTTGCTGGAAAAAATATGTGACACCTTACGATCGCTTACACAAGTGCCTTTCTTCAGTGTTCGCATAAAATTATCCGAATCCCATGTTCCTTTTTCTCGTGGCATCGTTTTCGCTCATGAAAGTGGACTCATCTACATACCTGTGCGAAAACTATAAAATTACGGCTAACCAGTTGTGATAAATTTCTATCAGAATTTAGACGCGAATCCAACATGTTTTCCAATATAAATAATATTTTTGTTAAAGCCACCGTGTAGCTAACTAGCTATAATTCTGCAGTTTCGTATTATACTGTCATAAGAATACAATTGATTGTATATAAGTGTCCCCCCAACATGTGTAAATTATGTAGTAAAACATAACTTGATGCAAATATATTTTAAGTCAAGTCAAGTATTCAGTATTTGATTCTCTTATGCTACTGTACAAGACAACAACATGTGTAAATTGTGTCCAAAACATAGTTTGATGCAAGTATTTGATGATAGTTTGGTTAATGGTTTATATTTTAGTTTATTGAAAATGAACAACTGGCAGCCCACAGACTGAATTGTGTGTTCTTACATAATTAAAGAAATTTAACTACAAATTGCACAATGAAAATGTTCTCTTATGCTACTGTACTTGCAGTCAAGATGCCGGACAAGAAGAAGAAGACGAAGCACTGCTCCCGCAATGCCACCCTCATCAGGGGGGTTGGCCGCAACAGCCGCTCTAAGATGTGGGCCAAGACCTTCATGTATGAGCGCATCAAGAAGGCATTGAAAAAGCCCAGGTAGGTTGATAACTGACTTTATGTTATAGCTGGGCCATGATAACGTTTGATACCGGTGTTCCGGCCCATGTGATAACTACCAGTATCACACAGGGTTCTAATGGTTATCACACTGGCTTCGAATTCCGAACGGTTATCCCACGGACGTCACACGTGAGACACGTTCAAATTATTCTATTAAACGAAAGTTAAATGATAATATTGGATTTGATGTTGTTACAATTTTTTGTTAAGGGACATCAAATTTTCTCAATTTCAGGCCCATTTCGCGTTGAAATGTGTGTGTTCTATGACATAGATACCGGTAGAATACTACACGGTGTATTCTCTATTGACAATCTGGAATAGGATGGAGGGGAGTCCAACATTTTCACCACTACTTCTATATCTTTGTTCATATTTGAATTTTCATAATTGTACTCAACCCTCCAGACTAAATTTTTAGCTTAGGCGCGCATGCGCTCCTAGCCTCAAAAAGTTAGGCGCGCAGGCAAATATTTAGGCGCGCAAACGAAAAATCTGGTCGCGCAAAGTACTTTTTAATTTACAAGCCAACGGAATAATGTACCAAAACAGACAATTACTCTCATCTGCCGAATAAACCTACCCCCTGGAGAAATCTTCAAAATCTAATAAACATACCCCCTGGAATAAACGTACCCCCTGGAAAATGACCAAGTTGACAACAACGTTCATTTAAAATGCGCATTCTTTCAGGTCATTGAGGTGTATGTCTAGTAGTGTATGTCACTTGCAGTCTAATTCTATATCTGGACCTAAAACCATGTCATACATGTATAAAAAATTGCATGTTCAACTGTTGGCAAACATGTAACATGCAATTTGAAAAATACATGCAAAAATTACTAGTATACAATGAATACTGTATTATTATACTCAGTAGTAAACACATATTATTAAGCTACTAGTATTATACAGTGTATAATTTAAGAAAAATATCTTTTTCAGCTTAATAGTACAATTTTTATAGCATCAACAGCAAAGAAGTACTTAATTTCGCCCCAAGAGATAAAATAGCGGCGGAAACGCGGTGCTAGATTTAATTTGTTTCATTATCGGCTCTCTACCGATGTCTGTAACCCTGCACTAGGCTGCAGTCTCACCAATGTCGCTAGGGGCGTTGCGTATTCCTCGCGTGTTTTTGTGAGATCTAACGTGAGTTCGCGACAATTCAAGATGGCCGCTAATGTTTTCGTCCCAGTCGATCATCACTGCCGCTCGTTTCGGATGAATTTTTGCGTTTATAGGCGCATTAAAGCAACTTGACTACGGATGAAACTTCTCAAGGAACATTTCTCAATGGAAAATGGGTCGTTGTTACCGCAAGCAGACCGGGGCGAGATTTGGCAGCCAATAATTTTGGCGCACAGCGGATTCTCTGCCGGTCGCGCAGTGCGCGACCAGAGTAAAAAGTTTAGTCGCATTTCGTAATTTTTGGTCGCATATGCGACCAAAACGGTCGCAGTCTGGAGGGTTGGTACTGGCATGATCTTTAACCTTCATACCACGTGTTTCCACTCCTGTGTGCTTCATGTAACCTTTTTTCTTCATTCTTAAATCTAGGGCCAAGACAGAAACCAAGAAAAACACCAGGTTCGTCAACAAAGACATCGGTGGCGATAAGAACGGAGGCACCAGGAAGGTCCCAGTTAGCAGGACGGTAGGTTCTGCCATGTAAAAAATTGTTTGATAAATGTTTAAGATCACATGGCATAATGGTCAGAGCGTTCAGCTCAGAACCAAGGGGTCCCAGGATTGATCCCCTGACCTGCCCCAATGGTGTACCCTTGGGAAAGGCACTTTACACGACTTTCCTCACTTCACTCAGATGGAAATGAGTACCTAGCTTCCGTTAGGGACGTCCCTCGGGTAGGACGTTAAATGGAGGTCCCATGTTTGGGGAGAGCCACACCCCACCCACGTTAAGAACCCACCACTCCTTTCAAAAAAGAGTAGGGGCATGCCCCGGTGTGCGATGGTACAGAGTTGGTGATTCACTTCAAATCACCAGTGTAGCAGATTCATCAGCAAGTTGATGTTGGCTACCTAAACCCCAAAGACATAGACAAGATTTTTTTCCATGAAAATTATAGTTTTAGCGCACGTATTATCCCATTGATTCATGTATTGTGTGCTTTGCTCCCCACAGCCCAAGTATTACCCTACAGAGGACGTCCCCCGCAAACTCCGCAGCAACAAGAAGCCCTTCTCCCAGCACAAGAAGAAGCTGCGCCCCTCCATCACACCAGGCACTGTGTTGATCCTGGTGTCAGGCAGGCATAAGGGAAAGGTACGGCATAACCTGTGTTAGACTTAAAGGGGGCATTATGTAACATTTTTGACCAAAAATTGAAATATTTTATTTGAGCAAAATCTTTGAGATTATAATTTACTTTCACTTTTCAACATACTTGTGCCATTATCTCATTTCTGACATTTATGGTTGGCGCTAAAACAGCCCACACGAGGCGCACTCAGTTTGTGGCACCACCACAAAATACCAGAATGTAAACAAACATGGCTGACATCTGTGTTTCCAACTTTTAAACACACTCATAAAGCGTCACATTTTGGCACCTCCACTTCCTGAATGGCACTTCTTTTCAATGGAGTAGGATTGATTCAATTTACTTCGTAAAGAAATGACCAGAAAATTGACTTTTTGTATCGTCCCAATGTTACATAATGCAGCTTTAAAGCTACAAGGATAACACCAGAAATGCAGTGTACTTCCTACTGTAGATACATAACCCTTAACTTAGTTCAACCAGTGACGATAACCATTGATTGCACTATGTTCTAACAGTCATGCTACCCACTTTCTCAGTCCTGTATACTAAATTATGGAGATTGATAGACTGGTAGCGAAATCACTTTCTAGGCAACACTGCAATAGCTCTGCTTGTTCACCGTAAGCATGGCTTCAACTGTTGTTGCCACAGTTAACCACTATATAACCTAACCGCAGAGCTCGAAATACCCAGGTGCAATGTGCAAAATGCACGCGATTTTCAAGATTTGCACATAAAAATATTTTGAATGTGCAATTTGGCACCTAGAAAATACCGATATATCATGTTTGCACTCCATATCTCCGAAGTTTAATGCTGTGTCGGCATCGCGCTGGGCGCACGGCAGCCATATTGACATTATTGTTTTCCTAAATAACATCCTGGGAACGAGCTCTGCTCTCGTCCCCGGGTGAAGTCATGTGACACGAAAGCATTACGTAGCCGATTTACCAAATATGACAAGACGTGCGAAAACTATTGCGCGACGCGGACGAAATATAATTTTGCACATAAGTTTTTCAAATTGCACCCAAAAGTTTTGCCAATGTGCAATTTTGCACGTACCAGAAAAAAAGCATTTCGAGCACTGCTAACCCCACATACATGGCATAATTAATGAGACATCTTGGAAAGATTTAAGAGTAACAAAAAACTTAGTTTTTGTGAGAGGAAGTTCTAGGACATGCTACTTTTAACATACTCATTAGGGCTAACTTTGGTCTTAACAGGTCTAAAATTAGGTATGTAAAACAAAGTTTGCGTTCCCCAGCCCAATTACAATAAGACAGAAATCTCCACATAACTGATGAAATTTGTGTTGCCTTTTACAGAAAGTTATTTTCCTGAAGCAGCTGAAAATGTCTGGTCTTCTTCTGGTCACTGGTACGTAACTCTTAATCATTTTCTGTGCTTACATTTGTTTTTCTACAGTATCAAAGGCATGTGTAGTTTATGGTATGGGGCTTACAGAGTCTACTTGTTATGAAAGAAAGAATACATTAAAGGAAACATTCCAGTCTGTTGAATATTATGAATACTAATGCGAAGGTAAACACATAGTTTTTGCTCTGTTTCTTCTTCTTCTCCAAACACATAAGGTAAATGACCTGGACCAGACGGCTGTCACTATGGTAACTGGTGCTTTAACAGACACTTGTGGCGTTGGATTACATTATGTAGCAAGTGGCAGGACAGAGTAGAAGGGGCTGCTCACCATATATATGAATGTGTTTGAGTAAGAATAAACAGATCAGTAGTTTGTTGGGGTAGACCATGTGAAGATAAATATTATGCATTTGCTTTGCAAATGTTACCTTTCTAGCTTAACTTGTACTCTTGCTCTCGGCAGGTCCATTCAAGCTCAACGCTGTCCCCCTGCGCCGCGTCAACCAGATCTACGTGATTGCCACGAAGACGAAGATCGACATCTCCGGGGTGAAGCTGCCCTCGCGCCTGAACGATCGGTACTTCAAGCGCAAGAGGCTGAGGAAACCCAAGCACCAAGAGGGCGAGATCTTCGACACCGAGGAAGAGGTGATGTTTCAGTTCTTTTTCTGACTGATAAGGCCACACCAATTTAATCAATTGGTTCTCAGATTCGCCACCTTCATTTTTTTTCTGATTTGCCTTTAAAAAAAATTCAGGTTCGGAATCAACTTCCTAGTTGTCCTAATTTTTCCATCTATAAATGCAGTGGTTTGACTAAAATTGTAAAAATTCATTGAGTTACAAACCACCCTGGTATGTTACTTCATGACTCCTATCGTAGCATTCGGGGCTATAATAGGATTGCTAGGCGGCCTTTTTTTTTGCCCTGTTGCGTCATATTTTTTCTAAAAGAAATCGGAGAGCCAACAAATCAAATTGGTGTAGCCTAAATTTGTCCATAATGGTTTTACCATAAGAGGTTTTAAACAGGTAGAACTATAACATCTAAGGCATTTTTCCTCAGATTTAACTAACTCATGATTGTTTCTCCATCAGAAATACTCTGTCAGTCAAGAAAGAAAGGAAGACCAGGTTGCAGTGGACAGCCAGATCCTGCCAATCCTGCAGAACGAAAAACACCTGAAGAGCTACATGCGCTCCACCTTCTCCCTCAAGAACGGCCAATACCCACACGAGATGGTGTTCTAAAAAAATGTCGGGCCATCCATACTGACTTAGACATTAAAATAAAACCAGGCCGAAATATATGAACTAAATGTACTTGTGGTTCTTGTGTACTTGCTGGAAGATTGCTACAAAATTACTAGTAGATTTCATGACATAAGCTCCAAGCAGATTTGCAGGGGCAAGGGGAGTCTATATTGGCCTCCTGTAATAATTGGCCACTTGGGTGGCGTATTGGATACTGCTTGGCCAGTTTTGATACTGTCTCACCAATCTGATACTGTATTGCATCCACCCAAAGATCTGCTTGGAGATTAGGTTACATACAAGTAGGCTGTTGGTTTCACTTAATGCAATGAAATAAGGATATGTGTTTATAACATTCCTCCGTCAAGGCTCAATACGGTTCCATCTTAAAGCCTTACACAAACTTTATTTTATGAAAGATATGGGTTAATGTCCACATCAAATGCTCAGATTGGCATACCTATTAATACAGAACACCACCTTTGCAAGTGGATACACTTACTGTGAAATATGTTATATACAAAACTCATGGAGGAAAAGAAATGGGGCTGACAATTTTGAATTTATTTACAAGTACATGTAGAAGTTACATGCACATGAAAGGTATTCCCTCAACAGTGTATAATGGCCCTTTGTTGAGTGTAGGCATGTTTCGTAATGGTTCGGCATATTAAGTTACTAGTATCTGAACCAACATCAAGTTGAAGGTACTTATACATACGGACATACTGATAGCAAGCTGAAGGCATTGATAAATACAAAAATGTGTGATATCTTGAGGTTGAGAGTATCGCAGTACAACAAAAAGGTTATGCCAATGGTGATATTCACACACAACACATGGGTACAGGTTGATTATCAATCCATATAGCTTGAGTTCAAGGTTGCCCAGTCATCACCAAGGTCAGCATCCATATTTGCCGTTGCCATGGATACCTGAGGCTGACAGGCCGCTGCATCAGCCGCTGCTTTAGTGAAGAACCCGGATGGACGCCTCTCGAACACCTCCTTGTCTCCGTACAGGAACGCGATGGCATTCTGAGTGTTTTCCGTCATGGGGACCCCTACCGATGTGTCGGAGTGGTACAGCCCTTCTGCACCCTCCAGCTGTGCGCTGAGGGGGTCGTGTGGGCGCGGGGCGGGACGAGGCTTGGTGGACTTCCTTTTGCCAGTCGGATCCGGTCCAAACTGATCGAGGATGGACTTTCTGTTGTCCATCATGGTGACGTACTTGTTGACGTCTCGGACTTCCCTGTAGCGCCGTGCTTCAGGTGTTTCTGAGTACATGGCGGTCAGCTTGGTTTCGCCAGGCGGCGTTAGCTTCAACTCGTTCAAACCTGGAGTCTCCGTTGGCTCCATGGAAGACGGGTTTGGGCTTTTCGTCTTCCTACTGAAACTTTGTTCCGATTTTCTTCTCTCGGGTTTCCTCGTGGATCCTTTCTTCTTTGCTTTCTTTTGCTTCTTCCTTCCGCTTGAAGCTTTTGAGGCTCGTTGGAAGAATCAAGAAGACCCTCCACTTCAGTCAAGTCGACCAAAAGTTTGGACCAAGCTCTTTCCTCATCTTTGACATTACGGTGTCCAGTCCCTCCATTCCCCAAACCACCATGCTCGTAAGAGTAGATGATATCCTCCATAGTATTGTGAGCAGCGCCTACGTCGAGTAAGTCGGCGCATTGGTCGTCGAAGGAATACGTCGGTCTGGCTGTAGAGACCGGGGTGCTGTTGTCCAAGAAGAGGGCGCTCTTTTCTCCGTGAAGCCCGAACATCCGCTCAATGTGGTAGGCTGAATCGGGAAACTCCACACCACTACTGTAGGCCTGACGCTTTTGTGTAGCAGTGATCCTCCCCTGGTCGAACAGATCAAGAATGTATTCATCTGGATCGAACCCTGTCACATTCCTGTATTCGTATGGGTTCGTCTCGATGTTTTTGTCGTTGTCTAACGGCTCGGATTCTACCTTCCGGACGTTCTCTACCGCGTTTTGAGAATCTGGTGGGATTTCGGACATAAAGAAGCTGTATCCTGTGTTCTCTGGCACTGCATCCTTGCTTTGGGGTTCTTCATGTCCAATTCGAAGTACGTCTGCATGATCCGTAGATGTATCAGAACCTGACACCCCTCTTCTTGCTTCTGTTGCTGTTTGAGGTGGTGTTGACGACTGGCACTCTGTGGCCATCTTGATGTAGGCAGACATGTCCTGGCAGGCGGCAACTTTGTACATAGTGCGGGGACGTCGGAACCTTGGCTTGGTGGCACCAGACGTCGGCGGGTGTACGACAGTGTCATTTTGTCCTGCAACGCCAGGTGGCTCTTCAGAACTTCCCAGTGACAACCTCCTGTCTTCATCACGACCTCTTCTTGTTTTAGGACGTGGTGGGATGTCTTCCCTTGTTGGGCTTACAGGTGAGTACTGTACTGTCCCGTTCCCTGATGGTGTGTATGCGGACGCCGGATATTGGAACGTCGCCCGCACCGGAATAGCCGAAGACGAGGTGCCCAGCCTAGCTGCTCGACCACGTGTGTCGCTCTTTCCAAGCTGTGGTTTCAGCTTAGGAGCTTTTGGAGGCGCTGGTGTCGTTGAAAGGGACGATTCGCTAATGCTGAGACGTGGCGAGCCTGTTTTCTCATTGGTACTTGAACAAATGTCGTTAGAAGGACTGCACTCCGGCGCTGGATCTCCCTGCTTCTGTCGCAGCAGGTTAACGTCGATGCGAAAGGCGTTGTTGGAATTTTCGTCTGCGATCTTCAGTCCGCTGAGATCGGGAGCGACGTACGGGGAGTCTCCGCTGGGTTTGGTGGGCGGGCGGACCACAGTGCGCCAGTCGGAGTTCGGTTCCCGCCACCGCCGCGGACGGACAGCCTGGATGTCCACAGGCCTGGCGGGAGACAGGGGCATCCGGGATATCCCGGCATGCTCGGCTTCGTGAGCCACACTACCGTCATCAGACATCACTGGAAGTGGCTGTGATTTTAAAAAGGGAATTTAGTAACTTGTCTACATGTGTACAGCTTGTTTGTATATATCACCGCACGAAATCCTATCTTTAAGCACACCTTAAAGCATACGTGAAGCATAAGTGAAGAAACGGAACCTTTACGCATGCTTTAAGGTGTGTGTAAATAATGGATTTTGTGCAATGATAATGTAGACAAGTAAGAATATAATGCTAAACTGTGCCCCTAGTACATGTATACGTATTGCATTTCTCTCTCAAATTGCATTGTCGATACCCACATAATTTCGTCTTTATTAAGCATACGAATTCAAATCAAATATTGAGAATATAGTTTTATGAAATAATTCTCTGTCATTTTTGTTCCGACAAGATTTGGTTCTTATCACGTATTATCCGATATGGAATGAATACATCTACATTATTTTTGCAGTTTCTACCGGGCTTCAGAAGCGGCTGGAAAGAGTAAAAATTGGCCAAATAGACAGATAACATGCCAGAGGAGTTGGACCGCTAAAGGAGTATAGTGTGCCGCTTCTGAAGCCTGGTAGAGGCTAGGATTTCTGCACAACCGGGAGTAGAACGCTGTTTCAGAACCAAGGACAGATCAAAGTAAGCGAGAAGTTAGCACGTTATTCCAACAACACTGCGGCGAATGTTGTTTTTTTGTCGACCGGAAGAAGCATAAATGCAAACTCTTTTGATTATATTAGGAAACCGCTACAAAAAATACTTCTTAACTAATTCTATTGATGCAATCTTCTTTTTCTGAATCAAGTTTGTCTTAGATTAACGTCGGCATGTAGAATCTATATTTCACGTTATCAGATACAAGATGAAGCTACGTACATGATCATGAGTTTGTTAAATCATTTCGTACATCCGAAGAAATGTAATTGATAAGTTTTGTACGTTGTAACATGGGAGGAATACAAACAACTGGATTACCACCAGGCTACAACGTACCGTGATATTCTAAACATGTTCTGGAACATTGCTTTGTGTAGTTGGCTGTACACATAGACCACCCGATAGACACAAACCGATCTTGTACATGTATCAAGATCTTTCTTGATTATTACATGCAATTCTTAAATCCACCACCCAGTTGTGTTGATATTGGTTCAGTGTGGCAACATTTTGTATATTATCAAATGCTTTGCAAGTTTCGACATGAAATTGCCAATATGAGGAAATTTGTTTAGTGTCTGACGGTCGATCGAACCCCCGAGCATAGCGACGTCCACCGTTCTTCATTTCAAAGGCAAACAAAACATCATCTAACAAGAAAATTAACGTTACATACCTCAATCTGCTTGGACTAATGTCCTAGCTTAGTCTGGGAAAACGGTTCCATGTTTTATTCCCACAACTTCCGTCATTAGAGTGAAGGAACAGCCCTGTGTGCTGCAGGCGACAGCAACGCAAGTCAACGCAGTGGCGCAAAAAACCATACAGTACATTGTGACATTCGGAACTCTCTGTTGCGTCATAATTGTCGTTTTGTGGGTTCCAGAACTTGTCACAAGTTTAGATAAACGCAACAAAATGACCATTGGGATAGGTTTGTGATGTCACAGTGCACGAGTATCCTACTTTGTACGTCACAATGAAGTTGTTAGGCACACAGGGCAGTGTTTTTAGTAATTTTCATGGATGACATCAACGCGCGCATTGATTTTCGCCCGATTTCAGAAAAAAAAAGAAATTTTATTGTCCTCTGTGGGTGGTCAACATGCCGAAAATTGGCGCCAAGTACATGTATGTCGTATTGAAGTTGTGACGCTAGAATAAAGAATTTTTTCTAAAGATTATCAATTTTACATACCATAAAAGGTTATGTTCGATCTTTAATTTGTTAACTTTGAAAGGCTTTTGCAAAGTAAATCTTTAAATTTTGTGCTTCAAAACAACAAAAACTTTAAGTTCAATTATATCAAAGTTGTTTAACACGTAAATGAATGAATTTTCCTGAAGTAGGGAGCCGTAAAAACATCTATATGACCTTTTATAATTACCTGAAGCGTAATCAGCCATTTTAATCCCACGTAATTCGTAGCCAGACCTCCAGATGGCGTTCAGCACCAAGGACAGACATGTTTGCATGAGTTACGCCGCATGATTGCGTTAGCATATTCCCACTACTATACGTTCTATATCAGTACTTCTTGCCTCAGACGTAGTGTGTGAGTTTGACATGCACTAGTCCGAAATGGTGGGGTGGGCATCACTATTTTGGAGGGGTTCGATTCTTGGTGATCAAATAATTGTGGCCATCAGGGTAAAATTAGATCAGCTGCTGTGCACACCTGTGTAAAAATTACACATGGTACGGCCATTCAGTCTAGACTGTTGGTCACGCGGAGAAGACTAGGAATTGCTTGTCACCTTTTTGATAAATTTTCAACTTCCTGTTCGAAAAATATTTATTATAACGTGTGGAGCAAATCGTTGGGGATGTTTTCTATGTGGAGTATATGATGCCGTTCCTTGGATTTTTGACGAAGAAAATGCGTATTTTCTGACCTGGTAAATTATGGGAGAAGACGAGAAAATGACGCCACTTGGAAGGACGGCGTGGTCATGGGTGGGCTGAAATTCACAAGGTAAGAACAAACCATATCGTCGAATGGATTTCCAACAAACAGAGAACACGCGTTACTTGGTATCCGTGTAAAATTAGTGTGTTTTTTAGAATACAACACGCTAGTCTCTAGCTTTAATTTACTAGGTCAGAAAATACGCATTTTCGTCGTCAGAAATCCAAAAACGGCATAAGTCCACATAGAAAACATCCCCGACGATTTGCTCCACACGTTATAATAAATATTTTTCGAACAGGAAGTTGAAAATTTATCAAAAAGGTGACAAACAATTCCTAGTCCAAGTTCTCTGCATGACCAACAGTCTAGACTGAATGAACCCCTACCATGTGTGATTTTTACACAGGTGTGCACAGCAGCTGATCTAATTTTTACCCTGATGGCCACAATTATTTGATCACCAAGAATCGAACCCCTCCAAAATAGTGATGCCCACCCCACCAGTTCGGACTAGTGCATGTCAAACTCACACACTGGCTACGTCTGAGGCAAGAAGTACTGGTATAGAACGCATAGTAGGGCGGATCTGCTAACGCAATCATTCGGCGTAACTCATTTCCGTGCACTACACGTGCAAACATGTCTGTCCTTGGTGCTGAACGCCATCTGGAGGTCTGGCTACGAATTACGTGGGATTAAAATGGCTGATTACGCTTCAGGTAAAAGGTCATATAGATCTTTTTACGGCTCCCTACTTCAGGAAAATTCATTCATTTACGTGTTAGACAAGTTTGATATAAGTGAACTTAAGCAATGTGAAGACATTGGCGACCACACCAGGCAACATTGGCGTACTCGATTATCCCTCACCATTCGTTCATTCAAAAATGAACTAGACTCTTGCTTTGACAGCGTGCCCAAACATCCCCACTACTCACACGGACACGGACACTATGCAATCCATCTAACCAGACTCAGACTCGACTTCAGCCAGCTGAACTCCCACCTGTTCATGCACCACTGTATCACTAGTCCTGAGTGCAAATGTGGTTATCCTAACGAGACACCGGAACACTATCTGTTGCACTGCTCACTTTACAATACTGCAAGGACTCTAATGTTATCATCCATATCCGGTCTACACCTTGACAACATATTCCCCCTTGGCCTACACAATTCAAACGACAACACATTATGTACATTACTTCTTACCGGTAGCCCTTCCCTCCCCTACTCTACTAATTGCTGTATTTTTGACATTGTTTTCAAGTTCATTTCCCAGTCTAGAAGATTTAATTCATCAGATTAACGTTATTTACTTTATGTTTATGTGCGCCAGCCTCTTTCATTTTATGTTCATTGTATATTTTGTATTTGTTTTACTCTGTATTTTGATCGTTTCTTGTTGAGCAGAGGGCTATATAAGCACGAATGTGCTTGCTGCCGAATGCTCGGTAATCTATGTGAATAAAATAAAAACAACTTAAGCAATGGGATATTAGATCATAAACGCTATGTTTCCTGTTCATTTTACCAACAAAACATGCATGCGGAGTGTATATTTCTTGTAAACTGTCACTTTCTGAAGGGTTGACACATCCAAATTTCAATCCTATATTGTGATGCAAGAGGACTTTGAGCTAATACACCAGCGTTTTTGTCTGTTTGTCTATTCATGGACATATTCATTAACATCTAAGGCATTTTTCCTCAGTTTTAACTAACTCATGATCTTTTTCCCCCATCAGAAATACTCTGTCAGTCAAGAAAGAAAGGAAGACCAGGTTGCAGTGGACAGCCAGATCCTGCCAATCCTGCAGAATGAAAAACACCTGAAGAGCTACATGCGCTCCACCTTCTCCCTCAAGAACGGCCAATACCCACACGAGATGGTGTTCTAGAAAAATGTCGGGCTATCTATACTGACTTGAACATTCAAATAAAACCAGGCCGAAATATATGAATTTTATGTTGTGCTTGTGGTTGTTGTGTACTTGCTGGAAGATTGTAATGAGTTACTAGTAGGTTTGATAATCTCCAAGCAGATTTGTGGGGGCAAGGGGAGTCTATATTGGCCACCCAAGCACGTCTGCAGAACGTAGTGCACCTGCGCGAAACCCGTAATGCATTGTGCATAGCAATTTGGCAGAATGTCTCATATAAGGTTGTATTAGAGCATATAAGGTTGACAGCCTGTCTGTAGTTTATGTTGTATAGGAAAAGATATCGTCTGCAACAGGCAAAATTTTTATGCAACGTTGTCCAAACATCCAACGAAAAACGTGAAAAATCAGGATTTTGCGCAGGCGCAGTACGTTCTGCCGATGTGCTGGCCGCCTGTAACCATTGGCTGCCCCGCTTGGGTGGCATATTGGATACTGCTTGGCCAGTTTTTATACTGTCTCGCCAATCTGATACTGTATTGCATCCACCCAAAGATCTGCTTGGAGATTAGGTTTCATACAAGTAGGCTGTTGGTTTCACTTAATGCAATGAAATAAGGATATGTGTTTATAACATTCCTCCCTCAAGGCTCAATACGGTTCCATCTTAAAGCCTTACACAAACTTTATATTATGAACGACACAGATATGGATTAATTTCCACATCAAATGCTCAGATTGGCATACATATTAATACAGAACACAACCTTTGCAAGTGTATACACTTACTGTGAAATATGTTATATACAAAACTCATGAAGGAAATGAAATGGGGCTGACAATTTTGAATTTATTTACAAGTACATGTAGAAGTTACATGCACATGAAAGGTATTCTCTCAACAGTGTATAATTGATGAGTGGAGGCATGGTTCATAATGGTTTGGCATGTTAAGTTACTAGTATCTGAACCAACATCAAGTTGAAGGTATATATACATACGGACATACTGATAGCAAGCTGAAGGCATTGATAAATACAAAAATGTGTGATATCTTGAGGTTGAGAGTTTCGCAGTACAACAAAAAGGTTATGCCAATGGTGATATTCACACACAACACATGGGTACAAGTCGATTATCAATCCATATAGCTTGAGTTCAATGTTGCCCAGTCATCACCAAGGTCAGCATCCATGTTTGCCGTTGCCATGGATACCTGAGGCTGACAGGCAGCTGCATCAGCCGCTGCTTTAGTGAAGAACCCGGATGGACGCCTCTCGAACACCTCCTTGTCTCCGTACAGGAACGCGATGGCATTCTGAGTGTTTTCCGTCATGGGGACCCCTACCGATGTGTCTGAGTGGTACAGTCCTTCTGCACCCTCCAGCTGTGCGCTGAGGGGATCGTGTGGGCGCGGGGCGGGACGAGGCTTGGTGGACTTCTTTTTGCCGGTAGGATCCGGTCCAAACTGATCTAGGATGGACTTTCTGTTGTCCATCATGGTGACGTAATTGTTGACGTCACGGACTTCCCTGTAGCGCCGTGCTTCAGGTGTTTCCGAGTACATGGCGGTCAGCTTGGTTTCGCCAGGCGGCGCTAGCTTCAACTCGTTCAAACCTGGAGTCTCCGTTGGCTCCATGGAAGACGGGTTCGGGCTTTTCGTCTTCCTACTGAAACTTTGTTCCGATTTTCTTCTCTCGGGTTTCCTCGTGGATCCTTTCTTCTTTGCTTTCTTTTGCTTCTTCCTTCCGCTTGAGGCTTTTTGAGGCTCGTTGGAAGAATCAAGAAGACCCTCCACTTCAGTCAAGTCGACCAAAAGTTTGGACCAAGCTCTTTCCTCATCTTTGACATTACGGTGTCCAGTCCCTCCATTCCCCAAACCGCCATGCTCGTAAGAGTAGATGATATCCTCCATAGTATTGTGAGCAGCGCCTACGTCGAGTAAGTCAGCGCATTGGTCGTCGAAGGAATACGTCTGTCTGGCTGTAGAGACCGGGGTGCTGTTGTCCAAGAAGAGGGCGCTCTTTTCTCCGTGAAGCCCGAACATCCGCTCAATGTGGTAGGCTGAATCGGGAAACTCCACACCACTCCTGTAGGCCTGGCGCTTTTGTGTAGCAGTGATCCTTCCCTGGTCGAACAAATCAAGGATGTATTCATCTGGATCGAACCCTGTCACATTCCTGTATTCGTATGGGTTCGTCTCGATGTTTTTGTCGGTTTCTAACGGCTCGGATTCTATCTTCCGGACGTTCTCTACCACGTTTTCAGAATCTGGTGGGATTTCGGACATAAAGAAGCCGTATCCTGTGTTCTCTGGCACTGCATCGTTGCTTTGCGGTTCTTCATGTCCAATTCGAAGTACTTCTGCATAATCCGTAGATGTATCAGAACCTGACACCCCTCTTCTTGCTTCTGTTGCTGTTTGAGGTGGTGTTGGCGACTGGCACTCTGTGGCCATCTTGATGTAGGCAGACATGTCCTGGCAGGCGGCAACTTTGTACATAGTGCGGGGACGTCGGAACCTTGGCTTGGTGGCACCAGACGTCGGCGGGTGTACGACAGTGTCGTTTTGTACTGCAACACCAGGTGGCTCTTCAGAACCGTTCCCCAGTGACAGCCTCCTGTCTTCATCACGACCTCTTCTTGTTTTAGGACGAGGTGGGATGTCTTCCCTTCTTGGGCTTACAGGTGAGTACTGTACCGTTCCGTTCCCTGATGGTGTGTAGGCCGATGCCGGATATTGGAACGTCGCCCGCACCGGAATAGCCGAAGACGAGGTGCTCAGCCTAGCTGCTCGACCGCGTGTGTCGCTCTTTCCAAGCTGTGGTTTCAGCTTAGGAGCTTTTGGAGGCGCTGGTGTCGTTGAAAGGGACGATTCGCTATTACTGAGACGTGGGGAGCCTGTTTTCTCACTGGTACTTGAACAAATGTCGTTAGAAGGACTGCACTCCGGCGCTGGATCTCCCTGCTTCTGTCGCAGCAGGTTAACGTCGATGCGAAAGGCGTTGTTAGAATTTTCGTCTGCGATCTTCAGTCCGCTGAGATCGGGAGCGACGTACGGGGAGTCTCCGCTGGGTTTGGTGGGCGGGCGGACCACAGTGCGCCAGTCGGAGTTAGGTTCCCGCCACCGCCGCGGACGGACAGCCTGGATGTCCACAGGCCTGGCGGGAGACAGGGGCATCCGGGATATCCCGGCATGCTCGGCTTCTGGAGCCACGCTACCGTCATCAGACATCACTGGAAGTGGCTGTGATTTAAATAAAAAAAAGGAATTTGGTAACTTGTCTACTTAAGGCTCCGTTCATGATTCCAAAATCAAAACGGTTGGGTTACAATCTGTTTTGGCGGAAACGGTTTGAATTTTGCGTGCATGATGCAAACTTGCACCAACTCTCAAAACGGTCTACATCGAATTGACTTTACGTTTCAAGTTTGTACATAATTTAGACAAGGATGTCCTGTCAAGCAAGGAGACGTTATGCTTCACTGTGCCCCTTGTGCATGTATACGTATAGCATTTCTCTCTCAAATTGCATTGTCGATACCCACATATCTTCCTTATCAAGCATACAAATTCAAATCAAATACTGCGAATTATTTTATGAGGGTTTGAAATAGTTCAAACAAGGTTTGGTTCCCACCACGTATTAGCCGATGAATACATATAACAGCCACCAGTTTAATTCCGGATTTCCATTTTAATTCCGGACAACTACATGGGCTAATGTCGTTAACTACAGGTAAAAATGATGTAAGGAATACGTAGCAGCCATCGAGGACCCCTTAGGGGTTAACCCAATTCTGCAGAATTCTGTAGAATCCTGCAGAATTCTGGAACCGGAGCCAGAATTCTGCAGAATTCTGGGAACCGGAGCCAGAATTCTGCATGCAGAATTGGGTTAACCCCTAATGGGTCCTCGATGGCTGCTACGTATTCCTTACATCATTTTTACCTGTAGTTAACAACATTAGCCCATGTAGATGTAAGGTTGCTGAGATGTGGGAAGTAGTCCGGAATTAAACTGGAAGTCCGGAATAAAACTGGAGGCTGTTATATGTAGTGTTTCTGCACAACCTGGAGAGGAACACCGTTTCAGCACCAAGGACAGACCAAAGTAAGCGAGAAGTTAGCACGTTATTCCAACAACACTGCGTCGAATGGTTTTCTTTTGTCGACCGGAAGAAGACTAAATGCAAACTCTTTTGATTATATTAGGAAACCGCTACAAAAAAATACTTCTTAACTAATTCTATTGATGCAATCTTCTTTTTCTGAATCAAGTTTGTCTTAGATTAACGTCGGCATGTAGAATTTATATTCCACGTTATCAGATATAAGATGAAGCCACGTACAAGATCATGAGTTTGTTAAATCATTTCGTACATCCGACGAAACGTAATTGATACGTTTTGTACGTTGTAACATGGGAGGAATACAAACAACTGGATTACCACCAGGCTACAACGTACCGTGATATTCTAAACATGTTCTGGAACATTGCTTTGTGTAGTTGGCTGTACATATAGACCACCCGATAGACAAAAACCGATCTTGTGTCAAGATCTTTCTTGATTACATGCAATTCTTAACTCCACCACCCAGTTGTGTTGATATTGGTTCAGTGTGGCAACATTTTGTATATTATCAAATGCTTTGCAAGTTTCGACCTGAAATTGCCAATATGAGGAAATTTGTTTAGTGTCTGACGGTCGATCGAAGCCCCGAGCATAGCGACGTCCACCGTTCTTCATTTCAAAGGCAAACAAAACATCATCTAAAACAAGAAAATTAACGTTACATACCTCAATCTGCTTGTACTAATGTCCCAACTTAGTCTGGGAAAATGTCTCCATGTTTTCTTCCCACAACTTTCGTCATTAGAGTGAAGGCACAGCCCTGTGTGCTCCAAGCGACAGCAACGCAAGTCAACGCAATGGCGCAAACAAACCATACAGTACATTGTGACATTCGGAACTCTCTGTTGCGTCATAATTGTCGTTTTGCGAGTTCCAGAACTTGTCACAAGTTTAGAATAACGCAACAAAGACAAATGAACCATTGGGATAGGTTGTGATGTCACAGTATCCTACTTTGTACGTCACAATGAAGTTGTTAGGCACATAGGGCAGTGTTTTCAGTAAGGCCATAGCAAGTAATTTTTATGGATGACATCAACGCGCGCATTGATTTTCGCCCGATTTCAGAAAAAAAAGAAATTTTATTGTCCTCTGTGGGTGGTCAACATGCCGAAAGAATAAAGATTTTCTTCTAAAGCTTAAGATTATCGATTTTACATACCATAAAAGGTTATTTACGATCTTTTTAAAGATTATTTGATCACCAAGAATCGAACCCCTCCAAAATAGTGATGCCCACCCCACCATTTCGGACTAGTGCATGTCAAACTCACACACTGGCTACCTCTGAGGCAAGAAGTACTGGTATAGAACGTATAGTAGTGGGAATATGCTAACGCAATCATGCAGCGTAACTCGTGCAAACATGTCTGTCCTTGGTGCTGAACGCCATCTGGAGGTCTGGCTACGAATTACGTGGGATTAAAATGGCTGATTACGCTTCAGGTAAAAGGTCATATAGATCTTTTTACGGCTCCCTACTTCAGGAAAATTCATTCATTTACGTGTTAAACAACTTTGATATAATTGAACTTAAAGTTTATGTTGTTTTACGTGTTAGACAAGTTTGATATAAGTGAACTTAAGCAATGGGATATTAGATCATAAACGCTATGTTTCCTGTTCATTTTACCAACAAAACATGTGGAGTGTATATTTCTTGTAAACTGACACTTTCTGAAGGGTTACCACATCCAAATTTCAATCCTATATTGTGATGCAAGAGGACTTTGAGCCAATACACCAGTGTTTTCGTCTGTTTGTCTATTCATGGAAACATTTTTCCTTTCAAAATGTTGTAAGTTGTGTAGATTAGTTATTAAAGGTGCAATATAACGTTAGGCGTTAGGAGGAGCTCCTTGATGGGCTGAATTTTTGGCGAGGGTCAACATACATGTAGTAACCCTTTATGACTGATTATCCTTTGGCAATTCCAACCCACAAGTATATAATGTCAAATTATGAATTCCAATTGAGGTTTCATTTTTCATAACCACTAATGACACAAGAATTAAGCTTGACTTTTTTCGCAGTATTTCATGGATATAGACTTCTCTCTGCATGTAGAGTTTTGTCACAGTGGAAGCGACACTTCATTGTGCGTTTTAAGTAATGGTCACAAATGCAATGCTATTTGTATCTATATCTGTATAGCCGGTATAACCGCCCCTCGGCGTAACACACCAGCTTCGCAGGCACGCGGCGCGGCGGCAGCTGGCTATATTACACCGAACGACCTGTTACACCCAACCTTTTCACATCTAACTCTAAACATTGTTTAAAGCTATCTAGTGATGATGCCCCTACTGTACTTGGTGGCAGCGAGTTCCACTCTACGATATAGTTCTTGGAAAAAACGAGTTTTTGCACACCTCAATCCTTGGTTGATAACTCTGGTACTTGAAGGCATGACTATGTCTTGTTCTTTTCTGAGCTGGTATTACTGCTGGTATGCTATTCTATGTTCCCAGTATTTCCCTTTTTTGTTTTCTAAATGACTGTATACCACGATATGTTAAACGTTCCCCATTTAGATTTGCGTCTAGATTTGCGAAGAAACAATAGTATGTATCATGACCGGGGGTCGCCTGCACTGCGACCAAAGGTCTGCACACTGTGTAACACAAACCTGCAGAATTCAGACGCCTCGGGTTAACTATTTCATCACCATACTTTACAAAGTTCCTTCGGCCTCAAAATAGGAACCATGCGCGTCGTTGGTGACGTCACATGCCGTTTATGACCCCGTTCATACGGATGCGCGTTGAGCTCGATTCGGGTAAACCACATTCCTCACATCTGGTCCACGTGCCACACGTTCCTTCTAAACCGTGCCCGAGAACGATTCGCCTAAACTACATTCATTGTTGTTTGATGAAAACACGCAAGGTGGCGTCTTGCCAATGTTAGAGGTTAGGGGTGAAAGTGCATCATGCCCTAGAAGTTGTCGTGTTTTTTTTTTTAATGGATAATCGCTTCCAACCGGCTCAGGGGAGTACGAAGGAGACGCAGGCTACGGGTGGCCCTTGTAAGAATTCGTTGCCAACGCCACCACTTGTTATTTGCGGACCCCGAGGTCAATGACCGGGTTGATATGCAAAGTAAACCTGATGAAAGCGCTTCGGCGCGTTCAGACGCAAATCGCGATCCAGTCAAGGCGGTTTGAAACCACATCCAGATGTGGTTTGGAATCGAGGCGCTTTCAATGCGATTCGGAGCGTTCAGATGGAGCCACATAAATCCAGAATCCGGCCAAACCACATCGAAAGCGCTTTCAGCGCATCCGTATGAACAGGGCCATAGAGGGACGTTTGCCCTCTGGCCTACTGACGCCACTAGCACATGACTGATGATGACGTCGGTATGTCACAACAAGATAGGACATGCGCTGTAAGGGAGGTCGGGACATGTTCCCCCAGCTCAGCGAAGGATTACATTCATAGCGTCTTGCTGTCTGTGTTGTTTTATGGTCGTGTTGTTCTTGTTGTATTCTAGTCTCACACACATAACCCGGTGCTTACACAAGTAAACAGTTGCTCAAGCCACGGGATAGATTTTGAAAATTGTCAGACGTTTCAAGTAGCATCCACTACTTTTCGTCAGTGACTAACGGAAGCTTTAGCGAAAGAGCTTACTTATGAGTTGTGTGACGTTATGCCACTGACACAATTGTATGTGGTCTGTCATTAAATTTGAAAGTAATTAAAAACTAGAAAGGTAACATTTGCTACCTTCACATGGTCCAGCTGTTTACTCTTACTCAAACACATCCATATATATATGGTGACCAGCCCTTCCAACTCTGTTCTGCCATTTGCTACATAATGTAGCACCACAGGATGTCTGCTACAGAACCAGTTACTAGTACCATGGTGACAGCCTTCTGGTTTAGGTCATTGACCTTATGTGTTTGTACAAGAAACAGAAAAAAACCTTATGTTTTCCTTCTGCGAAGGTTAACATAACTAACTAGTTATAACTAACTAGTTATTTCACCTTTATATATCACCCGTACTAAGGTTGGTGGAGACTACATATTTTGACCTGACAGTTATCTATATATACTTGTTATCAATAATCCACAATTAAAGACACCACAAAAACATGACTATTCACAAAGTTTATTTACAAATCTCTGAATACACAAAAAAATGACAAGCTCCACTCTCCCTATACAGCACCGTTTCATCATTGTTTGTCCCAGGTACATTTCTGCTTCTCCTACAGTCAGTACAGTTAATTACCTTGTGGTGGGAAGGTTCAGAAATAAGTATAACGTTAACACAGCAAAATAGGTCCAAAGAAACTTGGTCAAAGCTGCACCATACAATTTAAGGTTGGAATGGACATTTCCTATAGTCCCGCCTACCTTGGTCAAACCACAAAAATGCAAATATTTGCCCTACATGCAGCCACTCTCTCATTGGTCGAAAAGCTAATTGCCATGTTATCATTGGTTGAACTGATAATATGATGGACAGTCAGGAAAGGTACATTGTTATACCAGGGGTGGGTTCAGAATTTGTAAGTGTTGGGGCTTTCTGCAAAATGTACAGGACAGGAATAACTCTTGTGTAAAAATAAAATTTATGGGGAGGGGGGTGGATTGAGCATTTTCGTCACAACACAGCACATTTCAAACCCCAGATGTAGTTGTGTTAGGAACAGTATTGCACCAAGCCAATTGGTGTGAACCAGTGGTGTAAATTTGAATGCAGTATTTTACAAGCCTTATGCCAATGTACACAGCAACGTACACATAACAACATGCCAAACTGTGCTTGGGCCAGCCAAATATAATTACATGGTCAACAAAGCTTTTGTGAAAAAGCATAACATTGGAAGCTTCTGCGCATCCACCTCTTTTCGAACTGCCATGGAGTCCTCGCTAAGTTTTTATGTTTCACTTTCGTGTCCCAATTCTTTGGCAGAAAATCTGCTGAACTTACATTACTTCTATGGCCTCATTCCTACAAAAAAAGACTGTCATTAAAAAATGTACAAAGAGAAAAGTACAGATCTCAAATAACTTCCCATCTGCACACGTGCAAATCGCGATCAAAAGTCGTACAAAACGGGATTGAAAGCCGTACATTTCTCGTTTAAAACGCGTGCGAAAGCCATGCACTTCTTTTTTAAATTTGCATTCATTTCTAGAGTAAAACGCATGCAGATGTTCGTGTAATCGCGTGTGGATATGCTTTATAGATTATAAGCCACACACGATTGCAGCTAATTAGTGCATGCGGTTGACACGGCTTTTGCACGAGTTTCAACCACATTACACGGCTTTTATATGACTTTCAATCACGATTTAAACACAATTTACACGACTTTAGTACAAGAAATAAACGAGATAAAACAGCGGGTAAAACGAGTGGGAAGGGAAGTTGATTGAGATCTGTACTGTACATCATCCATTAAACACAACAAAATGTTTAGGATGACATGTGTGCACAAACTACAGCAGCATGACAGCAGTGGTATATGGTAAGTACAGAGATCAGACCAACATGACAAGATGACAAGTGAAGTACATGTGCATTGACAAAAAACTACTCAATGCCGACACAACGAGAAATCCCCATCAACATCGCTCCTTCTCTCTGCCTCAACATCAAGTAAAACCTTGTCACAAACTCAAGTCTACGTCTTTTTCCCCTCAAGTCATCGTTCATTTTCAAGACATTTGTGGAAATCCTGATGAGGGACTAGGATATACTAGTACCTCTCTGCATTGCATGCATACAGATGCTGCATTGAGGACACCACCACATTTTGTCATTTCTACATCCAGGGCTCGAAATACCACCTTCCAGGGCTCGAAATACCACCTGCATATGCAGGTTAGCGCAGGTAAAATTGGAGCTGTGCAGGCATTTCTGATGTCTACCTTCACGTTACAACCATGTACTGGGTTTACGTAATTACACAGTCATACATGTACATGTAGGTGTATGATTGTGAATTTTTATTTGCTGCATTGACTGTTACCACCTATGAAGTACAAAATAAATAACGGCAATGGTGTCTGAACAGTTTTTAGTATAATCCATACTTCCTAAATTCTGAGTGGTGCAGGTAAAATTTGTCTGGTGCAGGTAATTTTCAATGTTACCCGCACCAGTGCAGGTATGCAGAAAGAAGTATTTCGAGCCCTGACTGCCGTCGCCATCTTATTAATGCCATTTCTGTGTCTCTCTGCTTATCATAAACCACTTGCGTCATTCCAGAAAACAAACATAGGAAAACAGCACAGGAGATCTTTAGCCAAAACACAAAAGCTGGAGCTTGAACACAAATGGCTTTTAGATAGGCTAAAGGTACTATACATCCAGTAACATAGAGGCATATCTTCTTTTCAAGAGAAAAATTCTGAGAGATATTTTTGTGATACCTTCCTCACCACAAGTACATGTAGCTTACAGTTGGCAGTAGCAAGCTTTGTAAACAGATGAAATAACATTATAACAATAATGTAAGATAAAATTTAACATGGAGAAAGCATAAACAACTAGAGTTAGTACTAGTTAACATAAACGACTTCTTGGCACCTATAAGTATAACCGGCAGCTTTGGCCAAGCTTTTATTAGTCAGATTTTCAAAAGCTATTAAGCTACTCTATAACATGAACAAGAAAATCACAAAGGCAAACATCTAACTTAGAAAAAGTTGAAACATTTGAGATATCCCGTCTGGTGTAACATGGTCAACATGTTAGTAATACCCTAGGCACAAGTCTCTTTCTCACTACACTTGCATTGTTTTAAGTTCCACCCTGCCCACTACCATACATGTTGATACATTCATGTCCACATAAATATGTTCTTAAAGGTCTCTCAGTTCTTATTATTTACACCTTTCACGTCAACAGCAGCTTGATACTTTGGTACTGTACAGTGCATATTTAGGGGACAGGTTTCTGACAAACCTACATTTTTTTTTCTTTCATTTTCAAGCCCTTTCTACAGTGAAAGTTTTCTACAATATTTCTGCCACTACATTTAAAATTATACTTTTCTGTCTATGGCCTTATGTGAGCTCACTAAAAAGCTAACTGTGAGTTTACTACATGACATTCAATGGCTAAAAGAAGTGGTCAATGGCTTCATGTGTTTTTCACAAAGAAGTCGTTTTCTTTTCATATTTGAAATGTTCATGTCTTTCAAATATAAACTGATATTGAGATCTTCCATGAAAAAAAACACCTCAAAAACCTGACCCATTCGTTTTGAAAATTAAAACTACCAGAGCAAAGTACCTAGAAGCATATAACACACATAACACATGCAACAGATACTCAATACTTTCTTTTGTGTACCTCAACACACTACTCAACTTCTTCAAATACTGTTTTAGGTTCTCAACACTTTACAGACAAAACTGAGACTACATTTACTGTCTTTATCAAAACAACGCTGGCTCTAAGAACACAAACCATCCCTTCATTTAGTACATACACTGCTTTGTTTTCTTAACTCTCTCTCTGCTACTTATGTTGAAATAAATACAACACATACAGCAGGGAGAAGGTTAACTGGCAGGAGAGAGAGCTTGCCATGGGAGGAGCCTATCTGTGATTGACAGGCAGTAGTGCTGTTTGATTGGTTTATCTCCATGTCTTTCATTGATGATTGACAAGACAATATTGGTTTGACTCAATTCAGCAAACTACAACCCATTTTACATGGTAGAACAGGTTGAATTGCATGCTTTTTTCATATGAAATATCCAAACAAAACTACAGAGTAGTTGTATTCAAAAGTCATAACGTTACACGCCACCATTCAACCACCTGGTTCAAATTCTTGTCAGTTTTCACCGAAGAAGGAATACTGAACAATTTAGATGTGAAAGTTTGAGGTATGTAAAATATACACTGTGAGGGGATGGTTTAAAAGCAATATCCAAGAAGTCGAGCTGATGCATTTGCAGTAAAGTACACATCCTGAATATTTTGTATGGTTCAGAAATGCTTGAAAAAGATACCATTATGGTAAATAAACTAAGAATAAGCTTCCCGCGACTTCTGTTCATATACACACAGACATTAAATGTACAGAAATGCAGAAGATAGACACTGCAAGGTACAATCTGTAACACTTCCACAGATCATAAAACTCTACCCCCCTCCCACACCCATGTCAAGGTCAACCAATGTCATCATGCATTCCATCTACCAACTCACACAAATCTGATAAAGGACCTTTGTCTCTTGACCATCAGATATCAAAATGGACAAGACTTTTTTCAAACATTATTTTCTTGATGTATTGTAGCCAGATATCTATCTCTTGCATTGTGACAGACTAAACATGGATTTCCAATTTATAAGGTGTTGGATTGGTGTGGAAGTGTATCTGTTACTGACCAACCAAATATACATGTAATGTTACCCCAACTGTCATCCCCCCTTCCCTGTTAGTCTGCATACAGAGCAACCACCGACAGCAGCACCGTAATGTCGTCAGGTTTTCCTCCTGCAAAAAAAAGACAAGAATAAAGCTTTTAAACTAGAAAGGTAAATGCATAATGTTTACATGTTTGTACCTTCACATGGTCTAGCCTAACAAACTACTGCTCTGTTTATTCTTACTCAAACACATTCACATATGGTGACACCAGTGCCTCCAACTCTGTCCGCCACTTGCTACATAATGTACCCCAACACCACAGGGTGTCTGCTACAGCACCAGTTACTATGGTGACAGCCATCTGGTCCAGGTCATTGACCTTATTTGTTTGGAGAAGAAGAAGAAACAGAGCAAAATGATATATTTTCCTTCTGCACAGGTAAACATAAAAAACTATGACAGCTTTTACAACAATATTTGGTCACTTCTTTAGGCCACACCAATTTAATTAGTTGGTTCTCGGATTCGCTCGCTTCATTTTTTTCTGATTTACAAAAAAAAAAAAAATTAGATTCAGGTTTTAAACCAACTGCAAAATGTTCATATTATGGCCAAAACAGTCGACTAAAGCTCCTTGTCTTCCTTGTTTTACATTTTTCTATCTATCAATGCTTTGGTTTAATAAAAAGCTTAAAATTCATTGATCGAATTAAAAAACAGCCTGGTATGTTGACGTCATGGCTCCTATCATAGCTTTTTGGGCTATCAGAGGATGCCTAGGCCTGTTTTTATTTTTATTTTTTTTCGCCCTGTCGCTTCATATTTTTTCTGAAAAAATCCGAGAACCAACAAATTAAATTGGTGTGGCCTTAGCATAAAATATTTATGCAAATGCTAGCTAGTCTTGAATCCTAGCCATAAAAATATCCTGTTGAAATACAACATGTACATCACCAAGACACACATCAAGCGAAAGGGCAAATATGCCTGGAATCCCCTAACAGCAATGTCTCCATCTATAGATGAAAGCATCAATTTGTACTCACATGTACAACACAATTTGGAGAGAAGCCAGATTGACGCGATCTAACTCACAGTGCCATAAGTCAACTGGGACCAAAGTTAATCTCTGGATTTTGAACAGAGCCTTTGATTAACAGTAAGCAGAACTGATATCAAGGGATATATCTGTCAGTATTACAAGGGGATTACATTGTTAAGTCCAGAGTGATTTCCCTTCAGTGCTATAAGAAGATAAAGCCGTTGACCTCCGAGGCTTGTCAGCGCAACAGCTGCAAGATTAAGTTGCAAATGTCACAGATAAACTTGTGTAGATCAAGTTCATATTTACAGGCTAGGGTGTCATGTTGGCTAAAGCCCCTGTCACACATAGCCGAATATAGATCCCCGAACACTGCCAAACTCAACCCAACCATGGTTAGGAGTAGGTCGGGAGCAAGGTCGGCTGTGGTTGGCTGGTGTTCAGCCAGGTCAGCTACTGTTCGTCTGCGCCATCCGAATGTTTCAAAATGTTGGCTGGTGTTCCGAAGTAGGTCGGGATGCAGTTGGCAGTGAAATTTGATTCAAATTTGGTTTGATTCGTATAGAAAGTTAGGTGTGGCCTAAATCTGGTCAGACTGCTCCCAAACTTCAGCCAACCTTGGTCAGCTGGTATTCAGGGCCGAGGGAAGGTTCTGAATGTGTGACAGGGGCTTATGTCAAGCTTTAGCATCTCCACCAGTGGTAGGCAGTCAAAAACATTGTTCCAATAATAAAAGTAAAGCATGCTTTTCTTTTAAATTACCACCGCTCTTGCATTTTAAACCTCCTTACTGACTCCCCTAATTTCTAAAATGGAGCAGCCCCATGAGTACCCAGAAAAAGTTGACCAACCTTTGACATCTATCCCAGCATGCTGTGCTTCTGTGGCAAAGGGCGACATGTACTCTGGGTCGAAGGCCAACTCCTGTGCCTGCTCTGCCAGATTCTGTGCTGTTCGCTCGATGTTCTCGTATTTGTGATCCTGAACGTAGCAAGAAAATAAATGAAAGATGCTGAGGGGTTTGCTAGAATGCTCAAGAATAAAGAGTCTGAAGTTACTTTGAATGGTTTGTGTCAATGTGCAGGTTTCAAAATGTATTACTAGTACATTGTGGGAGTCGTACAGTATGGTGATGCGAAATACACCGTGTTGTATTTTATTTATGTCATACCTGCCAGAGAAAACACAAATTTCAATGCGAAATGTGCCAAAATTTGGAGTCTCAAAACTGTAAAAAAAATTGTAACAACATCAATTGCAACATCCGAACCTGGTGTTCAAATTTTCAAAAGCGGCGGACTCGGTGCATGCAAAACGAGTTCAAATTATTCTATGGAACACTTGGAAGCCCGTGTGATAACCAAACAGAACACCGTGTGATACCACAAGTTATCACACGGGCCGGAACACCCGTATCGAATGTTATCGCGGCCCAGGTATGACCTAACAAAATACAGTACGGTATACAATGTACGTACAAACCTATCTTTGCCCAGATATTCTGCACCAATATGTCATATCCTAATGTGCTAGTATGATGTAGTAATGGATACTTACTGCGCCAATCTAGAAAAAACCTCTTTCCATCAACCATAGTAATTTGCCTAATTCACAGTTGACAGTGACAGATACTAGGCTGGTACCATTAGAGAGACATAGCACCCAGAGTTAATTAAATTTTCCCAGCAACCAATCAGAGCTAACTCAATGTGTCAATCCCCTGGTTCTAATTTTAGCAGTCGCTTTGCTATGATTGGGAGTTAAACTGATTCTGATTAGCCCAGCATTCCAAGGAAGATAAATGCCTTTGGAAGACAGCCACAAGATTTAGAACTGTTCATCAATGACTTGATTCTTACTGCGAAGTGCTGATGATTTTCAAGACAATCTTTAATTTACAACCCAAAAAAATTTCACTGTTAGGCCACACCAATTTAATCAATTGGTTCTCAGGTTTGCCTTCGTCATTTTTTTCTGATTTACAAAAAAAACACAGAAATATTCAGGTTTTGAACAACTCCATAATACTCATACTTTAGCCATCTATCAATGCAGCGGTTTGATTAAAAGTTTGGAATTCATTGAGTTCCAAACCACCCAGGTATGTTGACTTCATGACTCCTATCATAGCATTTGAGGCTATCATAGGATGCCTAGGCCTGTCTTTTCACCCTGTTGCTTCATATTTTTTCTAACAAAAAAACTGAGAACCAATCAATGAAATTGGTGTGGCCTAATATTAAAAAATGTTAAGAAACTGTACACCTAATAAGACTCACCCTAAGTTTTGATAATTCTTTTAAGACCATGGAGTCTGATAGGTTGTCAAACAGGCCGTCTGTTGCCGTGACGATGAGGTCACCCTCCTCCACCAGGAAGGACATGAAGCCAGCTGCCTCTGGGCTGGGGAGGGAAACAATGGACCCTGTCAACAAACTTCAGCCTATCTACACACCTGTACTTGTGCAAGTCTATAGATTTGTTAACTCAATACATATTATGGAAAACCAGTTACCAGAAGACATCAATCTAAATACATGTAGTTTCTTAAGTCGTTAGTTGAGATTTTTGTTGTCATACTTGTCTAAGATGACCAATTGGGGGACCGACGAAAACTGGCCTCCTTAGACAAGTGGTCTTCTTACAAGACAGGACAAGACCGTGACACAGATTTCGACGTTCAATAATCCTTTAATTATTGATAAGCATACAAATATGTACTAAACATGTTCATGTACAAGACACATGCATGTACGCATGTATACCAATTGAATGGGCCTGTGTCTGAAAACCCAACTCAAAGGAGCCGATTTCACCATGACTGTTCACTACTTTTCATCAAAAATCGATGTTGCAGTCATCATAGACAGGAATTAGGCCGTTTGCATCCCCAATTCGTGCTGCTCAGGGTCGTGTTAGACAAGTGGTCGGCTTGAGCAAGTTCATTAATTCTTACGTCTATTGGAAGTAAAATCGGGACTGAGAAAAAAAAGTCGTCATGGCCAGACAATTGGCTTATACTAGTTATAGAGGTGGTCACTCGGGAAAGTTTAACTGTATGATAAGAACATCTACATCACAATCAACATGAGAGCAAGATCCACTAAATGAGAAATTATGAAACACCAACCTGTCACTGAGCACCAAACCATCCTCCCGTGGAGACGCTAATGACAACTGGAAGGGGGTGTTGAAGTAATGCTGCTGCTCTTCTGATCTATGTACAATTTCTCCTTTCCTCACCACCATGAACCCTGAGTCACCTAGGTTTGCAGAATACAGTGTTCTGCTGGGGCGGTCCAGGATTAGGACACATGCTGTACTGCTACCTGTAAGGAGAAAGTATAGGCTGATCAGCATCAAATAAACTTGTACATTGCTTCAATATTTCCTTTCATTTATTTGTAATTTGTACTCCCAAACATACCTTAATTATCTAAACCCTTTCCTCAAAAGACAAATGCATGAGGACAATAAAATAAATGGACGGAAAACAATAAAATAAACTAGAAAGATAACATTTTCAAAGCAAATGCATAATGTTTACCTTCACATGGTCTAGCCTAATACACTATTGCTCTGTTTTTCTTGCTCAATCATATTCATTATGCATGGTGACCAGCCCCTCCATTGCTACATAATGTAATCCAACACCACAGGGTGTCTGCTACAGCACTAGTTACCATGGTGACAGATGTCTGGTGCAGGTCATTAACCTTATGTGTTTGGAGAAGAAGAAACAGAGCAAAAACAATATGTTTCCTTCTGCAAAGGTAAACATAATGAGCAGATGATGATGAAGTACTACAGTACTATAGTACTTCATGTAACCATGGTAACTGATGTTGTAGCAGACACCCAGTGGTATTGGATTACATTATGTAGCAAATTGCAGGATAGAGTTGGAGGGGACTGTAAAATTTCTGCTATGTCACCAGTCTAACTTCTTTGAAGGATCCCCTACTTAGACCCAAGCTAACACCAGTACTAACACGCAGCCTGATCAAAGTGGAAACCATTGAGACACCCAACATGACCCATTGACTGCACTTTGTAGGCACTCTATGTAAAGTGGACCCATGGTGTTTGCTTGACGGCTCAACTGTTCATTTGTCAACTCGAGTCGCTAGTGAAAGCTCTCCAAAAGTGTGAAGTGCTTCGTCAACTTGACATAATTGCGCTTTTTACTGTGCCCAGAGGATTATGCTTTTACCATCAGTTTCGTTTGTGTGTTTGTGACGAGCATACATGTAGTTTGTGAATAGCAATCACTAAATACATGTATCAAAAAATTCAATAATGGCTTTGCAAAATTATTTTGTTAATAGGGAGAACAGTGGTAGGTATGTTTTTTGATGATGATGCAATAGAGTGAAAACAGCAAACATACATTTTCCGTGTATGAAATACTTTTTTGAGCCAGGTTGCCCAGTGGAAACCTAGGATGAAAGCTAACCTAGCCCATCAAAATTCCAGGTTGCCCAAATATAAACTCTTCTACATTATGATTAACTTTGTTAGAATGCAATGTGTATTTACACATTTCTGCCACAGAGTTGTTTCCCCTTACCTAAAGTGATGAGCTCTTCCATGGGAACTTCTCAATAAACAGTTCCCAATGAAAGAAAGGGGCATCCTTACCACAAAATTTAGGTAGTGCACTGGGCTACCTGGGTGTAAAAATAGGTTGCACCCAGCAAAATATGGTTGCACGGTGCAACTAGGCAACCTAGTATTTCGCACGCTGAACCACCATGAACATTTTACAATTTGTACAGTACGTGTACACTGTATGTCACTGATTAATAGAGGATGGGGAAAGAGTTCCAGACAAGACTAGGAATAGGATGCCTAGGTCACTGTCCTGTCAGTGATTATGTCAGAGTTATTTCCGACACCTGTGAAACGTACATCATCACACATGCCAACATTTTCTCAAGTTGCAATAACAAGTATAGTGTTCACCCAGGGTGATTTGGACTGTTCCAAAAAAGTGACCAATGGGGGGGGGGCATCAGGCAGCCATGTGAATAAAAAGCTGTAGGTTTGGATGTTTGTAAAAATTATCTTCAGCTTAAATAAAGCATTGTCTTCAACTATTGATAACAATTTTCAAAAAAGTATTTTAAGGACATCAATTAAATGACACATCTTCATAAAGAGCACAATGTATATGTCCTTTTAGTTTTACATTTGGTATTTGGACTGTAACGATGCCAGCAAACTGCATCTGGGTGCAAGCCAATAGCTATGTTCTGCCTGTGATTGCCTTGTACTTCAATTTTTACCTACATTGGACTACCATACCATCATCAGTAACATTGAAACTTACAATTGACCTTCAGAAGTACCGTCAACATTGAAACATTCAATTAACATTGAAATATGCCATACCATCTACGTTGAAACAACCAAGATATGGCTAAAGAATCTAACCTCTAAGTTCTAAGACCAGATGCAACAGGGTTGGACAAATTTTCAAAAATCCACTTGACCAATATAAGTACATAGTCATTTCTACTTGCCTGAACCAACCGTTCACTGGCCAAACATTTTTACTTGCAGCAAGGAAATCATTTTATTTTTTTGATTAAAAAAAAGCACTTTAATGTTTATAATGATGCATGCTTTATTTATCAAAATAAGGTTACTTAGAGACTTGTAATGGATTTTCTGACAAAATGGCATACTTTTGACTGGCATCTTTACGGGAAAATGATGAGTAATTTTGCTCCAAACACCTGTGGCATAATGCAGTATTCATAAAAATTTACTTGCCCGATTGGGCAAGTCCAGGGGGATATGCACTTGCCCGATTGGTGCTTTTACTTGCCCTGGGCAAGCGGGCATCTGGACTTGTCTAACCCTGTGACAAACTTGTAACTAATGTATTACATCGTCTACATTTAAAGCATTGACTAAATGTGGATTTACCAAAGGTTACTGACTCAGTCAGGAATGGTCAGTAATAAACATGTGGGGTTAACAGTCCAGGGTTAGTGTGTCTGCTTTTGGACTGGGAGGTGAAAAGTTTAAACCCCAACCTTTTGCCGTTCCCCCAAATGGCACTAAGCCTAAAAGGGATGCAGTCTTTTGGATGGAATGTTGTTTAGTGGTCTACTGCAGGTCGCACTGGTACTTAGGGAAGTTGCCAAAAGGAGCAGAGGAATTACATTGAACCTGTATGCTGTACATGTACATGGCATTCGTCCTGGTTATGGATTGGTGGAAAATAGGGCACCTAAGCCCATGTCACACATTGACCAGATTTACACCACGCCTACCTTTCTGTACGAATCAAAGCTGAGTCAAATTTGACCCCCGAACACTGCTGACCTACTCCCAACATCCAGCCAACCACCAGCCAACCATGGCACAACCTCCAGTCCACACCCGAATACATTCGGCTGGCGCAGCCGAACGGTAGCCGACTTCGCCAAACACCAGCCAACCACAGCCGACCTTGCTCCTGACCTACTCCTGACCATTGTTGGGGGGAGTTCAGCAGTTTTCGGGAGGCCATATTCAGCTAAGTGTGACAGGGGCTTTATGTTCATTCAGTAATGCAAGAAAACCATCTGTCTTGTAAAATTAGCCATAGTGCCCTGAAAGCCAATATTGACCGTGTTTGGAAAAATGTACACAGTAAAGCTTTTAAGTAATTACAAGATGGTTGCAAAGCAATATGCCAGTTTTAGTACTTTCACTACAACAAGTTCAACTAAGTGTTCCCAAACAGCGTGCACATGTTGTCAGTTGAACACAGCTAATAGGCTGTTTCTAATGTTGGCAGGGTACTTTACAAATATCAACTTTTGGCCAAACCAGTTTAATTTGTTGCTTCTTGGATTAAAAACTGTAACAACTAGGAAGAAAAGGACTTTCTTCAACTGTTGGGGACAAAATATGAACTTGATTCAGAACCGGAATTTCTCTCTTTTTTTTGCAAATCAGAAAAAAATGAAGAGGGCGAATCTGAGAACCAATTGATTATATTGGTGAGGCCTTGCAAAAAAAATTCAGGTCCAGAATCAACTTCAAAATGCTCATATTTTGGCCCCAACAGCTGAAGAAAGTCCTCTTCTTCCTAGTTGTTACAGTTTTTCCATCTATCAATGTAGTGGTTTGATAATAAAATTAATTGTTTGAGTTACAAACCACCCTGGTATGTTGACTTCATGGCTCCTATTTTAGCATTTGAGGCTATCATAGGGTGCCTAGGCCTTTTTTTTTGCTGTCACTTCATATTTTTTTTTTTTTTAAATCCGAGAAACAACACATCAATTTGGTATGACCTAACATACACAAAGAAGAGGCTCCTTTTTCACCATACTCACCTACAATTGGACCTTTACTTTCTAACAACTCGTAATAGCTGGCTGCGATGAGTCCGATGGGTAAAGCCGGTTTGAAGCGGCCTGCCTGCACTAGTCTTTCACAGGTTTTCATTAAGGAACTAGAGAAGAGAGACGGGTCCACGCCATAGTCTCTCCATCCTCCAACCCCGTCTGCTACCCCTGCAACAAATAAAAAATGCAACAGTTCAGTATCATATACAATCATGTATATCATAACATATAAATAGAGCATACAACACGGTGTATTCCATATTGCCCGAGGTATCGGCCCGACCGCGATCCGACTCGCGGGAGGGCCGAGACCGAGGGTGATGCGGAATACACCGTGTTGTATGCTATTTATATCATACCCACCTTAGAAAACACGTCTTTCAAGGCGAAATGAGCGAAAATTTGGTGTCCCTAAACAAAAAAACTGCTACAACATCCATTCCAACGTCCGAATCCTGCATTCGAATTTTCGAAAGCGGCGCACATAGTGGGGCGAGACGCGTTCAAATCGTTCTATGGAAGCCCGGTTTATACACCCGGTCGTACAGGTGGATACAACACGGCTGGGAGCACTGTATCGTCGCCCGGGTATGATATGATTACTCGTATATGTTACAGAACTACATATCCAGTGTCCACAATTCCTATAATGTGTTTAGCAACTTGACAGTATCATATATCATTAAGAGTCAAATTTTCCGTTTGCTTGCCTACACGTCAAACAAGTTTTAACACAAAAGAAATAATCATAGCTCATCAATGCCTGCTGGCACCTTTTAGCTTGGGTGTCATCCATTTTGTAACGGGGTTCCTTGCACTCGCTGACCCGACTTCTGATGGATGCATAAATTGAGCCAGTGTTCTAGCCAGCGTCCGTCTTTCCGTCATTTGACCAAATTTTGTCACTCATGACGGACAGAAATTTTGCCCAATCCATCATCTTTGACAAACAAAAATCAGTGTGTAAAGATATGGAAAGAGATGTGTCGGTGAAGGTTAGACATCCAGATGATAAGATACACCAAAAATAGTTACTCAAGCAACTGGATATGATTTTGGAAACGGTCAGACGTTTCAGGTAGCATCCACTACCTTTCGTCAGTGACACTAAAGGACTGCAGGAGAATTGCTGGTTTATAGAAAGTTTATTGCAAAATCATGCCCGAAGGCTAATTGCTTTTACAATCAAGTATACAATACAATAATGTAAGACAGACAACAACTGTCTGGGAAAACCTCTACTACTACGCTAGTTATTATGGGGTTCGACTTCTTCTTTGAAGGCAGTGGATAATGAATAGTCCCACATTCTGCATAATGAGTGGGTTTTGTGATCTTAGTAAAAACGTAGTCTTTTGGTGATCTTCTAAATAACGAAAGGATGGAGAAATTGTGGTAACTGTCTGAAATAATTTGTTTCTGCAGGTCTCATAGTGAGAACACTGGCTAATAAACTGGCTTATAAGCACAAACCATTAATTGATATGCAAATAAGTAAAGACAATTTTTTTTTTTTTTTTGTGAAAGGCCAAAAGGAAACAAAGTCAAAGAAAGATATGGAAAGAGATGTCATTAAACTAAGCTTAGTCTACCAGCAAAATGCATGCCCCTGGACCCCTCTAGGAATCAAAATTGAGATGACGGAAAAAAATCTCAGGCTGGCTAGAACGTTCAACACTGCTTTGAGCTAATTCTTCTTAATTCTTCCTTTTTTATTATCTAACTCTGTATCTCAACAAGATCACTGTTACATATCAAGTAGACCTTGGCACATTAATAAACTGATAAGTACACGTACAGGCTCTTGAATTATTCAAGAGCATCATACCAAACATTGGCCTGAAACAGCTTTGGGATACTGCAGAGTACAATATGTAAAGCTGCTGTCACACATAGCTGAATATGGCCTCCCAAACACTGCCAAACTCCCCCCAACCATGGTTAGGAGTAGGTTGGGAGCAAGGTCGGCTGTGGTTGGCTGGGGTTTGGCGAGATTGGCTACTGTTCAGCTGTTAAATGTTTAAAACATTCGGGTGTGGACGGGAGGTTTGGCCATGGTTGGCAGGAGTAGGTCAGCAAGCACGTCGGCAGAACATACTGCGCCTGCGCAAAACCCTGATTTTTCACGTTTTTCGTTGGATGTTTGGTCAACGTTGCATCAAAATTTTGCCTGTTGCAGACGATATCTTTTCCTATACAACATCTGAAAACTACAGACAGGCTGTCAGCCTTATATGCTCTAATACAACCTTATATGAGACGTTCTGCCAAAGTGCTATGCACAATACATTACGGGTTTCGCGCAGGTGCAGTACGTTCTGCCGACGTGCTAGGTCAGCAGTGTTTGCGGGTCAAATTTGACTCAAATTCGATTTGTATAGAAAAGTAGGCGTGGACTAAATCTGGTCAGACTGCTCCCAAACTTCAGCCAACCTTGCTTTGCTGGTGGCCGGGGGAAGGTTTTGAATATGTGACAAGGGATTGAGGCTGTAACAGCTTTGAGGTACAGCATATATAGCAAAATATGTCATGCTCCTTTTATTTTATTTTATTTTATTCACATAGATTTATCATGAGCATTAGATAGCAAGCACATTCGTGCTTATATGATCCTTTGCTCAACATAAGACATACAGAATACAGATTGAAGACAAATACAAAATATACAACGAACATAAGATGAAAGAGGCTGGCGCACCAATAAACATAAAATGAAAAACGTTAATATGATAAATTAAATCTTCCAGACTGAGAAATGAAATTGAAAACAATATCAAAAATACAGCTCCTTTTATGGTATTACTGATATATTCATTGTCATTGCAAAGTCATACCCAGTTAAATTATATAATCAGCACAGTGCAGAACATTACTTGGGACACTGTGCCAGAGGTGACTTTCAAACCAAGGGTCCCAGAAGTCTATGATTGTATGAATAGTAATGAACACATAACTGGTTATAACCAGTCCCTGGAGGGACAGGGGAACATGTATTCTGTAATTAGGCCACACCAATTTAATCAGTTGGCTCTCGGATTTGCTTGCTTCATTTTTTTTTGCAAAAAAAAAGATTCAGGTTCAAAATCAACTCCAAAATGCTCATATTTTGGCCCCAACAGTTGAAGAGAGTCCTTTTCTTCCAAGTTGTTACAGTTTTTCCATCTATCAATGCAGTGGTTTGATTAAAAGCTCAAAATTCATTGTTTAAATTATAATCCAGCCGAGTATGTTGACTTCATGACTCCTATCGTAGCATTTGGGGCTATCATAGGATGCCTTAAGGTCTGTTTTTTTCTCTGTCGCTTCATATTTTTCTGAAAAAATCCGAGAACCAACAAATTAAATTGGTGTGGCCTTACCTTATGAAAGTGTGTCTTTGAATACCCTATGTACTAACTGGGTCAAAGCATCTCTCATTTCATATGCCATCTTCAATATTATATACAGTATTATTAGACAACTGATGGCTGGTGAAAAGAAATTCTTTTTTTTTACAAGTAAAAAACAACTAGACATTTCATAGAGTAAAGATGGTCCCCTATTCCAGTTGTGCAATCAAGGAGGTTTTAACCTCCTTGGGCCAATATACATGTACCTACTCCATTGCCCCGCCTTTCCTTGCACACCTTTATTTGTGAAAATACACATATATTTGAGGACCAAACAACCGCCACGCCCATCTTACTGACTAAAATGACCCTTTTGATGGACAGCTACTTTAATGGATTAGTTTACTTTCTCTCTTTTGCCCTTTTTACATTTTCATCAGTCATGATCACTGTGCAAATTGCTTCATAAATGACTTTCTTAGTAAATATTATAGCATGGAAATTTGTCATATTTTAATGGATTCCCAACAGACACAATTAGCTCCTTGTGCCTAATACCAGCTAGAGCCTTTTATCAATAATGTATGTCTAATGACAGACAAAATACCACATTAGATGAATGAAGTATAGTCTGTCAGGGCTCAAAATACCACCTGCATGTGCAGATTAGTGCGGGTAAAATTTGAGCAGGTATTTCTGATGTCTACCTGCACTGCTCCATGTACAGTTTATATACATGTAGGTGTATGTGGATTTTTATTTGCTGCATTGACTGTCACCACCTATGAAGTTAGGGATGCGTACCTAAACAAAAGTTTAGGTTCAGGTCCGGACTTGAATCCAGAGGTTTAGGTTCAGGTCCGGACCTAATGAGTCCGGACCTAAACCCATGGCATATTTGAAGGCTGTTATAACAGCATAACGCGAGCAATTTGGCTAAATTAAGTTGAAGACTCTTTAACGAAGACTTCTATCGAAGACTAAAAGGGTGAAAAAACTCAAACTCGTCTGGTTTATTCCCTGTGACACACCAGTGCAAGTGATCCCGGCACTGTATTTGCAAGGTATACTAGTTTTTGTACTGGTCTAGAACGAAAATAATTTTGTGAGTGCTAGATTTTTTATTACGAGTCCGGACTTGAATCACTGGGTTTAGGTTTTTTTGGACCTGTACCTAAACGTTTTTACAAGTCCGGTTTAGGTACGGCATTTAGGTACGCATCCCTATATGAAGTATAGAAGAAATAATGGCAATGGTTTCCAAACAGATTTTAGTGTGATCCATACTTTCTAAATTCAGAGTGGTGCAGGTAAAATTTGTCTGGTGCAGGTAATTTTCAACGTAACCTGCACCAGTGCAGAAAAAAGTATTTCAAGTCCAGTCTGTGTATATGTCAGACCAACACGTCGGCAGAACGTACTGCACCTGCGCGAAACCCGTAATGTATTGTGCATAGCATGTTGGCAGAACGTCTCATGTAAGGTCAAATTCGCGTATATAAGGGTGACATCCCGTCTGTAGTTTTCAAATGTTGTGTAGAAAAAGATATGGTCTGTAACAGGCAAAATTCTGATGCAACGTTAACCAAAAATCCAGGTTTTCGGCAGGCGCAGTACGTTCTGCTGACGTGCTCCTTTCCACTACTCTGGAACATTTAACCTCTTGCAAACACATTAAAGCAAAACACAGCAATCAAGAAACCTTAGATGCCCTTAAGGTTAGGTTTGTTTTGTAGCAATGAGCAGACCAAATCTACGTTTAACAATAGACGACGCTACGCAAAACAATGGATGGTGGATTGTTTACATCTGCAAGCTCAGCAGTTGGGAGATCTCTGTCGCAACTGTTTTGTTTGTGGGTGTTATGGACACCCGTTTTTGTTTACTTTGTAACGTTTGTGGGTCAGGGTGGCAGACGTTCGGGCACGGTGTTAAATTAAACATCAGCCGCCGAGTTCACTTTGTAATTTTTATGGTTAAAGATACATTATGTAACGTTAGGACGATACAAAAAGGAAATTTTCTGGTCATAACTTTACAAAGTTGAATCAACCCTACTTCATTGCAAATAAGTGCCATTCAGGAAGTGGAGGTGTCAAAATATGACGCCTTATGAGTGTGTTTAAAAGTTAGAAACACAGCTGTCGGCCCTGACATTCTTGTAGTTTGTGGTGGTGCCACAAACTGAGTGCACCTCGTGTGGGCTGTCTTAGCGCCAACCATAACTGTCAGAAATGTGAGATAACTTCACAAATATGTTGAAAAGTGGAAGTAGTAAATTACAATCACACAAAGATTTTTTTCAATCAAAATATTTCAATTTTTGGTGCAAAAATGTTACATAATTTACTTTAAAGTAGAATTATCAGACAATGGGTACTACAAATAGTGTCAGAAATTAACCCTCTTCTTGAATACACCTATTGTACATCTTTGGGAAAAGGTTAACTGCCTATATATAACTTTTAACATAAACTGAACCTCACCACTTTCAGACTCAGAGCACCATCTGCTTCTATGTTTGGAAGAAATGGAACATGCATTGATCCATCCAAGCCACTCTACCATATCCAGGCCCGCTAAAAGGTTTATAAAATGATGGGAACGTCTCGGCCCAGCGATTTTATCACTAAGCCTTCAAATCTTGTTATCACAAAACTGTGCGTCCCTCCTCGTTCAGTATTTGCAAGGGAATATAATATGTAATCTTCATAGTCTTTCAGGAAATTGCTAACATTAATCTTGTCTGGATGAAAGAAGAAATATTTCTTTCGACTGTGTTTCTAAGATAAGGCCTCACCAATTTAATTTCTTGGTTCTCAGATTTTTTAAGAAAAAATATGAAGCGACAGGGAAAAAAGAACAGGCCTGGGCATCCTATGGTAGGGTGGTTTGTAACTCAAACCATGAATTTTTAACTTTTTAATCAAACCACTACATTGATGGATGGAAAAACTCCAACAACTAGGAAGAAAAGGACTTTCTTCAACTGTTGGGGCCAAAATATGAGCTTTTTAAGTTGATTCAGAACCTGATTTTTTTTTTTGGCAAATCAGAAAAAATGACGAGGGTCAATCTGAGAACCAATTGATTAAATTGGTATGGCCTAATGTGCTGGGAAGCCTTTATCAGCTACAGAGCACACTGTGAAGACTGGATAATGGAAAACCAGATTCATGGGGCTTGAAACTGTGATGGACTATCAAATTCAAAGCCCAACTTCAATTCCATCTCGGCGCGGTAATGCATGTTAACCTGGTATGAGTGACATCAGCTAGCTACCCTTTGGTCGTCCTCAAGAGCATCCTTGAAAAGGACTTGTGATACATACAGATGAAACATGTACTGATAACGGGCAGACATCATTCTATTTCTAGTAAGTAGTTTCACTGTTTCATGTATCACTTTTTTTTGACGAACTTTTCTTTAAACTTAAACTAGTTAAAGGCATCCATGCAATTTCAGGATTAAAAAAAAATATTCTGCAAAAGGAAATCTGTCTGATATTGACATTTACTGCCATTTCTTAGCACATTTTCGTTATCATTTCATACTTGAAGCGTTTGAAATTGCCCCAAAACAAGCTACGTGAGGAGTCCCTTTACTCTTTGGCACCACCAATAAATAGCTAGAACCAGCCTACGATACGAAACAAGCAACAATCCGTCAGCAACATCGCATTTTTGCCTCACAGACATCAGTATGCTTACTATGCTATGGGATAGGCTTGATTCAACTTACTAGTCGTTAAAAGAATGACCAGAAAATTCACTTTGCAAATCCAGTCTTGTCGCTCTGAAATCGCATTGGATGCATTTAAAATATGATTCAAAACGATTTCCCAAAATATTACCTAGCTCATGTGCATAGTATCAGAAAAAAAATGAATTCCAAAATTAGCTTTATCAGAGGAAACTACAGCCCACTTGGGTTTAAATACCAACATCAATCCGACCGAACAACCACCAAACCGGTTCCCAGCCCAACCAATAAAACCTCAAAGTCAAAGTCTCCTCGTCTTTACCGAGGGTTCGACGTCCTCATAAAAAAGCACCGGACGTGACTGGCATTTTCTAGCGTGTTGCTTTACAGCATCACTGTGAACATGTATGTGTATATTATCTACTAGTACTACTTTACTGAAACAACAGGAGCTTCTTCACTAATTTGCATTATCCTTGTCTTGTCTAACTTGTGTTTCCTTTTGGCCTTTCACAAAAATTGTCTTTACTCATTTGCATATCAATCAATAGTTTGGGTTTATAAACCAGCAATTCTCCTGCAGTCCTTTAGTGTCACTGACGAAAGGTAGTGGATGCTACCTGAAACGTCTGACCGTTTCCAAAATCATATCCAGTTGCTTGAGTAACTGTTTTTGGCGTATCTTATTACCTGGATGTCTAACCTTCACCGACGTACTTTACAATAAGTTACCAGTATTCCAACATAGATCACTATACAATTCTCAGGGTCACTCTTGGAATAGAAGTCGTACAACAAAGCACCACGATCGCAAAAATAGAAGGCCATCAGAAGGAGGGTTTGTGACCCAGTATAAATCAAGTCGTTGGGTGCAGCTAAAAGGATCGCTGCTAAATGTCAAGTGCAAGATCACTTTACACAGCTGATAGCTGGCGTTCAGCTGAACATGCCCCGCGAACTTGACTTTGACTGTCCTCATCATCAAGTGTTCAGACGAAAGTTCGCAAATAAAGGTTAACCCTCAAACCACCGTACGTTTTTTGCGACGAATCTTACCATATGGGGTCAAAACTGACCCCATAATGTTTTGCACGAATACGGTTTTTAGTGACTCTTTTTGCGATTTGTATGTACCGGTATGTATAGTTTCATTAATCTATGAGGGATAGTTTGACATGATTAGGTATGAATAATTTCTGCTCACTATCATAATTTAATTTAATTTCACTTGAGGTCCACAGGCAGCAATGTTGATGACCTTTGACCTCAATTCCATAGGTAACTTAGTCAAGAGTCACAACTATTGAGTTTCCTGATTCAATATTGGGTTCATTCAAAGCATGAGGTCATGACAGCATAAAGCTCAAGCAAACATATCATCTGGAAGAATTTTCGGGGACAACAAAATACGCAAATGTGTTAAAAAATGCATAACATTTATCTGGGGTCAATTTTGACCCCACTGGACAACGCATAAACTTTCTAGGATAACTCAATCAACAATGAGCTAATCTCAGTAAAACCGTATAAGAAGTTACAAGACATATATACAAGCAAACTCATAGGAGGAATTTCGTTTTCGACAAGAAATGTCAAAATGACGCATGTTTATATACGTCTGGGGTCACGGTGGTTTGAGGGTTAAACGTCCTACAGGGAAAAAATGCAAAGTGCATTACTGCTAGCCAGAAATAACTGCATGGATACTGTCAACTCTCTCACGATCCTTTTCAGACAGTTATTCAGAGATGTTGACATTGACAATGAGATTACCTCTACCAGTAATGAGTTTGCTGCCGCTCTCACCTAAGGATTTAACATTCTTCTGTTCAATGGAACAAAAGGCAGAAAAGTACACCTGGTTTTCAGATAATGACATGTTCAGGGCCATGTGAGGCGTAGGATAACATTTCAAATAAGGTGACAGCTTTAAGACCCTGTCACACATAGCCGAATATGGCCTCCTGAACACTGCCGAACTTCCTCCAACGATGGTTAGGAGTAGGTCGGGAGCAAGGTCGGCTGTGGTCGGCTGGTGTTCAGCCAGGTCGGCTACTGTGTGGCTATACCAGCCGAATGTTTCAAAATGTTTAAAACATTCGGGTGTGGATGGGAGGTTGTGCCATGGTTGGCTGGTGTTCAGGAGTAGGCCAGCAGTGGTCGTAGCGTGGTTGGCAGTCCAATTTGACTCAAATTTAACTCAAATTCAATTCTATTCGTATCGAAAGGTAGGTGTAGCCTAAATCTGGTCAGACTACTCCAGAACTTCAGCCAACCTTGATTGGTTGGATGGTATTCAAGGGAAGGTTCTGAATGTGTGACAGGGGCTTCATCTTGGACTACATACTGGGTTGGGGGTAAATCCGATAATCTTTAGTTACCATCTTGGGTTACCTTCTTGATCTGACAAGAAAGTAGATTAGGCAAGAAGTTACGAGTCAAGATCTAAGGGGTCACATTCTTAGGATTCTGTCCAATGTCACAGGTACAGTCACTAGACAGTGGCAAACATTCAAGAATACGAAAACAATCTTCAAGGAACTTGTTGACATTTTTATGCTACTAATTGAGTAATTCATTTTTATTCATCCTGCAAGAAGGAACGTATCAGTCAGCACTTGATGATTTTTTAAAGTTTTTGTTGGTGCTGCTGAGTGACTTAAGCTTTATGTAGGTACAGGAGTGAAAACATCTGTTTGTGAAAATCTTCAAAACTCTACGGGCGTATGGCCACATTATTGACATGTTTAGTTAGCAATACTGAGAAATACTCAAGTATCTTAAATTATCTAAGTGCCTTGCTGGACGTAAAACAGTTGCTTTTTTCGTATCGTAGGCTGGTTCTTAAGTTATCTACTGGTGGTACCAAAAAATAAAGTAGCTTGTTTCTGGGCTATTTCAAATGCTTCAAGGAAAAAATGATGATGAAAATGTGGAAGAAATGGCAGTAAATGTCAATATATATCAGACAGATTTCCTCATCCAGAACATATTTTTGTTTTGCCGCCCTGAAATTGGCATTGGATGCCTTTAACAACTAGATCAGCTGTACTTAACAGCGTGAGAAAATTTGACTGACATTTGGTATGTGCCCTTCAACTGTGTCCTCTGGCCAGACTCCCCCCCCCCCAATACTTGTAATACAGTCTGAGGTCATGACCCCATAGGAAATCATTCTGGGATCAGGACTGCCAATACTATTATGGTTTTACTGCAAATTTGGAAGAGAAAGGTCCTTAGGGAAAAGACTGTTATGGGGCAGTGTTACTAGGTCATTATATCATATTCAGCCCTGTCTCTCATATCAGGCATATCTATAACACAACAAATGCTTCTACACTTACATGTACTGATAGAAAAAGCTAGCCATATTACTGGTACATATGTAGTAGGCTTTACTAGTATACTGTACCACATTTGTTTGTAATGACAGACATAACATATATATTGCTTGGAGGCCACTTTTAAAACAGGTATTTGTATTTGTATGTTATACTTATAGATCAAAACAGATATTTTGTTGTCAATATTGGTGTTTTTACTATTTGAATACAAATTATACAAGTATGCAAGAAGATACCATCAAACTTTCGACAACAATGGATCTAGATGCCAGGCATGCTAATCAGCCATTATGGGGAGGGTGAAGGGAAAAGGTTCGTTCAACTACTGTGGAAGGACAATGATGTTTTGTACATCAGTGCTCGAAATATTTTTTTCTGCGTACCTGCACTGGTGCTGGTAACATTGAAAATTACCTGCACCAGACAAATTTTACCTGCACCACTCATTACTTAGGAAGTATGGATCATACTAAAAACTGTTCAGAAACCATTGCAATTATTTCATATGGCCAGTACAAAATGTACATCAAGATTGACCGGTGCAGGTTAGGTGAGCACGCCGGCAGAACGTACTGCGCCTGTGCAAAACCTGGATTTTCGCTGGATTTTTGGTCAACGTTGCATCAGAATTTTGCTTGTTGCAGACCATATCTTTTTCTTCACAACATTTGAAAACTACAGACGGGATGTCACCCTTATATACACAAATTCGACCTTATATGAGACGTTCTGCCGAAGTGCTATGCACAATACATTACGGGTTTCGCGCAAGCGCAGTACGTTCTGCCGACGTGCTGGTTAGGTGCAGGTAGACATCAGAAATACCTGCACAGCTCCAATTTTACCTGTACTAACCTGCATATGCAGGTGGAATTTCGAGCCCTGCACATGTTCCCAGTTGGCTTCCTTAGAACATGATATCTCTGGAATTGGTTGAACTTCCATCAACAGAGGAATGTCCATGTCTCCGGTTGCTTCAACATTACATTTGGGACTGTCATTGTCAAAGATGGGCAGGCATTGTCTGGTAAAGTGGCCAGCTCCAGGCATACATATGTTAGAGGCAGACTACCCATCCAACCTTTCAAGATCACGAAGATAACCGTCCTCAAGATAGCACTCAATTCTCAACAAGACAATGGCAATACTGACGACACAGAAGCGTTTTTTTTATCTCTTCTATAAGTCCATGATAAAAGCCACAAAGTTACGGTAACTACATAGACCAGCCATACCATACAGTACAAATGTATTTTACAGAACATAGGAATACAACACAATTTCCATAGACTTGCAGACACTGCTCACTGCTCCGTAGTCAGTACCAATTTGGTGCAGTGACTTTTGAGTTTCTTGAACTTGTTGAAGTTGTATAATTCTATTTTAGAAAGGCCCTATGCAGTGTTGTGTACCTTTGTATTTAGCCTATTTTGTTTCTTGCAGTAACAAAGCCTTGTTAACCACACACTTCAAGCTTATTTGTCTTTGTTTGAGGACTTTTGTGTAAGTGTTACCCTGCTTAAAACCTGCCTGGCTACATTGTGTACACAACAGAGTATAGACAACAACCATAAACCATTGTAAACCCACTGCATTCTTTTTCTTTACAATTAGCTTTAGGGGTGAAGGTTATGCATGTTTATGGAACCATATCTGTACAAATGGTCGATCTAGTATTCTCCAAGCTCAGGTTTACTAAATTAGGCATCGGCTTATTTCGTAACATGTTTTTAGGCATTTTTATCTGGCTTTTTTTAACCAGTATTTTCTTTTTACAGGTGACGTATTGGAATTTGGATACTGCCCTGCCAATGATTCTGTCTTGCCAATTTGATACTGTCTTGCAGCCACCAAAAGATCTGCTTGGAGATTATCGATCTAGCATTTTGTACCCATTTGTTAAGTCACCATACCGAATGTGGTACAGTTGGCCCTTAGTGACCTGTCCTTGCAGGGGCACACACATGGGGGGTGATAATAAATCAGGACCTGACAGGGGCAAAGAGTCACTGGGAAATGGGGGGGGGGGACTTATGACCTTAGAAAATCCTGTGACCTCTGTATAGTATTCAATCGTTAAAACGCGAGATTTTGGTGAGATATTGTTGAGTTTGTTGCTGTTGTTGATCACAAACATTAAAGTTTGTATATAAAACAACAACCCACTATAAATTTTCTTTTGCAAAACAAACAGCGAGGCGGCCCAAACCGACAGCGCGCCCGACCCATTTTTTGCTCTCCACTGTTTGGGAACTACTCCCGCTCAAATCTGAAGTGAAAGTAGCCCTATTTGTACATGCTTTGATTTCTTGTGACTACCTAAGTAGTACGAGTGGGGACAATACCGGTGTAAACTGGTACAAAAGTCAACAAAACGTCAACTACACGTGCAAGACCTAACTGGCTCTCCCGTGGGAATTTAAACCGGAAGGTCATAATAAGCCCGGTCTCACGAGGAACTAAACGCGCCAGATCGTCTTTTGTTTAGGTCTGAAATCTAGAAAGGTACTTACCTAAGACATCTACGTTTTTATATCTTGCTATAAAGTAGGCATCGTCGCCGAAGAGTCCCTTCTTGTGTATTGAATTGTTGAAGTCTTTGGAAAATCCTTGCGCGGTTGAAACCAGGCACAGGTCTCGTTTTCTCTTGGTTCGCAGATCCTGAGTGGTGGCGGGGGAAAGTAGCGCTCTTGTCAGCATGCGACCGTACACGATCACCGACTGCATGCTTCTGTGGCTTCCTGGCCGTCTTCACATGCCTTGAACGACCCCGATGACCGCCAACTCCGCGCAAATTGAAGGACAAAACTCGGTCACAAAGTCCCGGGTCCGTCCCGTTGTGACTGCATTTTTAGCGACGCCATCTTGACTAGGCCAGTGCGCATGACGAATTTCCCGTGACGTCATGGATTGCGTAATGGCAACGCCTACTTTAGTATGCCCTTATATGGGCAGCACGTTCTGGTCATATATCAGCAAGGCATTTATAATAACTGTTTGCCATATGAAATACTGCACTGGTGGTGCGGCAACAAATATATATAACCGTACCAACTCGCAGAGAACATGAATAGGTTTGCTACTGGTGAATCATCGGACTCCTTTATCCAGGTTGACTAGGACATGAAATGGTACACAGAAACATAATTTTCTACACCGTGAGTAACTTGTCAACCTCACCATCCAAAACCTTACATTACATTACATTAACAGATATTAATTTCATAATCTTAAGGTCAAGGACATCAAGGTCAAGGGCCTGCGAAGCTGGTGTGTTACGCCGAAGGGCGGTTATACCGGCTATACAGATACAGATACAGATACCAGCCGAAAATACAGTTGATAACAATGAGATATGATAGCCTTCATTAGATGGTGCAAATTCTGGTCCTTCATTCAAACTCTGTTTAGGATGGACAATCATGTCAAAATCACTCCTTCACTCCAACTGTTATGCTCCTGCTCGTCCGCCATGCCAGGGGGCCTCGCTGCACTGGTAGCTGCCACGTGCACTGAGATACTAGTAGTTGCAGATATACCAGAGGGACTACAGCACGCCGGCAGAACGTACTGCGCCTGCGCAAAACCTAGATTTTCGCTGGATTTTTGGTCAACGTTGCATCAGAATTTTGCCTGTTGCAGACCATATCTTTTTCTACACAACATTTGAAAACTACAGACGGAATGTCACCCTTATATACGCGAATTCGACCTTATATGAGACGTTCTGCCGAAGTGCTATGCACAATACATTACGGGTTTCGCGCAGGCGCAGTACGTTTTGCCGACGTGCTAGGGACTACATGTATTCTAGTATTTGGGGCAACAGAAAGTTTCGATTATGAAGGAGTAAAACTTCCAGGTTTTGGTCACCCTTCCCTGTGAAGTAACTTTTGGTTACGGGTTGCAGTAAAGGCCGGTAATAGTACCTAATTCGGCCCGTGAAAATGGTTACCAATCCTAGATCAACTCAGGGAAACACCGAGTCTCCCCTAGCTCGGCCGGATTTCAAACGGTTTAAATGACGCTAGACAGCGTTATCTTTGGTATTTAGAAAGACAAGTGTCATCAGATCAGATCATCAGAAGTCAAATCATTTCATAAAAGTTACCTGTATTGCATATTTTCTCCACTTTGCTCCGGCAAACATTCACCATAAGGCCATTGTTCGTCAAGCTCAGATGTAATTTGAGTGTGCTTGTGCAATGATTTCCTTCGTATATTGCAATCACTGTGGTGATGTTTGGTTATAGTGATGGAAAAAAGCCAGATTGAAACAGAAGACATCCATGTCCTTGGTGCTGAAAGCCATCCCTAAGCAATGTCAACCCCCCTTCCCCCGTTTGCAATTATTAGCCGGGTGGACAGGCATTTTTCACCTCTTCTTGTCACATAAATCGGCCCTTTTGCTCAGTAAAGGCAGCTCTAACAACTCTGTTGCTTATCTGAAGGAACACAGTCGTCTCAAACATCCCTGTTCGTCGGAAAATCCTTCATAACTTCAGTAACTTAACCTTGTTTACATGGAAAGTAGAGCGGCGTCGTTGTTACGAATTGGTTGCCCATATTTGGGCATAAAGTTTCACGTCATACGGTTTTTGACCAATCAACAACGAGCAGAAAGACGTGAACCAATCAGCATCAATGAGTCAATCCCGTTGCAAAACGCTACGTCTACATAATGGCTACCAATCAGCGTCAAGGATACATATTTCAATGCAACTGTGTAACCTTCAGCGCCATGGATCAAAAGCGACTTCTAGCAGTCATTGAAATTATTGCAGGAAAATTTGGAAAATATTCACCGAACAAAGCCCTCTTCCCTTCCGATATTTCTTCGACCCAGATATTTAGCCAAACGCCGCGCAGGAAGTTTCATACAGACGATACAAACGGCCTCCATCTTCGGTCTTGTCTGCTATAATAGCCAACACATTAATTATTGAGTGCAGTCCTGCACTCAACTGCTAGGAGCCGCTTTTGATCCATACACTTCACCCTCCCACTAAAAGTACGACTTTAACGCGATTGAAGTTGAACCGCGATGGAAGGTCGGCCAGTACCGCGGCCAGGTCGGTTCGTACTCGACCCGCGCTGGCGTCAATCCGACTGGCCAATGTATAAAGCGGCTCGGGGTATCTGAGACCGTTGAACTGTCATCGTGGCCGCGCCATTTGGAGTCTAGCCTGCCGAGTGACCCGCCCTAGCCCCACGATACTCTCCAGGGTTGAGGAAAGCCACAATCATGCAACTTCTGCTTGCAAAATGTACCCTAAACGCCGGAACACCGGCTTCCTCTCAACAACTGCTCGGCACGTTTTACGATCCAACCCCGGCCGAAAACACCCAGTGTATCGCCCAAAAAACTACGCCTACTCCTCCTCAAATGCAATAATGAAAAGTTTATGACATGAGTTTGAGTTATCTGTGGTAGAAATTGTGCAATTTCGGTTCAATGTTTGTTGTAATCCGCGGTGCGAACGGTTGAAACAACCCGGACTTTGTCAACAAAGCCACTTCTGGCTTGGCGCACAGCGTCCGAGAAATTACCAGTTCAGCAAACGGCGAAACCGCGAGAACCCGAAAAAAATCAGATAAAACTTCAATTTACGCCCTTTCTCGGTCGTGGTGTTTGAAGAACATTTTAAATGTACGACGGAACTGTTGAAAACTCATTGAAAATACTCATCGTTTTCTAGAAAAATTGACATTTGTACAAACATGTTACTGTATGTTGGGCTAACTAGTCATGCAAATTACCCACCTTATTTGGCAAATCTATACTATTTTGCAGTAGCGACCCACTGAGGAGTTGAAAGATTTGGCTTGCGCAGCCAAACACAGTTGCCAAACTTGCTGAACACAAGCCAACCACACCCAACCTTGCTGCCGACCTACTCCCAACCATGGTTAGGGGGAGTATGTCAGTACTAGTGTTTGGGAGGCCATACTTGGCTATGTGTGACAGGCCTTTGGATATCAAGTTACATGTACTTAAGTGGGGAGCAATAGGCTGACAATATATTAGATGTGAATACTGGGATGCAGAGGATAATTATACAATGTAAGTGTATTGTCTACACCATTCAATCTGCCTGATCCAAGTAGGGGCAACTTGAGGAAGAAAGGAGGCAGTTAGCAAGGCTGTACATCAAAACAATAAAACCTGAATTCAATTCAAAGAAATCTTGGTACAGTGGTCATTCTTTTCATTCTTATTTTGCATGCAATTGCATGCCATATCATTCATATCACAGTACAGGAAATACCACATTATGCACTTCAGAAGACATGTATTGTGTTCTACTTGTGTTTACAACACAATTGCAGCCCTGCAATACACTTCACAAGACATGTATGTACTTTAAACATGTACCAGTGTTTTCAATACTGTAGCAGGCAGTCTGGTGAACAATATTTGTGAAAATGCCTTCCTCTGAAATGCTGTATCTTGTTCAGTGGCTTTGAAAACATGTACAACAAAAATGTCCATACAAATATATATCTTGTATAAAATATAGTCCTCTTAGCACCATTTCACAATGATTCACTTAGAGCCTTGTGTGCCAGTAACCATTTTGCACAAGTTTTCATAACAATATCTTTGGAAAAATATAGACTCTAGCTCATTGTTATAAATAGGGAATGTCTGTGCTGGATTTTCAGCGGCGCCAGCATGAACGGAGAGCCCTACGGCAGCGTGAGAAGAAAGAGGCCACACGTCCCTTCTTCCTGACATGGCGAACCTGCTTCTGGTCGTTGCCGTTCTCCTGTGTCTCCTCCTCACTAGGAAGCTCCTCCTCGCTGCTCATGCCCTGCTGTGTGGTCAGTTGGAAGTCCAGTGGCTGGACGTCGACCCAGAAATCCTGAGGCTCCACTGGTCTGTTCAGGACATCTAACAGCTGTGAGTCCGTCAGGCCGTCTACCGACAGGCCGTTGATGGCAACCAATCGGCCGACTGGTAGGGTTCCATCTCTGTCCGCTGCCTCGACGTGGAAGTACAGCCTGTGCAACTCCTCCCCATCACCAAACACCTTCTCCAGGACGTCATCATCAGAAGCCAGGAAGCGGAACCACCGTCCCAGCTGGTCTCTGCACAGCACAAAGTCTGCACACATGGCCAGCTCAGGTTCGCTCACGTTAGCTGATCTGTAGATGAAACATGCACAAAGTGTTTTTTAGCAACAACATCAGGCAGATGGTACTGTGTGAACTGGCATCTGCAATTATCAATTGCCACCGCTTATGCCTTGTGTCTTCTATGTCAAGGTGAGAATTGCTTAGGACGTTCTGAAGACGGTTAAAACGTCACATAGGTACCTGCCAAAAGAACTAGAAAATCATTTTTTGACCCACAGCACTGATAGTCCCCTTCCCACATACAATTGTGTTCCTGGGTAGAACATTCAGCTTAGACTGGCCTGTATCTGTGTAGATGGGATCCTCCTCTCTAATTTTCCAACTGTTCTGAACATTGTTAGTTAAACCCAACTGAACAGTTCTTACTCGCTAAACGAGCTGGCCGCATCACCCTCTTGCACGGGCTACGTAGGAGAAGGAACACAATGGAATAAGAACAAAACAAACAAACAAAACAGAGAAAAGCAACATAAACAAAGGGTGAACATAAGGATAGTTCCATAACGAACGAGTACAACGTAATCATAACGGGAAGTGTGAGAGGAGAAGAACTTGCTTCAGCCAGGCTACTGTAACGGAATTCTATTAGGCCACACCGACTTAATTTTATGGATGACATCCACGCGCGCATTGATTTTTGCCTGTTCTCCAAAAAAAAAAATTATGTCTTTCGAGGCTTCACGGAACTCCGGAACTCGGCTGGAACTCAGTACAGACTGCCGACTCATAAATGCCGCAAAAGGGCGGCTTATCGTAAAACGAAGGAGGAAGCTGTGAAGGAGGATGAGACCTGAACAAGACTATCTACATCTACCTCCTGCAAATAAAAACTTGTTTGTTTGATGCAGTCACTGTGTCCTGTGCTTCAATTCACAATACCGGCTTTGTATTCCTGTGGTTAAGCTATTGCAGCATTTTTTTTTTTTTGCTGGATTTTTTTTTTCGCCCTCTCACATTAGTTTTGTGGTCCCCAGAGGATGTCATCCATAAAATTAAATCAGTGTGGCCTTATTAACTTCTTATAAAGATTTAAATTTTGACAAGGGGAAAAGATTTCAAAACCTTCAGACTGGTGAAGGAGAGAGAATACACAGACTGGCTTGATAATAACTGACATAACATATGACTTCTGACTGGCCATATTTGTTAAAATTATAATTTACCTTCAACTTCCCCTCATCACTCTCATTCAACCAGGTCAGTTTTCTCAGGGTGGACTGGCTGAACAAGCTCAAGTCACTACCTCCCTGAGTCTGTAGTGAGAAGGAAAGGGACATAGAAATAAGTGATAATATAAGAACAACAAAACAAAATTAAAACAACATTCATTTAACATATTGATACGTCTATGGAAATATGATAGAATAGCCTTGCCTAGTCTAGATAAGCCATAATTTTTTGTTAGTATTTCCAAAGAGGTTATAGTGTATAACCTCCTTGGTATTTCCTACGTCGTTTGGTTTGATTTGAAAAATAAGGCTTCCGACAGGCAGAACACAAATGTTGTCCAACGGACAAGGTTGAACAATCTCCAAGGAAATCAGTACGTATCAGTACAGTTAAAGATATATGTGGGGTCGTGTGGCGCAGCGGTAGCGCGTTCGGCTCGGGGCCAAGAGGGTTCGATCCCCACCCATGTCACCGATCTTGTGCCCTTGGGAAAGGCACTTTACACGACTTTCCTCACTTAACTCAGGTGTAAATGAGTACCTAGCTTCGGTTAGGGACGTCCCTCGGATAGGACGTAAAATGGAGGTCCCGTGTTTGGGCAGAGCCACACCTCGTAAAAGAACCCACCACACTTATCGAAAAGAGTAGGGGTTCTTCCCGGTGTGAGTGGAACAAAAACCTTGCAGTCTTGTACGTCTTCATACGTACCGTGCTTGGAGCCCTCAGCCTGTTGAGATTAAGCACGTAATAAGAAAGAAGAAGAAGAAGAAGACTTACCTCTAACTGACTCAAGTCGCTTACGGTCATCATCTTGCGCAGGGTAGACATCGTGTCGTAGCGGTTTTCTTCGGTAAGACGAAGTACACTCGTTCTCATACAGAACACCTACAGAGGCCATCACATACATCCACAAAAAAGTCAATGATTTGCTGGTTTCCACTGACGACAAGACGTCTACGTACGCTACAAACTGTCTACGACATCTCATAAATACCAAGAAGACTTAACTCTCCTCCTGTAAGTGTAAAATGTCCTTACAAAGAATAATGACCTTGAGGTCTTATGTGACCTTGTTCGATAAGCAGATTGTACCCTACGAACTTTTTGTGCTTCATTTCGCCAGATATGAACACGTTTGGGCGGTCAAACTGCTATACCGGCATGTAAGTAACACTCACATGTAAGATATGACTGAGATTTGTGAATTTTCTATGATTTTTCTCCAGATTTTTCACCTAAAACAGGAGAGAGAAAACTTTCCCACCTTGTTCGTGTGCACGAAACTTGTCGAATGTGTAGAATTCGAACCCGTGTCCATGGCAACCCGTGTAAACATGGCGTTCGAACGCATGGGAGGAATGAACCTGCGATTTGCGCTCTGAAAATGGGAACATGTATCAAAAATCGCGTTGTACTGAAGAAAGTCAGGAAAATATGCTGCCTTCTGGGGTAGAGTTTTGAATATTAATACGATTGAATCGTTAAGATGACTCTTTAGAATAAGATTGGGTGTGTTGATTAACTTTTAGTTGTGATGTACCTTTCAACATTCCTGTCACCATCGCGGATGAATACAACAGTAGCAATCGGGTTGCGGAGAGAACTTGGTTATTGTGCTGTTATGCGGTACAAACTAAACCACTTCTCGTTGCCAAATCAACTTTAGATATTGCTCAGTACTACATGTACATGTACTATAGGTTTTTGGATCGTTTAATCATCCTTCCCAGAGTTGTTGACTTAACGTTACAGTAGAATCTGAAGTTTCTGGGTTCGAGTCCCCAGCAAGCCACAATGTAGTGCCCTCAGGAAGGCACTTCACACCTATTTCCTCACTTGGCTCAGGTGAAAATGAGTAACGTTAACGTTACCTAGATTTGGTTAGGGACAACGGCCACTTGGATAGGATGTAAAGCTGGAGGTTCCGAGCACAGTAAAGACCCCACCACACTTATCGAAAAGACTAGGGGTCCATCCTGCTATGAGAGGGTTAAGCTTTTCTGTCTGATCTGTTTCACCTGTCCGGTCTATAACTGGCATTATGCAAAACCAACCAACAAACATACATAACATACTGTACATATCATTACATCAATAGTAAACCCCAAAGACAGCCTAATTTTGGCCTTTGTGCGAAAACCACGGCCTTAGTAATAGACCGAGATCGCGGCCAACTCGCGGATTTGGGCGATTTGGGAATGGCCAAAACCAATGGGCTCGCATGGGGTTTTCAAGTTTTTACGGAATTTTTCATATTGTGACTTTGTTAAAGTGTTAACTCACTCAAAATATATCGTTTTATTTTCTATAGGTTTTAAGTGACATAATAAGCGACAAATAATGAAAATTTACGAGTTTGTTTAAACTAGAAAATATTCTATTGTGAAACTGATTTTTATTTATCTACTTCTTAGATTTAATTCTGTTTGTCAAATTTTTGACTCATTTTACACATGATAAAGCAGTGTTTCTGTAAACCTAACCCTTTTTTGAATGTTTTGCACCTATTTCCAAACAGCAACCTGACGATAACGTACTGGCTCAATGTCTTATATAGTATACCCGAAATGCCCTTGTTTTTATACTTTGACTGACGCAATTAATGTGTGACGTCTGCTTGTTACCGCTATCTTGTAGAATAATAGCCTTGAAGTGCGTTCCTCTGCTCAAGAACGACTCTTTTGCTGACCTACGCATGGTGTATTTGTTCTATATCCCCGCCATGTTAAACCCTGGTTCTGCATAATCTCCAAGCAGATGTTGGGAGTATAAAACAGACGCTCTCTCTATATATGGCAAGGGGGTTATGATATTGCCCCTAGGTGTTTTGAATGAGTGTAGTGGGATCTATAGCGTGCTCGAGATGTTGTTGAAAGATTTATGCGTTTGTGTGTTGTTACATTGCAGTTTCATGCATTCTAACTCTAGAGTACATGGTTGACGGGTTGAACCAAAAGGATTCTTAGGGGTGAAAACAAGCATGACAAATTTTCCACCAAAGTATGAAAGAATAATCGCCCCAAATAGTTCAGTAGATGGGAAAAATTCCATCATTTTACGCCAAAATAGCCATTTAAGTCAGTCGCTCACTTAACGTACTACTTGTGCAGAAAACTTCAGTCACAATTGCTCTAGTTTCATGGCAAGTGTTGACAGTCTAAGGTGTTCCATCGCATGTAAAAATCCAGTGTTGAGTGTATAGTAGCTGCCCATGAAGCTATTTTCTACAATTGTTCTAGTTAAGATGTATACACCTCTACAAGGACAAGTAATACTGTTGAATTCAGGAATAGAAGACCTGTTGGTTGTGATGTCATGTTTTATCGCCTCAATTATTGTTCAACAAGGTTTATTATCTCAAAATCTAAAAATGTAGGAATTTTTTTTTTAACCGCCTTGTTTTTTTCCCCCTATTGCATTAAATTTGGAGTCTGTGGCGGATGTCATTCATAAAACTTACTTGCTGTGGCCTAAAGAATACACACGTCAAACATTGTAAACAAATCTGTGTGGTTGTTGAGGCTCTTACAAAAACATTGATTTATTTCTATAACAATAACATGTTTGAGCTACATGTTGAGAGCTTGAAACTCATCATCATCATAGTTTTTCAGAGCTTGAAACTGATAAAATACTTTTAGGCGTCTGCACATAATTCAATAGTTAGACTATACCATTCTAAACCATGTGTACTAAATCCATGTATTTGGAATATTTTGCTTCCATAGATACTAAGTACCTTTCACTTGTGAGACAGCGATATACAGTATACAAGAACCTAACACAACTTCGACTTAAAGGAACGCAACACAAAATTTCAAATTCATTATTTTCCAGTAGTTTACACATTAAAAAGTTGATATATTTCAATTTTTACATTAGTCCGCCAAATAATTACACTGTGCACGCGTTTGAAATTCGCTCTCTCCTAGCTCGCCCGCTGCGATGGCAATGATTAATGCTTTGCTCTGACATCACTGTTCCGAACCCGCTTATTTGCATATCACAGTCCAGTGATCTCCCAGTGGCACTGCCAATATGCAAATAAGCGGGGGTCGGAACGGTGATGTCAGAGCAAAGCATTAATCATTGCCATCGCGGCAGGCGAGATAGGAGAGCGCGAATTTCAAACGCGTGCACAGTGTAATTATTTGGCGGACTAATGTAAAAATTGAAATATATCAACTTTTTAATGTGTAAACTACTGGAAAATAATGAATTTCATATTTTGTGTTGCGTCCCTTTAAGTAACTATTTGGAAGTACAGTACATAACAGCCCCTCCAGAACACTTTTCTAAAAAGATTGTTTCCTTATTCTTTCAACATATGTACAGTACATGTAACATTTACACTGAAGGGTTTTAAAATAGCTGGAGCATGTGGAGATGACAGGTTGAGCAAGTTAGTCCTCATCATCTGTGTCTTCACATAGAACTTCAGCTTTCTCTGCCGGTGCTTGTGTGGTCTGAGACTGGGACGAAATCCCAAAGAACATGGAGCGGAACTGCAAAGGAAAGGCATACTGTTAGTTCAATCAATGGATGTACCAACTACCAAGTACCCAATACCAGCTCAGAAAAGAACAAGAAATAGTCATGCCTTCAAGTACCAAAGCCATCAAGCAAGGATTGAGGTGTTCAAAAAGTCTTTTTTTCCTAGAACAATCGTAGAGTGGAACTCGCTGCCACCAAGTACAATAGGGGCATCGTCACTAGATAGCTTTAAACAATGTCTAGAGTTAGACGTTCAAAGGTTAGGTGTAACAGCTCGTTCGGTGTAATGTAGCCAGCTGCCGCCGCGCCACGTGCCTGCGAAGCTGGTGTGTTATGCCGAAGGGCGGTTATACCGGCTATACAGATACAGATTCAATCAATCTTTAGGCCACACCAATTTAATTTGTTGGTTCTCTGATTTCTTTCAGAAATATTATGAAGCGACAGGGTGAAAAAAAACCCAGGCCTGGGCATCCTATATGATAGCCCCAAATATTCCCAATTCCTAACTTTAATCAAACCACTGCATTGATATATGGAAAATCTGTAACAACTAGGAAGACAAGGACTTTCTTCAACTGTTGGGGCCAAAATATTAGCATTTTGCAGTTGATTCAAAACCAGAATTTTTTCTCGGCGAATCCGAGAAACAATGACTTTGAAGCAATGTACAGGACTGATTTTGAAAAAAGCTGTTACAGTAGTATCCGTTCCTACCCTCTTGCTAGGAGGTGTGCCTGGAACAAGGTCCTCCTCCTCCTCTCCCTCTTCTTCCATCACCATGGAAACATCGTCATGTGACTGGTCATGTGATGTGGGTTTCTCCTCAGGATACCTTTGGTACAATAGAAGTTCTCAAATTTAAGGACTTACATCACTTTATCATGAAATGCCCTAAATATGATGTTCTACATAATGAGCTATTCACATTTATCGCATCTAGTACAATGGATTTCAACAGACTGGATGTTATGGACAGATTTATATATATATTCAAATGCAACAACTCTTACAATGCAAAAATAGGTAAATACATAAAAGACTGTTTTGTTATTAGGAAAAATGCCGAAACTCATGATTAGCCCTATTGAATACTGTATTAGCCCTTGTTATTTAGTAATTAAGATATGAATTTCCTTTTCTTTATTAGCCCTATTGAATACTGTATTAGCCCTTGTTATTTAGTAATTAAGATATGAATTTTCTTTCCATTATTTTTTAACTATGTTCAATAGTCTTTGCCATACATTGTTCCATGTACAACTGTCGTGCAATAAAGTTCTATTCTATACATTTTGAGCAGCAGCATGCAGACTGTATATACACAATGCAATTGTTTTTCTTTTTTCAATGATGGTTAAATTAGCCTGTAAAAGACTCTTAAATAAACATGTTGTTACGTTGTTCGCATTATCTAGAAAAATGACACCTCACGCTGTTTAGAAAATGACAGCCTTTTACAAGTGAGTACTTTAAATGAGAAATAATATGGTAAGCACAGCATCAAATGCACGGCTAGACAGACTTACTGATGAGATCTGGGTCTTTTTCCTAATTCCAGTGGGATCTCTGGGCTAGTAGACCTCTCTGGAGATGCTTCATGTAGGGATGTACTATTCCTGGTATATTGCAGGGAAGAATATCACATTTTACTGTAATCTGGTCAAGACTGCATGTCACTTTGGAGCTCAAGGCTAGGGAAGGTCATTGAGGAAATTTAAAATTACGTGATCATTTGAGCTGTAACTTGTAAGTGGATATATGTTACGAGTCAGATCACAACATTGCATTTTGGTGTTTTTTTTACTGAGAAAAGTATAACTTTCCTGAACAGTGAAACAGAATCTCAATGAAAAGTGGCCTACTGGCCGATTTAAGCATCTAATAGATAAAGAATGGTTTAAAAAAACAGTTCCGACTGCTATTATTTTACCAGAGCATTTTACCCATACCTTTGTTGTGCTGTCTCCTGGGACATTGCTGCCTCCATCTCATTGGCTCCCATGGCCATGACATCATCCATCCCATCATTCATCATGTCATCAAACCCACTGTCCATTGGCAGGAAGCTCTCCCCACCTGCACAGGACCTGGGGATGTAGACAGAAACATCATATGTGAACTACCACAAGGTAGTGCTATGTACCTAAACCCACGTTTAGGTTCAGGTCCGGATTCAAGTCCAGAGGTTTAGGTTCAGTTCCGGACTTGTAAGTCCGGACCTAAACCCACGGTATATACAAAATTGCATGTTGTCAACCTTGCAATGTTGTCTGGGCGAAACTGTGGCCACATAACATGGAGGCCGACACTTGACAATGCCCAATGGCAATGTTTTCTTCATTTTGCAGCACAGATTTTGCGATCTATGGAAGGTTTTATGTGGTTTGGAACGAAAAGGGGTATGTGACATGTTTGTTTTTTCCAACCAAGTCTGGAACTGGTTCCCGCAATTCAGTTTTTTTTGGACTTGAACCTAAACGTTTTTACAACTGAGTCCAGCGAACCGGTACACAGCACTACCACAAGGCATATTGGAATATTGTTCTGTTTCTTCCTGCTTTTTGTAGTGTGGTCAGCATGTCGTGTGCTGTTTCTCCCCTTGATGGTGCTTAATTGAATACAGAAGAAAGCCATCGTTTCTTGCCTCTCTTTTTCATTGACTTCTTTCCAAACCAAAAACTGTCTGGCACATGACTGATAAAATGGTAAAACATACTGCTCATTGTCAAGTGCTTCTCACTCCTGACGACAGTTGAAGGCTTGTAAGTCATTGAATCATAATCCATTCTGGTAACACATTTGAACGTACTGCGCCTGCGCAAAACCCAAATTTTTCACGTTTTTCGTTGGATGTTTGGTCAACGTTGCATCAAAATTTTGCCTGTTGCAGACGATATCTTTTTCTATACAACATCTGAAAACTACAGATCTAGACAGGGTGTCAACCTTATATGCTCTAATACAACCTTATATGAGACGTTCTGCCAAAGTGCTATGTACAATACATTAAGGGTTTCGCGCAGGTGCAGTACGTTCTGCCGACGTGCTGGTTTGTCATCACCTGTTTGGCTGCCTGTTTCCCTGGAACCTTCTATTTTCCATCATGTCACTTTCGTTCCTCTTACTTCCTTGCTGTTGCGTCCTCTTTGCTGTTCTGTGAGAAGTACATTTTGTGAAAGAAAATGCAAAATATTCAAGGTGTACTTGTTGTAAGAACTGTAAAGTCCTTGAACATTTTCTATAGGAAAAGCACTGGTCAAGCAAAAGAAACAACACTTGTTTCTCAACATTTTCTATTGCTCCTGAAATAATTAGACAGATGCCAAGACTGAAACAACTGAAATCTTGTTGTTAGGCCACACCAATTTTATTTGTTGCTTCTCGGATTTTTTCAGAAAAAAAATGAAGCGACAGTGCGAAAAAAATAAAAACAGGCCTGGGCATCCTATTATAGCCCCAAATACTAGAATAGGTGCTATGAAGTCAACACAAAAGACTGGGTTAAAATTAAAACAATGAATTTTGAACTTTTAATCAAACCACTACATTGGTAGATGTAGCAACTGTAACAACTAGGAAGAAAAGGGCTTTCTTCAACTGTTGGAGGCAAAATATGTGCATTTTTGAGTTGATTCAGAACCAGAAATTTTTTATTTTTTTTTTTTCAAATCAGAAAAAAATGAAGAGGCGAATCCGAGAAGCAACAAATTAAACTGGTGTGGCCTTAACCTAGTTTTAAGTATAGATATCTACCTTTTTGTTTTTGATGTTCCTGCAGTTGATGTTCCAGCTCTGTTCATGGCTTCTTGTTGAGATGACTGCGAGCCCTGCGTGGAGCCAAGGTCAGCTAAGGTCGCCATCACAAAGTTGGAATCAAAGGTCGGGTCTCCCTCCAACGCAAATACTATAGGTCTGGGGATCAAGACAGCATATATTAGATAATTCAAAAAGAAGACAACCCACAGTGAAGTATGGTCAAGTCCCTCAGCAAATATATGTTTCATTTGCGCTATTTTTGGCGACGTCTCAGGGAGGAGCCTAATGGTACAGTATTGTGTGCAATTCGCAAGAATTCTAGGAATCGTACAGGCATTTTGTCCACAGGAATGGAATGTCCACAGGCATGTCTCTGACCCACATCTATGCCCACATTCCTGGAAACCTTTGGGACCCTGCTTTGGGAAGACCTCTCTGCCCCGGATGCCCTACTTTCTGTGACCCCAGGGCTCGTTCACTATACACTCAGGGGAGGAGTGCACTGTATCTTTTTACCAAGTCTTCCTCAAAATCATGAAATGACGGCAGGGACGCAGTGCCATGCAAACAATAACCCTAACAGCAACCACCATCGCCATGGCAATGTATGTTTTCATTGCCAGTCTTGTTGTTTTTTTTCTTAACTTTTGTTATTGTATGACAGTTGTTATCTGATATTGTTGTATTATGTGTAACTGGCCACTGGAAGAATAGCTGTTAAGCTAAATGTGGATCCAAATAAAGTCAAAGTCAAAGTGCTCATACTTACTTGCCACTTGTCTCAAAGTGCAGTGAGATGGGCATGCCTGCTGCTTCTGCAAATGCCAGAATGGCCTGTCAAGAGAGTTTAGTATGGTTAGTAGAAATCAGGGAGGATTTCCATGAGCAAACACGAGTAATTCAAGTTTACAAATATGTGTATGTCTAGTGCTGTGTACCGATTCGCTGGACTCAGTTCCGGACTTGTAAAAACGTTTAGGTTCAAGTCCAAAAAAACCTGAATGGCGGGAACTAGTTCCGGACTTGGTTGGAAAAAAACCCATGTCACATACCCCTTTCGTTCCGAACCACATAAAACCTTCCATAGATCGCAAAATCTGTTCTGCAAAATGAAGAAAACATTGCCATCGGGCATTGTCAAGTGTCGGCCTCCATGTTATGTGGCCACAGTTTCCCCCAGACAACATTGCAAGGATGACACCATGAAATTTTGTATATACCGTGAGTTTAGGTCCAGACTTACAAGTCCGGAACTGAACCTAAACCTCTGGACTTGAATCCGGACTTGAACCTAAACATGGGTTTAGGTACACAGCACTATATAATGTCTATAATGATGATTAGAGATGGAGGTTGTTGGTACTTTTCAAATCTACTTTTTAGCTGTCTCCTTCTATTTCTGACTACAAACTCAGTGGCACAGACTGGACCAAAGTATGGAAAGGTTTGAAGACTTTGAAACAATACCTAGATAAGATGATCAACCAATACAAACGTAGGGATTTTCTTACCCTGAGTTCCTTGAGACAGAAGGTGAGTTCTGTATCCACACCTATCTGAAAGTAGTCAAATTCCTCTGCAGCTAGACTCATTTGGGTGTGGAGGACTTTACTTGGGTCTGCATGGACGGGAGTACATGAAATATTGACGACTCGGAGGCCTATATTAATTTGACTTGACAGCCACTACCCATCCACTAACTATCATGCACATCCATCTACAGTTTCTCGAGTTATGTTGTACACATACATACAAACATACATATACAGCTCACTGCAGTACCATAGGTGTCAGCTAGGAGGCCATGATCAAACTTGACCTTCCTCGTTGTGGCCCCTACCCAGCCACTAAATATTATGCACAACCAGCTACAGCTTCTCGAGTTATGTTGTACACATACAAACACACATACAAACACACATACACATACAGCTCACTGCAGTACCATAGGCACAGCCAGGAGGCCATGATCAAACTTGACCTTCCTCGTTGCGGCCCCTACCCACCCACTAAATATTATGCACAACCAGCTTCAGCTTCTCAAGTTATGTTGTACGCACACATACACAGCCTTGAAGGTAAAAACTAAGGTAACTACTATACACAATATCAATGGAAGTTACAAAATACATTTGTACTTACATAACATAAATATCAGCACCAATTCTAAGAAATAGAAACCCTTCCCACTACTAATAGTTGTTGAACCTGAGTTTTTTTTGCATAACCTTCAAATTTGATGTACAAGTGGTACTCACCTGGCTCACTGTCGACATAGTTTTTCAGGATGACCTTGTCAGGAGAGACGATGAGAGTGATCTCTTCTAGAGACAGCTGGAAGTTCTGTACCACATCTGTCAAGAGTCTGGAAGGAGAATTACACAACTTATACATACAGTAATGCATTAATCTATCTGTTTCTGAAACAAAGGAATAGCCATGTTGGCCACTTCTCACTATGTCTACAGATTAAGATAGTCCCATGCATAGCCACTGTGTCAAGGGCACTGTATTGGAAGGTGGAGCCAACCCTCTCCTTCCACCACCTTTTCTAGGGGTGGTACACAAAAATTTCAAGTTGTTTTTAGCTTTTCACAACTTAGTTTATTTGAAAGAGCTCATTGAAAGAAACAAAATAGTTTTTGTTTGAAGTGAATCGGATGTTATATGGCTAAGAAATTGGCAATTGAAGTCTTAATTTTGGGGCTTTTATTTTACGGACTCGGTAATATTAGTTTTACCTCCCCAACTGAAGTCAGGTACCCATTTTACACCTGGGTGTGCCTGACTTTGGTTTTTAACACCTGGGTGGAGTGAGGAAAGTGGTGAAAAGTGCTTTTCCCATGCAAAGGCACAACATCAATGACATAGCAGGATTCGAACAAAGGACATCTGGGTTCTGGGCCAAACACCCTGCCACACAACCCAAACCATACACATCCCGTAACGTTTGTGCCAAAAATGCAGTAAAGCAATATGGAAGTTTTAATGATTTGAATTGAAGATTGGGAAAGAAAATCACGACAGTTCCTTATAATTACTTTGGCTGTGCAGTGATGGCATTTGGACAGAGGTCCTTAGCGAAGACAGCCTGTAACGTCTCGCACTCTTGGAAGGTCAAGTTGTAGGTCTTCGTTATACCTGTAAGAAATACAACTTTGAGACACCAGCAGCAACACAGATCAACTATGATGTCACTATACACCAATTCCTTTTGATAAGGATGTGTGTATGTCAGGACAATTTTTTTCTCAAGTATCTTTTGCTTAGGCCATCCCAATTTAATTTGTTGCTTCTCGGATTTGCCTCAGTCTTCATTTTTTTCTGATTTGCAAAAAAAATAAAAATTCTGGTTCTGAATCAACTCAAAAATGCTCATATTTTGCGTCCAACAGTTGAAGAAAGTCCTTTTCTTCCTAATTGTTACAATTGTTACATCTACCAATGCAGTGGTTTGATTAAAAGTTCAAAATTCATTGTTTAAATTTTAACCCAGTCTTTTGTGTTCACTTTATGGCACCTACATGTATTCTAACATTATTTGGGGCTATAATAGGATGCCCAGGCCTGTTTTTATTTATTTATTTTTTTCGCCCTGTCGCTTCATATTTTTTCTGAAAAAATCCGAGAAGCAACAAATAAAATTGGTGTGGCCATAGGTGATAAAAACTAATATGACAAGTATGAGAAAGCCAAATATAAATGTCATATGTATAAGAAGCATTTCTGTCATATATGGCAAAAAATTATCTATGTGGTATGATGTGGGGGCAAGACTGCAGTTTAAAAATGAGACTCTGGCTCAATTTGTTTAACACTGTACCAGTGTAACGAAATACTTTTTTGAGCCAGGTTGCCCAGTGGCAACCTAGGATGAAAGCTAGGTTGCCCATCAAAATTCCAGGTTGCCCCGAATTTAAACTCTTCTACATTATGATTAACTTTGTTAGTATGCAATGTGCATTTATACATTTCTGACATAGAGTTGTTTCCCCTTACTCATCAGTGATGAGCTTTTCCATGGGAACTTGTCAAGAAACAGTTCCCAATGGAAGAAAGGGGCATCCTTACCACAAAATTTAGGTAGTGCACTGAGCTACCTGGGTGTAGAAATAGGTTGCACCAAGCAAAATATGGTTGCACGGTGCAACTGGGCAACCTAGTATTTTGCACGCTGTGTACCTTTTTAGAGAACAGTCCAGATTGGTGGATGACTTACTGTGTTTACAGTAGAGTTGGAAGACCAGCCTTGGCCCTTCCACCAGAGTGATCTTACACCGATCCACAGTCCTCTCCAGGGTGGGAAGGGAACGGAACACTGCCAGAACTGACTGGGGTACAAACAGTCACAGAGATGCGCTTGTGAATATTAGTCATCCAGGTTGTTGATAACAGGAGAAGAAATGTTTAAACTTTACCACTGGATAATATTTATTTGTGCAGATGTTTTGGATGCCTTTCCAACATCCTTCATCAGTGAAACGTCTGAACAAATAAATATTATCCAGTGGTAAAGTTTAAACATTTCTTCTGTTCAAGTCACAAAGATGGTGTGGTCAGACTTCACATGGGAACTTGGAATGGCAAGTTTACAACCATAGCAATTTTGGGTGATATGTACAATTTATAAGGTGCGGCCATCATATGGTCTTCAATAACGTGTAGGTAACTTCTTACCCTTAAGTTATGATAAAGATTATGATAACAGTGGAAATGCTGCTATTCAGCAATGAATTTCATTCATGACAAATACACAGACTCGGATAATGAGTATTTTTTGCTTTAACAGCTGTGCTTTACTTTACTTTGCTTTAACTGTACATGTACATCAATATACTAGTATTGCATGGATGTAGCAATACATTGAAATATCTGCTAATTACCTCACCTCACCTTGTATCACCTTTTGCCATTTGAAAATACAACGTGAGACTTTGGGGCTGGTAAAATTCATACAGGAACTGTGATGTTATGATAGTACGGAGAGGTGAAAATTTGAGTTTTTTTCTATTTTTATTTTATTCTATTTTTTTGCTGTTGTTATGTCATTCTGTATCGTTTGTGATTCCGTAATATTGTATAGTCTGTTACATTGTATACACAGCATTGCCTGAAAAACAGGTTGCTTTGTACCTGAGAGCAATTGCTGGTGAGGCCACACCAAGTAATTTTTATGGATGACGTCCGCGCGCGCGCATTGATTTTGGCCTGTTCCCAGAAAAAAAACCCAAGAAATTCTGCTTGCTGTAACTATGACCAAAGAGTCATAATTAGTGGATAAGGGAAGATAAAGAAGAAACAGGACAGGACGACAACTGCTGTTCCACTGATTTATTGTTGTTTTGATGACAAATGAAAAACTTGTTGGTTGTTACACTGTATTCTCTCATTCAATTTGTGTCCTAACATTTGTCGTCCCTTAGTATATTTCAAATCTAGGCATCTTGTTTTTTCGGCCCTTCTTTTTTTTTTTCGCGCTCTCGCAGTAGATTTAGGGTTTCCAGAGGACGTCATCCATAAAAATTACTTGATGTGGCCTGAAATAAATAAACTGAAACTGAAAATACTAATGATCACAGAAAAGCATCTGGACATTTGAACCAAAGGTGTATCAACATCTTACCTTCATCTGTATCTTACACTTAAATGTCTCATCTTCATCCTCCATCTCTCCTTCCGTACCACTTGAGCTGTTGTCATAGTGATAGAAGAACTCGGGCGCAAAGATGAAGCAGCCGTACGCTGACCTGGCAGCATTCACAGTACGCAGTGCCAGCTGGAGAGAGAACAGAGCGGGACAGCGAACATAAGTATAGGGCAGCAGCATCTTATAACTTGTTAAATGATGAAACTTAACAAGCAACCACACTGAATGCTTTTAAGAGAGCACTAAACACATGACCCCTGACCGCATGGACTGACTTATCTCTAGACTGGAATGACACGGACTATGATTATGCCTTATGATTTTGACTATTTGTTGACATGTCTTGTTTCTTATCATTGACTACTTGTACTCTTTGTTCATATTATTTATTATCTCTATGTTTAATTATTTGATTGTCTATGTCCTTTGTAACTTGTTCTGTTGGGCTACCTTGGACATCAGTTGTCCTAAACTGAAGGTACCACCCAACTGTTTTTAACATCAATGAATAAATAAATAAACAGCCAAAATCAGCACAGGAAATTTTACACTGTCTATGTCAAAGTAGGGACGTCCTCTCGGATAGGACGTAAAGCCGGAGGTCCCGTGTTTAAGGAAAGCCACACCTTGAGCACGTTAAAGATCCCACCACACTTATCAAAAAGTGGGGTCGTGTGGCACGGTATGCCTAAATACCTCAACCGCCCTCAACCCCCCTCAACCGCCCTCAACCCCCCCACTTCCTGGGCTAATATGCAGTGAACATGTGCTAAGAACACTTTTTAACGCTCTGGATACATTGCCTATGCAATTATAAATAGGAAAATCACTGTAACTCTGGCGTTTTACCAGTTTTTTTACGGCGTGCCGTGCGCCCGAGGAACAGGGTCCGCCATCTTGTTTGTTTACGTCGCGCCGCCAGAACGCATCGTACCGTAAGTTTCAAGTCAAAATAAGTAAAGTGAAAAAGCTTGTGCAGCACGGAAACTCAGCAAATATAAAGGGAAACCTATTTAAACATCATGTTTCTAGTGGTGGATTTTAGCGCTCAATACTTTAGGGCGGATATTTTGCGGGGTGTATCACTCGGATCCCTAAAGACGGTAACTCCACTTATGATATATTAAAAGTTATAACTTGGAAAAATATCGCAAATACTTAGACGTTACTATGTGATTTTTATTTATAATCGTATAGACAATGTATACAGAGTGTAAACAAGGGTTCTTAGCACATGTACACTGCATATTAGCCCAGGAAGTGGGGGGTTGAGGGCGGTTGAGGGGGGTTGAGGGTGGTTGAGGTATTTAGGCATACCCCGTGTGGCATAACGGCAGAGCATTCGCCTCAGAACCAAGAGGTCCCGGGTTCGAATCCTGCCATGTCACCGATCTTGTGCCCTTGGGAAAGGCACTTTACACGACTTTCCTCACTTCACTCAGGTGAAAATGAGTATGCCAGAATCATCATTGTCATGATCGTGGGCATTAAAGGAAGAAAGAAAAGAGCAGGGGTCCTTCCCACTGTGAGTGGTTCAAACCTTACAGTCTGGTCTCAGGGTTGACATCTCGAAGGGGCGATAGTCACCTGTTATGTCAACCCTTCCACAAACGTGGTAAATCTTCATAAATCATAAATCAATGTATGGATGTGTCACTTTACTTGTATTTATCAAAATTGAATTTAAAAAGAACGAATGTCAAGTGGTACAGAAATTATAACAAAAACAAAACTGGCTTACCCCATGTTCCAGTGGTTCCAAGTACAACTCCTCCCCTAGTTTTGACAGAGAATGGATCGCCTTGCCAAACACTGTACAGTAAAAATTCAATACCTTAGTACAACTTTGGAATTAACGTTATACAATAACCTCAGTAATACAAGTTAAATTTTTTTTCTATATTAAATTTGTCGTCATTTTAATACTTCCTAGTATCTATTCGTGCAATCTTGAGGCAATTGTGTCATAATCATATTGTCATAAATATTTTTCATCTGATGATCGTATACAGTTTCAATGTATCATGGTATCATCAAGAACTTACGCAAAGTATGTTATACGGGAATACGTACACAAGTACATTTTTGTACATTGTATAATACTTTGCGGTTGTATAAACGATAAATAAGCCTAACAACAAACCTGTCGACAGCAGAAATGTTAAATTTACCTTTGATACTAGTTCCTGGAATGATGCACTTCATGTTTACTGCACTCAGAGTCCGTAGAAGCGAAGAAACATCTCAAGAAATCTTTCACGACACCGAGATACAAAATTTTGAGTTCGGCGCCATTTTGTTCAGTCCCCCAACGCGTTCCGTAAACCGTCACGTCGTTGGTTATTCTGCTAAAATTGTAACCAATAGAAATTGAGCTTTGATAGAGAGCTGCACTTTGACCTCCGCATGCGTGATAAGATATCACACACAGATCCTGCCAAAATGGTGAGTTGTGGCAAATGTTTTGCGAAATTATCACTTATTTTCGATCTTCCGGTATTTTATTGTCGGTATTTAGGTTCTAAAAGGTACAGAAGATAAATCTACTTTGTAGAAAGCTGTAACAGTTGAAAGAATTCTCCGAAAAGTGAGATATTAGCGCTTGGTTCATTTGCTAGGGGGAGGGGTGAAGGCAGGGAGAAACAGGAACTTGAGGAAGTCATATGACTTACGCTGACCACACTAGATAATTTTGTCACTAATGTTTTCCACTAAGTAATTGTACCTGTGCGTTGCACAAATGGGATCATTCTCTGTTCCGTGCACCGTATCAAGGACAGATAGTTTTGTAAGGGAGGAATACGAAAAAACAGAACTAGCGGTGTGGCTTACAACTTTATGTAGGCACACATTAGCCGTGGACGACTCTAGTAATCCTTTTTGCATGATAATGCAGGATACAGAGTCGTGGAGCACTCCATAGGCCAAAACCAACCTTTGCCGTGCCGGGCCTCATGCAACTGGCCGGCCCCGGATTTTTGGTGTCCCTGGCTTCCTAACGCACTCACCTGCCGTGCCGGGGCAATAAGACCCTAAACAAACATCGCATTTAACTACAACAGCGCTTCATGCAGCACAGATCAATACAAAAGCGTCGGGGACTGCCGCCATCTTGCTCGAGGCGACCCCTGACCCCCAGCCTAAGCACTGGTGTAGAAAAGCAAGATGGCGGCAGCCTCCGAGGCTTTTGTATTGATCTGTGCTGCATGAGGCGCTGTTGTGGTTAAATGCGATGGAGTGCCCCACGACTCTGTATCCTGCATTAGGCCACAGCAAGTAAATTTTATGGATGACATCCTCGCGCGCATTGATTTTCGCCTGATTTCAGAAAAAAAAACAAGAAATTTTGTTGCCCTGCGACGGTGGTCAACAAGCCAAAAAGGGCAAATATGTCATGAACGTCCATCTGCAAGACAAGGCTCTGATTTATTCTTTTATTTTTACTTTGATACAATGTTGTATTTTATTCATTTTATCTGTGATGTTGCCACTGAATCAAAACTATTTGTACAATAATTGAAAATTTTATTTAGTCACTTCTTTTTTCAAAGTTGTTTCAGAGACAAATCAGTGTTGTAACAGTTGGCACAATATAGGTAGAGTATGGCTTCCAGACAGTTCGATTTATGAGTCACTCTGTCAGTGATTGAGCCCTGTGTTCTGCCTGGTAGCCAGTCTCTAAACTCAGAGACCACCAGGGATCCAGCAAACTTGAGGCGCAATTCCTCATGTTTAATGGCAAGTGTTGACAGTCTAATAAGGTGTTCCATTACAAATAAATATCCAGTGTCGTATCTACCTTGAAGATGGTACAGCAAGCTCTTTTTTTTTGTTCTATTTAATAAAGACACATCTGCAAGGACAGGTAATACTGTTGAATACAGCGACAGAAGACCTGTTGGGTATGATATCATGTTTTACCGCCTAAATTCTTGTTCAACGAGGTTTTTTTTTCGCCTGCCTTGTTTTTTTTTCGCCCTCTCGCATTAATTTGGAGTCTCTGGAGGATGTCATCCATAAAATTTACTTGCTATGGCCTTATCATGCAAAAAGGATTACTAGAGTCGTCCACGGCTAATGTAGGCACACATGTGGAACAGTTCACAAACAGAAGAACAGTGCTTTAATAGTTCAATATTTCATATGCATGTAGTATTGCATTGTGGGATCTCTAGTCTAAGGGTCTGCTCAAAACACAAGACAATGTTAGGTAAGAAATAGGTAATTTACCAAAGTACTGTATGTAACCTCTGTAGTAGGTCAATGTTTATGTCGAGTCTGTCAAAAAATACCAGAGGGCATGCCTACAAATTCCAGATCCAGAAGTCAAACGGGCCCAGGTCAAATTTCTTTTCAACAAGAGTAACCCCTATCTGGAATAAACTCTCAGAAGCAACAGTGACCTGTAGTTCAGTGAATGCCTTCAAGACTAAACTAGCTCTGGAATGGAAAAATCACCTGGACCGTTACGGCTACAACTTCTCATACTGAACTGCCAATACTGTCTGAACTATATGAACGGTCTCATTACCCTGGGAAGGGTACCGACTGACCTGGATTCAGGTGAATATTCAGGTGAATAACTGTATTAGTTTTTTTGATAGTGTCCCATTTGTCACAAAATTACACAAAACGGTGAGTGGCTACTGTTATTCTAGTACCCTAAGCGAACATGTAAATATCATGGCAGAATTGGTCACGTTGTGGAGTATTTAGGGGGATCTGGAAATCGCCAACCTGGACAACAGTGACGTAAAATTGCATTGAAGCTTGGGACACCCAGAAACCGGGACAAAAACGAATCAGCGCGAAGCCAGCGGGAAATATCTGGTTCGGTCAATGGACCTTTCCATGACTGTTGTGAGGGCTGTGTATAAGACTACCACCAAATACGCCCGATTCAAGAGTCACCACATGTAGCGTGAGTAGTCCAGTGGTTAGCGACCCTGCCTCTGGACTAAGAGGTTGGGAGTTCGAATCCCGGCTGTTGTCGCTCACCCGACATGCACGCTACTGGAGAGGGTCGCAGTCCTTAGGACGGGACGTTAAGCCGTGGTCCACTGTTCATTGTACATGTACTTGTCGAAAAGAGCTAGGGGAATTTCCCCGGTACAATGAACCTGTAAATACTGTACATAGCGTCTGTCTTCTCTGTCACGACCAGTGGAAGAATAGCTCTTCAGTGAGCTAAACTGGTTCGAGATCACTTTCACTTTTCACCACGGCTGAATCAGAATCTGTTTCCTTTTCCAGTTGGTTCTTGTACTAGGAGACTTGCACATTCCCTACCGGTCCAATGGGATGCCGGCCAAGTTCAAGAAACTTCTGGTACCCGGGAAGATCCAACACATCCTCTGTACGGGGAACCTCTGCACAAAGGAATCCTTCGACTACCTGAAAACACTGGCCAGCGATGTCCATGTTGTCAAAGGGGACTTTGATGAGGTAGGTGGGAAAGTGGTCAAATGTAAGGTGGCAAAGTGGTTTTGTGGTTAGGGCTTTTGACTCAGAATCCGAAGGTTCTGGGTTCGAATCCCTGGCAGGCCCAGTTGTTGTGTCCTTGGGAAAGGCACTTAACACATATTTGCTCACTTGACTCAGGTGTAAGTAAATATGTAGCTTCTGTTAGGGACGTCCTCTTGGATGGGACATAAAACTGGAGGTCCCGTGTTTAAAAAGAGCCACACCTTGAGCACGTTAAAGATCCCACCACACTTATCAAAAAGAGCAGGGGTCCTTTCCGGTGTGAGTGGTTCAAACCTTACAGTTTGGTCTCGGGTTTGACATCTTGTAGAGGTGATAGTCTGACCTGTTATGTCAATCCTTCCACAAATGTGGTTAATCTGCGTAATCATAAATGAATAAGTCTGTACCTTTAATGAATTAATAATGGCCTCTAATTCTAAAGACACTCCCACACTATCAAACTTGTGACTTTCCTTACAAAAAGTACTACCTAACAGTCAAGCCTACTTCTTTTTCCCCTAGTACCACTCTCACTTACACGTGATAAAAATTATGCAGTATTGTTTTCAGCAGTTTGTACTATGAATTCTTTCACTGAATGTGGTCTTTATTATTGTTTCAGAATCTAAGTTATCCGGAACAGAAGGTTGTCACAGTTGGACAGTTCAAGATAGGACTTTGCCATGGGCATCAGGTACCTAGGAAAACTCTTAGGTTTTTTGGATATTGAAGTTTTCTTTTTACGCAACCAGTAAAGTGTCTCACCTGCTTACATTTCAATGCCTGTGAGACATCTTCATCAGAGCTTTTGACTGAAGTACTGCTTCTCACCGCTATATGCAGCCAATGTAGGTGACAACTTTACAATACTGGTTGTGCAAAAAGAAAACTCCAACATCCTATGTTCTACCAAGCTGATGAATGTATTTTCGGAAATCTTAGGGTTTTTATGTTTACCGAAGGAAAACATATTGTTTTTGCTACGTTTCTTCTTCCTCTTCTCCCAATCTCGTCAATGACCTGAACCAGACTGTCTGTTACCATGGTAACTGGTGTTGGGTTACATCATGTTGCAATTTTATAGCAGGAGGGATTTAGACTCTTGTCTGACCACATATATGAATGTGTTTGATTGAGCAAGGAGGTTAACCTCCTTGGTTTGAGTAAGAATTAACAGAGCAGACCATATGCGAAGGTAAACATTATGCATTTGCTTTGCAAATGTTACCTTCCTAGTTTTACATTAACTCTGTCACTGCTTTGTGTCTGTTGTTAACTCCTTTTTTTGAATGATTTCAATGAAGTTTATTCATGACTTCAGTTATCTCTCAACAAGATGGTGGTATTCATGTAGTCCATAAGTAAAACAGAACAGTTTTGTAAATTATCTTTTAAGTTCATCTGTGTTTGAAGAAGTCATTATGAAGCAAGTTTAAACTGTAATTTCCAGCACAAGAAATTGGACTTACCCAAATTTTTAACTGTACAACTCCAGTCTTTGTCAAGAAATAAGCAATCCACCGCTTCTGTGACGTCACGTTATGCAGATGACACACGTGACTCAATGAGCAGTGGATCATAGGTTGCAGAAAGTCTGTGGCGGCCCCCGTCTCTGTTCAGGGACGGTTGTAATGCCCTGATGTAGATGGCTTCTTTGATACCTTGCTCAGGCAGTTTAAGGCCTGTGACAGTTTCTATCGAACATGAATCTCGAACCACTCAGTGACCGCAGGTAACCCCGAGGGAACGTGACGTCGTTAGAATAGTCCAATGCTATAGTGTAACATTACATTGTCAAAACAGGAAATTACAATACAAGCAACACGCTAATTACTTACAGGAATCCTCGTAAATGTTGATTGTTACAGAAATTGTCAAGTATTTATCAAATATTGATAAAATTAGACGCCGTTAACAAATAAGGGGACCCCGCGGAAGCGGCATAATGGTACAGCCCGAACGTTCGAACACGTTCGAACCCCCCGGGTGGCGGGAAAACGGGGACTGACGCCCGGAGCTGACATCGGTGTTGGAAGGATCTTACATCGTCACATTTACGGGCTTCAGCCTCGGTCAAAACAGCAGTATTGCTGACAAATTCAGTCTATTTTTAAGTAATATCGCTTGTTTGTTAAAATTGTCCGAGGCTATTTGGTTTATTTTAGGACGTATTTTCTCTAGAGCTCATTTTTAACGAAAAATTGAAAAAAAATAAGCTTTTAGCTATTTTTGACCAAAAAAGTTTAAGATTCCTACTTCTTAACCAAAATAGCCGCAGACAAATTTATTCTATGGGAGTTAAGCTCTTATCTTGTAAAATATAGTGACAAAAGCTGCTGTCCTTGCCAAGGCTGGGGCATTTGAAATAAACTATGTATTTTTTAACCAAAATCTATATTTCTAACCCAAACATTCTGCATATGACATCAAATTTCAACAGTATCTAGTACCTGTCAAACAGTACTAGCCCTCTGTGAAGTTTCGTCTCGATACGACTACGCTGGGCAAAGTTGTAAGGATGTAAGTGTTTTAGTATTAGTTACAGTCCTGTCACAGGCCTTAATTCACCTGAGTGTACAAAGAAGTCTGGCTCTGTGTCCAAGAGTAGTTTTGTATTTTTGCAAACTTTTAATGAATTGTCTCCGACAGGTTGTTCCATGGGGAGACATTGAGAGTTTAGCCATGGTCCAGAGACAGCTGGATGTGGACATCTTGATATCTGGCCACACCCACAAGTTTGAGGCTTTCGAACATGAGAACAAGTTTTACATCAACCCAGGAACGGCAACGGGAGCATACAATGCATTAGACAGGTACAGTATTGTTGAAAAAAAGCTCTATATATACAAATGCACAAGCAACAAGTCCTCATTCATGCATTATAGTCACTTTTTCCCTAGAAAAACTCATTGTTGCTTGTGGAAAAGATATTACATCCCTTGCAAGTACATGATAATGTTAATGTCAGTGGTCATTGGATGACACTAGACATTATAATTTTGATTGCCAAGTCTGTTACAATTTTTAGATTATAATTTACATACATGTATATGCTCTCAAAGATACAGGTGGTAAGGTGGTCTTGTGGTTAGGGTTGTTGACTCAGAATCAAAAGGTTCTGGGTTCAAATCCCTGGCAGGCCCCAGTGTTGTGCCCTTGGTAAAGGCACTTTACACCGATTTCTTCACTTGACTCAGGTGTAAATGAGTACCTAGCTTCAGTTAGGGAGGTCCTCTCGAATCGCCACACCTCGAGCACGTTAAAGATCCCACCACACTTATCGAAAAGAGCAGGGGTCCTTCCCGGTGTGAGTGGTTCAAACCTTACAGTCTGGTCTCAGGTTTGACATCTTGAAGAGGTGATAGCCACCTGTTATGTGAATCCTTCCACAAATGTGTTAAATCTTCATAAATGAAAGAAATAGTTGTTGATTGCTAACCTCTTCCCTGCAGTGGTGTAACGCCGTCGTTTGTACTGATGGACATCCAGGCAACCACAGTGGTGACGTACGTGTACCAGCTGATCGGGGACGACGTAAAGGTGGAGCGTATCGAGTACAAGAAGTAGCCCCTTCCCTATCACTCTTCTCCTGTCCATCTCACCCCCTTTGTATTTGTATAATTGTAAAGAATGTACCTTCAGTAAGGACCTTCCATTGTCCTGTCAATCACTTTATGGATTGTCCAATCAGTTGATGTACATGTATTACAGGGCTGTGATTAAAACCACTTTGTGGATTGTCCAATCAGATGATGTATCACAGGGCTGTGAGTAAAACACAGTTTTATTGGCTAGTATGGATAGGTCAGTCTGCCATATTTGGAGAACACCCATTCAGCATAATCTTGACCTATCCAATCAAAGCCCTGGTGGATAAGACTTCATGACAACCCTGGCTTTGATATACTATTGAATTCATACATTATACATTGTATGCGATCCTGACTAATAAAATTAGTTAAAGCTGAGTGTACTGAGACAAATTACATTTTCAGCAATTTCAAACTTATTTTTTCCATGGCTATCAAAGTTGTAAACAAAGCGTTTTGTTAAACTTACAGAGTTACCACAGTGTACTTCTTCGAGGTACCATAAAGTGTTTAGTACGTCAAAATTAATATGAGATAGATATGTCAGTTTTCATGATAATCTCATTACAAAAGTGATCTTGTGTGGTGTAGTCTGCACAGTAATTATTATATATACTATCATGGAATATATTGGACTTTGTGATCTCTGTTGTGTAGAAGCCAATAAGGTATTTAGATAACAATGTGTTTAGTAGTGATAGCTGCTGACACATTTACTATTTTCAACACTGTTCACTGTCCGTGATATTACGGTTTTAGTGTCCCATGATACCATGATTGTTATATATATTTATGTTCATACTTTGATCTTGTGTCAGAAAGATACCCCAATCAATTATAAATTTATCAGTGTCAAAACAGAATATGAATTATACGTCAATGAAGGTTAGACATCCAGGTAATGAGATACACAAGAAAAGTTGTTACTCAAGCAACTGGATAGATTTTGAAAAAAAATTGTCAGACGTTTCAAGTAGTATCCGCTACTTTTCATCAGTGACTGGCTTATATATGAATTATAGTTTGTTGTCACTTTGATATGATGAAAAACCATGGACTCTTTTAGATTCGATTTCTCACTTTTTCTTCACTAAAATGCTTGCTAATGTTAAAAGTCCACTAGAAAGCCATTTGCAATTTTCATTTTGTAAAAGATAGAAGGAGGAAAAATTGTTGTTACTCTCCATATAAAATAACTTTCAGCTATCGTCCCTTTCATTACAAGATTGCAATGTACATATAGCATCACAATATTAAAACACATCCAGTGCAGTTTTGAGAATTAAAGATTCAATTTTATTGCTGTACTAGCCATACAGTCATCTGGAAGTTTTCACTGAAACTAGTGAAAGTCTTCAATATTTACACATCATGTAGAAAGTATTTTGAAAGTACATGTATATTCCTGGTCCTCAAATTACCATAAGCATGATTTTACTATTAACTGTCAGGTTGTTCATAATTACCATACCCTGTAGAATCAAAGTTTTACATCTAAACAGTATATATAGACTGGACGGTATACATGTATGCTATAATTGTACAATCTTTTACCAGGATCCACTTTGGCCCACAGTAAATTGAGCAATCCTGCTTTCATTTACCGAACTTTCCTGACAGAAAATATTTTCTATTTGTCTACATTCACTCAAAAAAGTGGGGCATTCCACAATTCAATGGTGTATTCATTTGAAACAACTTTAAAAGCAAAGATGGTGACAATGACATCCTATGGTGTGGCTAGTCAAATGTAAAGAAAGGGTGTGAAGTTCGTATCCTTACTGAAAATTAACATTCTAAACAACCAGTAGCGTTATTTATAACAGAAATGAACTCTTGATGGCACAGTAGTCTGTAGGAAAGTTGAGAAGTACCTTAAGCCAAACATTAATCAAGAACTTAAATATTAACAAATGGTTTTGACACTCTGCCACAAACATACACCTAAAAACTCTTAACCACAATTGTTCTGATGCTCAAAGCAATGCTATTAACCACCTATTCTTGGAGTAGGTTATATTTACATGACAGCATGCTGGATTTTTCAATGAATTTTGAAATGAAATTTCTGTTGTGTAATGTGTGATATTTGTCCATTTGAGACATCCAACCCTTCCAGTTTTAAGACCAATCAGAATTTGGCTTACATAATTGATCCATGGCAGTACAAGGGCCAAAATGTTTAGTATTCAGGCACCCCATTGGCTATCCAATAAGACCAATCAGAACTTGGCTTATATGATTGATCCATGGCACTGGAAGGGCCAAAATGATTAGTATTCAGGCACCCCATTGGCTATCCAGTAAGACCAATCAGAACTTGGCTTATATGATTGATCCATGGCACTCGAAATGACAAAATGATTAGTATTCAGGCACCCCATTGGCTATCCAGGGCACCCACATTTCTCGAGAGCTCACACTCACGTTATCACCAGGAGGTTCCAGCAGCCTTTGGGAGCAATAAAAGAAATAATGTGATACCAAAGGTAATGCGGAAGCAAAGCCCGTCACCTTTCCCTTGCTTTTCTGGAAGACTTTATACAGGTTTCACACAGAATCTTGACGCACACTGAGTGTGAACAAACCATGCTTCAAACATAGATGTGCAAGAAGTATATTTACAGGAACACAGTTGACAGCAATGCACATTTTGTTTTTGGCACAGACATACATATACAACAGACCATGCACTGTGACACCAAAGTACAATCTTTCCCCAAGTACCTTATGCCTCTTTCCACATTCTCTGTACACATGCATCTCTTGGTTGAGGGTTATATGTTGTGAAGTCATGCCCCAAACAGTACATACTTCTTTCCCCACGACTGTGGAAGGAAAGTTATCATGACAATGTTAGCTTCTCCACACCACAGACATGCACCAGTCTTTACATAACCATGCTCAAACGTGTGCAGGTACATTTTGTAGGACACTTAGTACCTCGCATCATCTGAACCATCATCAGCCTCCTCCTCCTCTTTTTCCTCTGCCTCCTCTTTTTCCTCGGAGTTCCCCTTTTCCTCAGACTCCTCGCTATGATCTTTTTCCTCTTTCTGGGGCGACAACTTTGACTTTGGCTCCTCTTTCTTGTTCTGATCTCTTGGCTTGGGCTCCAACTTGATGGAGTTGAAAGACTGTGAAAGGTCCTCATCATCAGGTGTGGAACTCTTTGTTGGACTCTCTCTTTGTCCTGTCAAAGGTGATCAAAATTTACATGTTATGATACATGGATATGAGGGCTGCGTACCGGTACACAGTACCAGTACTTTACTGCGAAAATAGTTTAGGTACAGGTCCAAAATACCAAATCACTAAGTACTGGTACCATACCGGTATAAAGTAACACTACCCTAAGTTGCCTCATGCAACACAAAGGTGACCAAAGTGATATCTAAAGGGATCGTAAATAATATGCAACAGATCTTTCAAGGACAGCTAGAGTATTGTAGGAAACTAGGAATGCAACGTAAGAAACAATCCACATGGTTCTGTTTTATTTGAATAAGACATTATGATTCGGCCAGCTACAATAGGTACACAGTCCTAATGGATATACTTCCAGTTACCATTTCCAACTCTCTTTGTTTCCTTCTTTTCTGTTGACATCACTTCACCAATGCATCTATATCATAAGATTTACAAGTTTTGTGAACAAGTCCAACAATATAAAGAACAGAAAAGAATACCTGAATGCCGACGTGGATGGCTCCCATTCCGTGCTGGTGCCGACTTCCTGGACAACTCTGCATCACTGTTAGTGAAGGTTTACAAAAAACGTCAATGCAAGAAATTTCAGCAAATTCTACTGTCTCTGCTCAAACATCCACAGATTCTGTAGCTTATGATAACTTAATCCCGGATCCCCAAAACATCTATGCCCATGTCAAAATAATGATATCAGGGTTCTCACCAGGATTTTTACCATAGGCCGCGTATGGTATAGTGCCGGTGTCACCATGGTGGATGGGTCGACAGAGGTTGTGCAATGTCTAACCGCACTTTACGCAATGCGAAGCCAGGCCGGCCTCGAAATTAACATGTAAATGTTGGACGGCTCGCAATTACGGGGCAATTGGACAATTCTGACGTCCACGTCATTTAGGAACGCGATCCATCCGTGGGAAGCAACACTGTCTATTTTTCAGGTCTTTCAATTCACTCTTTTTAGCATTGCTACATGTACAATTCGAGCAAGGTGAGCAAGTCAGTAGTTGTGCACAGCTATGCCACCGAACCAGCTATTCCCATTTTGGCGGCCTATGGCCAGCTTTTTTAAAACTTAGCTTTCTTGTTTTCACAGCAAAGGAAGACCTTTGTAGGGGGGTCGAGGGGCATCTCCCCCAGAAAATTTTGAATCTATAACCCTCTGAAATGCCATTTCCTGCATTTTGAGGGCCAAAATTTACTGATTGAAAAGGGAAATAGCAACACAACATCTCCCTATGCTGGATGAAACACAACGTAGGGGGCAAAATTACAGTATAGGGGTTCAAAATCACAACATAGGTGCCCCATCTGCACTGGCGAGAACCCTGTATTCAAATGGAAGATTAATTACCATAACATAGCACGTCGGCAGAACGTACTGCGCCTGCGCAAAACCCTGATTTTTCCGTTTTTCGCTGGATGTTTGGTCAACGTTGCATCAAAATTTTGCCTGTTGCAGACGATATCTTTTCCTATACAACATCTGAAAGCTACAGACAGGCTGTCAACCTTATATGCTCTAATACAACCTTATATGAGAGTGTCGTTCTGCGAAAGTGCTATGCACAATACATTATGGGTTTCACGCAGGTGCAGTACGTTCTGCCGAGGTACTCCATAACATGATACAGTATACTTCTTGCACTGACCTGTTGGAGCTTTTTGACCTTGCCATCTGTGTCTGTGGCCGTGACCTCCAAATGCTGGGGTCGACCACTCCTGGCATGGTCTTCCTCGTCGCAAACAGGTAAGACCTGTACTTCTCCATCTCCTTCTTGTTGATGTGTCCTTGGTGGAGAAACGTGACACTGTCAGATTGACTGATTTCTACTTGTGTCAAGCTTTCACAGAAATGAAACTCACTCACACTCACTCACTATCCGTTTAACGTCTCGTGTTCCTCGTTGCTCGAAGGTTGGACGTGTTTAGCAAAACAGAAATATGTAAGGCACATTGGAATGTTGGAATTGATGTTGTTACAATTGTTTAAGGGGCCGTCACATTGCGCTGAAATCGATCGGCCGACGAGTCGGCGAGCTCTAAACGACATTTACGGTAGTAGTACGCTCGATGTTTAGACGAGCATCGCGCGAATTTTCGAGATCGCCGGCGATTTTGAGGAGTCGGCCGAAGCTCGCTGACACGTGAAACGTGTTCTTTGTATAATGCCTGTGTCACATTTTCGACGAGCTTCGGTCGTATTTGTTGATTGCCGAAAGGTCGCCCGATTTTGAGATCGACCGAGGATCGCACATATTTTTGGCAATGTGACGGCCCCTTTAGGGACAGCAAATTTTCTCAACTTTTGGCACATTTTGCATTGAAATGTGTTTTCTCGGGTGGGTATGACACAAATAAGATATGTTATATTCTGCATCACCCTCGATCGCAGCCCTCCCGCGTGTCAGATCGCCCGACGGCCAAGTGGTCATGAGGCTGGTACCTCAGGTGATACGGAATACAGTATTTTGTTTTGAGTTTTCTAGTGTCAAAGTCCAAGCTTACTTGCAAAACAGCTAATCCAAATCAATATATCCAAAATATATATAGAAAACGCTGAGAAGTGAGACAAATACCTAGTAACTTTGTTACATGTAGTGCTAATGGAGTGAGAGGGCCCAATATGTTGTCCCTACCCATTTTCTGTTGATGCCTGAGAAACTGTTCATATCTGCCCTGGATGAGCCTCTTCATGTGGGATGTGCTGTACACAGCTGCAGTACTCCACAGGTACTGTCTCTGGCCCCAGTTCAGGTCTGGGTGCTGGATGCAAAAATGGTAAGGTTTACATGTAGAACACTACACAATGTAATGTTACCCACTTGGTATCCAAGGTTAACTTTTCAAAAACTAGACATTATCAGGACACTTGCATATCACTCTAGATTATAGCTGGTGACATGAAATATTTGAATGTCTTTTTATGGTGTATGTAATTCTATTGTGTTGTATAATGTGATATCTTGTAACAAATGTTACCTAACCTTCATCAATGTATTCTATTAATACATTTTAGGCCACACCAATTTAATTTGTTGGTTCTCGGATTATTTCAGAAAAAATATGAAGCGACAGGGCGAAAAAAAATAAAAATAAAAACAGGCCTGGGCATCCTATTATAGCCCCAAATGCTAGAATTGGTGCCATGAAGTCAACACAAAAGACTGGGTTAAAATTTGAATAATGAATTTTGAACTTTTAATCAAACCAGTACGTTGGTAGATGTAATAACTGTAACAACTAGGAGTAACAGGTCTTTCTTGAACTGTTGGAGGCAAAATATAAGCATTTTTGAGTTGATTCAGAACCAGAATTTTTTTTTTTTTTGCAAATCAGAAAAAAATGAAGAGGCGAATCCGAGAACCAACAAATAAAATTGGTGTGGCCTTAATTATGATATGATTTTTCCCCAGTATGTTGTACATATACTAGAGGTGAAAGTGGCATCATGTGGCATAATGGTTGGGTGTCTGGTGTCCTGGGTTCAAATCCTCCAAATCCCAATGTTGTGCCCTTGGGAAAGGCACACTATTTTACTCACTTCACTCAGGTTAAAATGAGTATCTAGCTTTGGTTAGGGACGTCCCTTGGATAGGATGTTAAATGGAGGTACCGTGTTTGGGGAGAGCCACACCCCACACATGTAAAAAGAACCCACCACATCTTTCAAAAAAGAGTAGGGGACTACGATGTACGATGGTCCAAATTCTACTATATGAAAGTTGGTGATTAACTACAGACTCCAGGAAGAATAGTGTGGAATTTACACTAATGGAGATCCTAATAAAACAAACAAACTTTATGATGAGTTACCTGTAGATAATAGTTCTTCTTCATGGAGGGAGGACAGGTGAAGGCCCTGCGGCGGCTCCACGGCTGTGAGGTCAGACTGTAGGGGAAACTGGGGATCTGGTAACTCATGTGGTAACTGTCCTTCATCAGGTAGGACGCTGGGTCTGAAAACAATGACGACGTCAATTTACTGTAGCATGAATCAAAGTTTATCTGTGTTGGTACAAGTCATTATGAAATGGAGACTAAACTTTAACTGCCAACACTAACAACAGTAGTTAGTGTTCGCAGTTAAAAGTCTCCATTTCGTAAATTTACTGCAATTCCTGATTTTTTTTGTTTTTATGTTCGAGGTTTTCGCGGTTACTTCTGTACCACGGACTATAATTATATCATTACTGTTAACAAACAAATTGTCGATTTTCTTTTTTCTGCACCTGCCGCCATCGTGGACATATAGTTCCGTGAACACCTCCATTTTTCTCAGACTGTGAACTTTTGCTACCGTGAACATAAAGTGAATTACAGTATTTATGGCCAAAGTGGGACACTCCACACTTAGTCTATTAATTGTGGGGTAACAGGACTTTCCACTCAAAGGCATCCAATGCAATTTCAGGGCGGCAACACAAAAAATATTCTGGATGAGGAAATCTGTCTGATATTGACATTTACTACCATTTCTTAGTACATTTTCATCATCATTTCATACTTGAAGCATTTAAAATAGCCCCCAAATAAGCTACATGAATAGCAATAAATAGCATAAGTTACCAGCCTATGATGCGAAACAAGCAACCGTTTTCCGTCAGCGACATCGCATTTTTGCCTCAGATATTAGTATGCTATGGTGTAGGGTAGATTCAACTTACTACATTAAAAAAATGACAAAAAAATTGACTTTGAAAATCCAGTTTTACTGAAATTGCTTTGGATGCCTTTAACTCACATAGCATTCTAAAGTTTTGTAGCTCCAGAACTGGTCACTTGGCTTTATGTTTATGGTTAACATATATCCAGTGAAAGATATTGTGGTAAACAACAAATTACTGACAGAAACTTTTTTCATAGTAGGCAATACAGTCATCTAAAGTCTAGTACACACTGCTAGACCGAATTAGCCTGAGTGTCAGCCTTGTTAGCTTTCGGTCCCGCCGCTCCCCAATAGCAGGTGTTACGGCGGGTAGCGGATCTTGGGGAGTGGACCGAAAGCTAACAAGGCTGACACTCAGGCTAAGACCGAATGTTAAAGCTAACAAATGAAGTGCTAACTTCTGTCTCTCACCTGTGTATCTCCCATGAGTCTCTCCTGCCCCATCGTCAGGTGGTACGCTTTGGCTACATCACAGGGGAACAAACAACAATTATTTAATATTCCCCTACAACTAACACCTGGCATTCATGTGAAAACTGACACACCATTCACAGGGCTCGAAATACTGGGTGCAAATGCACCTTTGTGCACCAGTCTCAAGTTATAAACTTTAAGCTATTCTAAAAATGGAGGAACAAACTGGCTTCTCAACTGAGATGTCCGACTTCTGATTGACTCCATTTTATATAGATCTGTTGGGTTTTGTTTGTTTTGTTTTGTTTTGTTTTGTTCAGAAATTGTAACATGACAATACAAAGTGTGCACTAGGCAGCAAGTATGCTGGTAGCATGCACATCTAACACATAATACTCATTTACACCTGAGTCAAGTGAGGAAAGTTGTGTAAAGTGCCTTTCCCAAGGGCACAAGGTCGGTGGCATGTCAGGACTCGAACCCGGGACCTCTTGGTTCCGAGTCGAGTACTCTGTCGTTGCGCCACACGACCCCACAGTCGGTTGGGTTTTTTATGTTCAATCTCTAAAAAATGCAATAATGCAACCAACATCAATGACTGGTGAATACAGGGTCACAAACATGGTTGAACAATATGCCTTAGCACTGATAAGTATACTTTTTATCATCATCATCAACAGTTGCTATGAGTACATGATTAGGGCCCTACCTCCGTAGAATAGAGTCATGCTCGGGTGCAGTAGTACTCCTTTTGTGTAGCTTCCTGCTGGGCTGTATAATGACAGGAGATACAATATAGACATTCAAAACATGGAAACCAAACAAACGTTAACTGGTCCTTACATGTTAGTCTGTTTGACACTTGTGGTTGGTCAAAATACTTTAAAGAGAATTCTCCAGGCAAAAACAAAACTCTTTTCCAACAGGTGTGTCCACAAACTTGTTTGCTGACTTTACACTAAAGAGGATTTGTAAGAACTCAAGAAGACAAGGTTCATAAACTTCTGAAGTACTTGTTGATCATTCTGAAACATCACGTTTTTGACTCTGTGCTCAAGAACATATCGTAAAACATTACAGCACTGTGTTCTAGCCAGCCTGGAATTTTTTTCCGTCATGTCAATTTTGTTGGACGAAACATCATTTCGAGTGCCACGCGACAATCCTAGGGGGATTTTCAAATCTTGCATGCCCCTCTGAAATGCTATTTTCTGAATTTTGAGGGTCAAATTCTGCATCTCTTTCCATATCTAATCACATGCCGATTTTTGTCATTCAAAGATGATGGATGATTTTTGTCCGTCATGAGCGACAAAATTCTGTCAAATGACAGAAAGAACTAGAACACTGCAATACTGTACCAAATGATCTTAGAGCTTGTTTTTAGCCTGATATTAACATATGTTGCTGATAGGCAATGGCCAACATACATTTCCTTGCAACTGAAAAGGACTTATTCTCTGAAACAGCACCATCCATTTAGAAAAAAAAATCACGGAGTTTTGAGTAACAATTGGCATACCATTAACCAACAGTTTTACTGCTTTAATGCAGACTATTGTCCTGAAAACATATTTGCATCAGTGAAGGTCATATTGGTGTGTGCAAATAGACTTTCCTATATACTAAAGGCCTTTTTTTCTATAAATAGCACTTTAGGACTCATAATACAGTTTGCAGAAACTGTAAAAGGTTTTTTTTCTATAAATGGTACAAAGAGACTGTGTTGATCAAGGCATAACTCGAAAAAGATTCAAAATTGAGCTTGTGAAAAATTTTGACTGAAAAACGTAGGAATAGATTATTATTATCAATAATTATTATTTTCATTTTTTGTAAATCATAACTACCTCCTTGCTCCTGGTCCTGAGCAGTTTTCCCTCTGTGCCAGTTTTAGGGACCCTGCCGTACTTGTACTCTGGGCTGTACCTGTACCGGTCCTGTTCATCCTTCCCATGGGGGAAGCTGAGGAGAGGATAGAAAACCATTTAAAAATATCAACAATATTACGATGGCAGCACCGTCTTGAATGATATGCACAGCCAGCACTTTTCAAGTTTTACAAAAAGCAGTGAATAAACAATAGTACTCTTTTTTACACAACCAAGTGTTTTATTCAGCTGAATTTTGGTTGCATAAAAAACACTTGGTTGCATAAAAAACACTTGGTTGTATAAAAAAATCTTTTTCTTCAGTGACTTACCAACCTGATGAAACTATTTACTAAGCAATTTTGAAGCAATTAAATTACCTGAAATCATTTAGAAAAACACTCCAAACCATTGCAACCGTAAACATGATGTAACAAGGTCTTTTGAAACAAACGGGTATAGCAAAACACCTACCTTACTAGTAACATCATTTCTTACTTAACAAATTGAAAAAAAAATCCAACACAAAGAGTCTTTTAAACTTCAATTGTCCAACCACAATGCATTCAGTGCTCAGGTATATATAACATAACAACTAGCTCAGGTTGTATGTCAGTGGTAACAACACTATGTGATGTAATAAGAGAAGCTTTTCAACATTGACCTGAAGAAAACCCAGGTCTTGCTGCGTACCTATTCTTCGACCCGTGGTTCGTTGTCGGCATTCGACTCATAGCTTAACGGTGTCAACTGAGCCGCCGGGCTTCTCGTGACCAAAAACAAGACCACAATGCCCTTTCACGATCAACTCTACCCTACACAACGTTACCTAGCTCTGCGTGTTTGGCCATGTATGAAGTACCCTAGAGAGCAGCTGCATAAAAAAGAGCAATATTTGCATACAAGCTCAGAGGACAAAGCCCGGTTCAACAGGAATCGGATTTGTTTCCTTGGTTTTGCGTGCAAGCGAAACGTCACCAAAAGGGCAACATACTGGTTGCTAGTGATAATGACAGTTGCTTGACAGGTGTTGTAATGGCTGGATTGCTGATCAACAGTCTGATAAATTGGATCGACTGGGTTGAACAAGAAATCTAAAGATTTTGGCAAGGCCTTAAAAAAAACAAAATAAGCCCCCAGGGGTCCCAAAATCTAATCATTTCAAGGTATCATCAAGTTTCATGACAATCCATCCATAGCTTCTTGAGTATTTAAGTGCTAGACCACAGACATGTACACATACAAAGTTTAACACTACCAAAAACATAACCTTCTTGGTGAAGGTAATAAAGAGAAACACCTTTGACTCTGTAATAAATAAACTTTCTGTTCATACATGTAGGTAATTAATCTGTTGCGTGCAGTGTTTAAAACTTTAAATACTGCCACCTTGCTGCCTTTAAAATACTGTTTTTTCCTCACCTAATCCTCTATATCCTCACATTAAGCCAAGTTTAATTTATTCTCGGCCATTCTCTTGTTGTCAAAGCAACCTGACATAAGAAACTTATCAAGTGAATGACAAGTCATGGCGGGAAGTAATATAAGCACTTGGTGTACAAACAGAGGCCACCAGCAACAGTGGAATTTTAACTTTGGTCAATATTTGGCATCACAACTGTAATGCTAGAGCTTACATACAACCCAACTATTCCAACTACACTTATCATCAAAATTGGTCAACTTCAAAAGGAATATCGCAGGTGTTTTCTTCTCTTTGTCTGAACTTTTATGGCAAGACTGTGAACAAATGTTCTCTAGACCACACCAATTTAATTTGTTGGTGCTCAGATTTTTTTATTAAAAATATGTATGATGAAAAAAGGGAAAAAAACAGACCTTAAGGCATCCTATGACAGGCCCAAATGCTACGATAGGAGTCATGAAGTCAACATACCAGGGTGGTTAATGTAACTCAAACAATTAATTTTAAACTTTTAATCAAACCACTGCATTGATAGATGGAAAAACTGTAACAACTAGTAAGAAAGGGACTTTCTTCAACTGTTGGGGCCAAAATATGAGCATTTTGGAGTTGATTCAGAGCCATTTTTTTTTTCTTGCAAATCAGAAAAAATGAAACTGGCAAATCTGAGAACCAACAAATTAAATTGGTGTGGCCTACGATAACAAAATAACTTTTGTCACCTGGCAGTGCATGCAAGGTGTGCAAACATTTCCAACGTTCGTCTTTTTTTCTGGAGGTTTCTTTTCCAGACCAGTGCATACATACAAAAGTTAAACCAATTATACCAAATTAGTCTACTAATGTAGCGTGGCAAACCAGCCAACCTTTTCTCGACGTTAAAGAGCCTAAAAAGCAGGTTAACCGGTGTAGCATGCACCTTTCTAGTAGGGGATTAACTACAGGTGTAATGTGTAGCTTTTCTGTGTAAGAATCACAAATGTTGGTCCAGCTGAGTTGGCAAATGTAGTCAGTGCATTTTAAGTCCCACATTTTCAAGAGGTTCCTCAGAAAGGTTTAAAAGGAAACAGTGGTGAAACCAGTGTTCTAGCCCATCAGAAAAATCTCATCAGTTTGGCCTGTGTCCGGCGTGAAAATTGCTCTTCCATTCCCTTCACAACACATTCAAGTTTCTTAAGTCAAAATAATTTCCCTTTTACAAACTAGCCTGGGTACCATCCTGGTTATAGTTTACGTCTGCTCCCACAGTCGTGGTTGGTCGGTAGCGACTGTGGGAGCGGACGTAAATTTAAACCAGGATGGTACCCAGGCTATTTACAAACATGGTAGAGTATCAAAACTACATGTATTGGGGTCCTGGGTTGTTGTAGAATAGAAAAGGTGAAAACAATGTTACGATACAATTTTTGGAGGATCGATTTATGCTCATAATATTGAGCCCACTCTTTTTGTTGAGAACATTAAATGTCTAGGATACAAATGACAGACTATCAGTATACTGTTATGGGCTGTGTTACCCAAGAGATTTATCCACACTACCTGGTGATATTCTTTGTGCAGGTGGACAGGCTTAACAAGAAACAATAAAAATCAATAAATGGCAGCCACATACCATGGTGTTGTGGTGCCAGCTGATCTAACCCAGTGTTGTCTTCAATATGTGCCATGTACATGTATATGATTTAAATGTACCTTGATTGATATTATAATCGCCATTGTCTAAAGTAATCCATAGCAGCTATAAATGTTTACTTGTACATATGCCCTAGAAACCTTCGGGTAAATGGTTGAAAAAACATTAAAGCTGGGGCTTTCTTGGAAAGGTTAAACCATATGAGGTTTGAATTCTAAAGGACACATGTTGTTTTCAATGTCAAACAGAGCCTTCACCTTCTTAAGGCTGCATAGTGCATTAAAAACACTAAAACATCAACTATTTAAACTTGAGAATACATTATCATAAACTTAATCTTCATTTACAGTTGTCAAACGCACAATCTGGGGAATGAAATACAAAGATTGGTGGGGTCGTGTGGCATAACAGCAGAGCATTCGGCTCAGAACCAAGAGGTCCCGGGTTCGAATCCTGCCATATCACCGATCTTGTGCCCTTGGGAAAGGCACTTTACACGACTTTCTTCACTTCACTCAGGTGAAAATGAGTATGCCAGAATGATCATTGTCATGATCGTGGGCATTAAAGGAAGAAAGAAAGAAAGATGCATACCTTGTTTCTTGAACAGGAGCTGGCATTTTAAAGCTGCAAGCAACACCCTCTCTTGTCCAAATTAAAAACACTCGGTCCTGGTGTGTATGTGTGACAGCTCCCTTGTAATCAGTAATGGAGCTCTTTCTAATGGCAGACTCGCCTCTAACAAAACATCTGTGGGCGATAAGAAAGATATCATGCACATGTCTCCTATATCCTCACAACACGGAGCTTTACACAGGATACTACAGCAATTCTCCTACGTACTTCACCCAAAGCACCGTGTACAAAGAGTAGGGAACACGCCGATAAATACAATGGTAACTCAAGCGCAAGTTTTGAAACACAACACGGTCGAACTCAAACATGAGCATAGCTACACACTAGTGTACAACTTGTAGTTTTAGGAGCTCAGATCGGCCACAAATCATCTGACAAGCTCTTGAAAGTCGTAAAGCACGTGTCACGTACCTTAAGGTGTCAAAACGGTGCACTTAAGGCGGGAACTAGCTGGTAATGTTGTAGAAATCAACCATTACGTTGTTAGACCACTCGTGTCTCCATGGCTATTGTGTGCTTAGCTGTCAAGAGGCGAGTCCATTATACGGGGGTGTGAAGGAAACTTTATTCTCATAAAAATATTATTTAGCATTCACAAAGAAGATACACAAAATCAATTTTATAAATAAACAAAAGTATATAAATTCATGAAGTATACATTATTTACATTACTGTTACTTTCTTGTACAGTTGTAAGAAAGGAGGGTATCACCCCTTGAGTAAGGAGTGGACGAATCCTTTCAGTGTGAGCCAGATCCGGCTTACTTCCGGGTGTGCGTGCACATAATGACAGCCACGAAATTGGGACACGTTGCTAAGCGACGGCGTCCCAGCTGTACAGAACGCGCGTTGACTAGACTGCAATGACCCTCATTAGAACCAACACAACATGGTACAAATGAACCTGTTACTCTTAGTAGATACGTCTATTTTGTTAGTCAGTGTTGCACTAAGTTACCTGTATCATGCATGAGCAGTAACGTTACATCTGAGATATTTTGATATTCCACTGGGACTCAATAGTTGGACATTTGGGGGTTGGGATATTGGAATACAAAATGTTGATGACTTACACAAATGCAAGAAAATCTTCATGCGATTTGGTTTTGATGAACCTCCCCCGTCCCAAAATTTGCTGGGGTACCTGCAGAGCACAGCTGTGTCGCTAGGAGGAGGAAGAGCACATACTAGTATATTGCAAGTAAAAAAGGCAGTGGATTCGGTCATCATCATCTACAAAGTTGTAAAAAGAAAAACAATAAATCGTTGTCGGCAGGATTCGAACCTGCGCGGGCAGAGCCCAATGGATTTCTAGTCCATCGCCTTAACCACTCGGCCACGACAACTGCTGATGTTGTAAATATAGATGTATTTTGCATTTCACAACGGAATTTTTTTTCAATGGACATACAGTAATACATTGTTCTGGTTTATTTCTGGCTTTTACTCGAGTTGTTGATGATAAAACGCAAGGATATTATAACTAACATTAGCTTAACACCATAATACTGAGTAGAGTTAATTTGGGTTCCTCTTAAATCTACATAGTGTCATACAAATTGAATAGTTATAGTAGTAGTAGTAGTAGGTCGACTAGCGGAATTATACCGCTCAGACGGGGTTATACCGCCCCTTACCGCTTACGGGGTGACATACCATTTCGTTGGCTGATACAAGACGGGATCGCCAGATCTCAAATTGAATATCTGAATATATACGTCGTAGAACCCATGCCAGTTCCGTACATCTCGGAAACGGCGCTGTTCTATACAACAGCCTGATTTCCAAGAAGCTCTCTTGCCATTACTGGGTACTGAACATGAATGTGAAACAGTTCAGTAGTACGTGGGCTACGTGTTGATCATGACAAAGACTAATGGTTGTAGATGTCGAGTTACACAGTAGAGCACGCCAAGTGTATCATTGGTACATGGTGTTGGCCTTGGTCCCAGATACTCCAAGAAAATGTCCGATCGTCAGAATTCAAGCTGTCAAACCGTAATCTACAAGCAGATCTTTCGGTGGCTGCAAAGACAGTATCCATTTGCCAGACAGTGACCATTTGCCACCGAATGGCAAATGGTCACTGTCTGGCAATGGATACTGTCTTTGCAGCCACCGAAAGATCTGCTTGGAGATTAGTCAAACCGATTAATACCGATATGACTGTATGTTTCTTCGATCCTAAAATTGGGTGAGTTGCAACCGCCTCTTAACACTGCACGAAAATTTGGATTTACCAATGGCAGTAAATGTCAGCAAAGTTAACTAATTGGGTAATGTTTACTTTGTTAACAGTACTGTACTTCACAATGGTAGTAAATAAAGGTCAAGTCCAGTAATTTCGGACTTAACAATGGTAATAAATGAAATTACTGGAGTTGACTTTTATTTACTACCATTCGGTTAAGTCCGGTACGTACAAAATAAACAATACTGGCATATTTGCTATCATTGGTAAATCTTATTTTTCGTGAAGTGTTTACATAGGTTGTAACTCACCCAGTTTTAGGCTCGAAGAAAAACATACAGTCCTACTGTACTAATCGGTTCTACGTACAGCTTGAACTCTGTCGATCGGACACTTTCGAGTATCTGGGACCAAGGCCAACAATGAATGAATCATTTGCATACTAACTTCCTCAGTCGGAGGTTTTATGTACGTGGGAACAAGATTGGTAGATAAGCAGAAGCAATGTCAATAAGACAATAAGACGGGAAAAGTCTAGGCCATTCAATAGACATGCAGGTGTATTCACCAAGGAGGCTCAGTAAGCCTCCTTGCATTCACTCTCAATCACTGAGAACCGCAGGTGTCTGAAAGGCAGGGATTAAGAAGAAAATTGCAGCTTCGAATTCTGAACGAACCTGGAACGAACGATGCCCTTTGAGACTTAGTGACAACGGCAATGATTAACTGCTCATGTGGAATTAAGTGGACTTTCCGGTGTTACCTATCTGCACGCGAGGACTCCACACCTTTGTGTATATACAGGAGATCATGTGTTAAGCCTGGAATTCAGCTTAGAGTCAGTGTCTGCTAGACTCTTTTGTGATCTAAAACTGTAGTGCAGAACCCCCGCCAAACATTTTGGGCTCACCCCTATTCAGGGTACTTTTCAAATAACCATAGCTACGAGTGACGTCAACTTCAGTTCGTTTGTTTGTCGTCTGGAGGGAGCAAGGACTACGTAGTCTGGGGAGAACACATACAGCTAGAGACCTGGTCAAAAATGGCGGAGGACAACCAGAGGTCGAGGAAGGTCATCACAGGACTGAGTCTCCTGGGGATAGAGAAGCGTTACGTGCCCAATAAACATTACGTAAGTACCATACAGATAGGTCATACAGATTTTCAACACATGTATACAGCTAATAACTGTTTAGCACTACGTCTACGCGGGGACGGTGGGGTCCGGAAGTTGGAGTTCGGACAGTGACTAAAGCCCCTGTCATACATAGCTGAATACGGCCTCCCGAACACTGCCGAACTCCCCCCAACCATGGTTAGGAGTAGGTCGGGAGCAAGGTCGGCTGTGGTTGGCTGGTGGTCGGCGAGGACGACTACTGTTCGGGGGCGCCAGCCGAATGTTTGAACATTTTTAAAACATTCGGGTGGAGATACGAAGTTTGGCCATGATTGGCTGGTGGTTGGCTGGTATTCGGGAGTAGGTCGGGCTGGTATTCGGGAGTAGGTCGGAGTGTGGTTGGTGCGGGTTGGGAGTTTGATCGGTGCATTTTATCGCCCAATATTCAACTAACAATCAGGAGACATCGCGATAAGATCGTGGGTTGGGAGGGGTACCTTGTTTTGTTTAGCACGAATCAAACTATGCCATCTGTTTTGCCGTGGGGTAATTTACTATCTGCCAGGAGTGATCCATTTCCTTCTGCTTTCGAATTTCCAACATCCTGTTCCTTCTTCGGAAGCGGCTCGGGAAAGAGTAGAAATTGGCCAAAAGGCAGATAAAATGCCAGGGGAGTCGCTACGCTATTAAAAGGAGTACATTTGCTTAGCGGACCAACTCCCCTGGCATGTTATCTTTCTATTTCGCCAATTTCTAGTCTTTCCAGCGGCTTCCGAAACCTGGTAGAGGCTAGACGAAGCTGGCAATAGACTAGTACTAGAAAGGAGAACTTAAAAACAGTTTGACTAGACGTAGAACCCTTCCATTCTCTTCTAAAAGCATGCATGACTAAGGTATACATGTATATATAAACAGAACCCGTCAGACGAGTTTTCTGGCACAAAAGGCGTAATGGATGAATTAATGAATAAAGACTTTTCAAACGCACAGTGACAGCATGTACCTGGCGCTGAATGGTGCACCAGGGTACTGTGTGGTACGTACACGTAGGCAAACAGTGCTTACTCACGATGTTAACATAACGTCATGATGTTCACCTTTATGACACATGAGATGATAATAGAATCTGACTGATACTATCTACGAAATGTGACGTGCAAGCAGACAGAGTTAGAAGTGACCAGGACATGCATGGTTGTTTTACACTCTGTTGGTTTTGAATCATGTCTCTATTGTGGATGCCCCTTACGGGCCTTACCCCATGAGGACACGTACCTACATGTACTTACTGTGCACAGTGTCCCACGTTCTGTCTTAAGCCCCTGTCACACATGCATTCAGAACCTTCCCCCGAACACCAACCAACCAAGGTTGGCTGAAGTTCGGGAGCAGTCTGACCAGATTTAGGCCATTCCTACCTTTCTATACGAATCGAATTGAATTTGAGTTAAATTTCAGTCAAGCACGCCCGACGACTGCTGACCTACTCCCGAACACCAGCCAACCACCAGCCAACCATGGCCGAACCTCCCGTCCACACCCGAATGTTTTTTAAATGTTTAAAAACATTTTGAAACATTCGGCTGGCGCAGCCGAACAGTATGTACGTAGTTGGCCTAGCAGAACACCAGCCAACCACAGCCGACCTTTTGTCGCTTAGTTACATCTAATACCACCTGACGACTTGTCTTGTTGGTGAGATATATATATGTATATATAGATAGAAATATACTTATTGGAAAATGAGGATGGACAAAGAGAGGAAGAGAGAGAGAGATAGAAAGAATTTCATCCAGAATTTCATCCAGAATATCTAACTGTTGAATGTTTCAAGAGTCTTTAGGTTGAAATTTGACAATACCACATTTTACAGTATGTTTGGCATTTACTGGATAGCTAACCAGTAGTTATTATATAAAACGCTGATGTATTAAAATTTTTATTGTACCACAGTTATACATCCTGTCTGTGAAGTGGTCTGAGGGCAGTGAATTCATCATCTACAGACGGTACAGCGCTTTCTTCCAACTCCACGTAAGTATTAGAGGTCTAAACTGTGTATGGTTTAAGGTCTCATTCGTGAGTTTTTCTTAACTATAGCCGCCTATGACAAAATACGTAACTTTACATAGGCCAAAACCCAATAATTTGAATAACAGCCATCTAGTCTATTCAATCAATTTTGAGCACAATGGCCCTACATTACGTCAAAAAATTCCCAACCAGATCTAACCCAACAATCTCCCATTATGGCATTTATAAATTGCACTTGGCCACTCTCCGCCAGAGGTCCTCCAGCGCTGCTACCTCCTGACCGCATTACCCATCACAACAGCGTGTAAACATCCGACCTGTCGCGCGGATGTCAACACTTACCCACTAATTTTAGCACATACAAACAACCTCTCATATCACAAGCGGTTGACGCCACCTGACTTAGCTAAAATGCAATTTCTGGCGGATATAAACACACATTTAATACACGCATTTAATTTTTAGTAGGATCTACTTTAGAGTACCCACGCGGAAGAATACCGGAATGAGACCTTAATTGTCATTGATTTTTATAATGGTTTCTTAATCGAAAGAATATTCATCCCCCAACAACCTCTAAAAGAGATTTTGTCTCACGTCACTCCGTTACCTCGCAAGGGGTCAATGAACTTGCGTCTAAATTTGGGGATGAGCAGCGCCACCTGCCAGATTTGAGTAAAACTACAACAGATATCTTTAATTATCCTTATGACGTGTCGGAAACGGTAATTAATTGCTTTCTTCGTACATTTGGTTAGATTAATGTGCTCTCTGCATGATTGTTTGCATGTAAACCTGAATAGAAAGCAACAGATAGATCTGAACGATACTGATCATTTCGTGTATGCTGGTAGTGAGGGGTATCATAAGTGACAACATTCAGATGCAAGTCGCATCTGGACGAGCCCCAAAAAAGCAAAGGCATCCATATTTCACAGACAAAAGTAAAGACATGCATGTAAACTTGCTAAAATTTGAACCCGAGGTAAGAATAGATAAGTGACATGCTGCTGATACTACATCTAGCGCACTCTAGAAGTCAGCCTAGGGAGGGATGAGGAGGGATTTATGGAGATAACGCAAGATCCTGCTTACACAATTCGAGGCAACTTCGGTCAAAAGTCACTTTTCCTCCTAGTTGAGTAGGATAAAGGCAAAAGAAGCCAAATTGACCCAAAAACTATCACTCAGAAAGGAAGGGGACATCAAGACAGCGTTCTTCGCACAGAGTAAAACAGAAACTTTTCCACTGAAAGTTACAATAATGCTTTTCCCTGATATCTTTCATCACACCTAACTAGAAATTCGCTAAATTCATTATGATTTTACAACCTGGAAGTCTGGGGATACAAATTTACGTCACCTGTAGCGTGTCGGGTGTTTTTCCGTTTGTAATGGGGGGGGGGGGGTAGCGGTATAAGATTCAACGCCCTGACTGTGTGGACGGGGCTGCTCAGACTCAGTGCGTGTATCCGTTCGTGTGTTGGGGGGGGGGGGGGTAGCAATGACACAAATTTCGGCCAGAGTAAGCAAGCAACGTAATGGCTATTGTTTCGTGATGCAATCAGGTAACTCTACTTGTCAGACATGCGATTTTAGGCAGAGGCACAGTCTGCTGCGGGCAAGGTGGTTTAATCGATTCATATCGCGTCGTACTGCCTTACATTTGACACTTTTCCTGACAGTAGAACGCACACATCTTTAGTATTTGATTACTTTCCTTTTCTCTGGCTCCTTAGCTATAGCCACAATTTCATATGAACATCTCATTTCCGTAATTGACGCTTCTAGCGTTTACATGTGTCTGTCCGTGAATTTGGGTTTATACGATTTCTATATAATTTGTGCGCGTCTGCTTGTCATTCTTTGCTTTATAGACGTTTTACACGATGCTTATAGTCAGACGATTATCTGTTGTGTATGTATCATGGACTATGTCAGTTTTCCGAAACGTAATATGGCTGTAAATCTCTGTAAAACGGGGTAGTATGAAAGGGATACGTCAGTCAACCCCCGCAGAAATGGCCTCGTCCGTTACCATGGCAACGGGCATGGTTACGCAATGCAACTTGCGCTGAAAAATCGGAGATTAAATCCTGGGCTAACATCGTTCAAAAATCACGACCTTGGCACTGATCGTTGATTTTTGGTGAATATTTTTCATTTCTATTAAGGTCTCATTCGTGAGTTTTTCTTAACTATAGCCGCCTATGACAAAATACGTAACTTTACATAGGCCAAAACCCAATAATTTGAATGACAGCCATCTAGTCTATTCAATCAATTTTGAGCACAATGGCCCTACATTACGTCAAAAAATTCCCAACCAGATCTAACCCAACAATCTCCCATTATGGCATTTATAAATTGCACTTGGCCACTCTCCGCCAGAGGTCCTCCAGCGCTGCTACCTCCTGACCGCATTACCCATCACAACAGCGTGTAAACATCCGACCTGTCGCGCGGATGTCAACACTTACCCACTAATTTTAGCACATACAAACAACCTCTCATATCACAAGCGGTTGACGCCACCTGACTTAGCTAAAATGCAATTTCTGGCGGATATAAACACACATTTAATACACGCATTTAATTTTTAGTAGGATCTAAGAATACCGGAATGAGACCTTAAGTCAACCCCAGTGATGAACCGGGGCGAGGGGGGATACAAACTTAGCCACGTTTAGGATTGTGTTATCGCCCCAAAAGCGCCACCTGCATTGGCAACATATAGTAGTACTCCAGTCAGAAGCTCTAAGATAGGTGTCTGATAGACAGCGAAACGCGAGGAAGGTGAGAGAATTACTGGTTATGTGTAAGAAAATCCCAATATCCTGTGTATGTGGTTTAATGATCGATTAACACTCCGGTCACGTACACTACATCCGGTTGTGTATGAGGATGTAGGCTAGGGAGGAAAATAAACTGGGTTTAAGCCAAGTTGACAAGGAAACATGGTCGTCACTTAATAGCCTGGACTAGTGCCAGACTGTTGTCAGGGCTAGCTTCCTGTGCGGGCCTCTGAGCGGGTGACGTTTTAATATTGGGTTTTGTAGAATTGTTAACGTGTTCTTTTGCCGGTCATCGTACAACCAACCGGCCGTCGTAGGACAAACCCGCCTCGGAAAGTGTACGATGGTCTGCATAAGACAGCGTTAACAATTCTACAAAACCCAGTATTAAAAGGGGGCCTGCATGGGGGGGGGGGGGGTGTCCCGACAACGCTCTACGCTAAATTTTGAGAGCCGGCTACGTATTACGCTGAATTCAGGAAATCTCTCGATTACGTTCTACGGTAAATTCCAGGGCACTACAACGCATTACGTAGAATTAAACGGCAAATTACGATCTACGGAAAATGCGCTGATTACGCTCTACGTTGAATTAGAGCGGTCCGTTTACGCTCTACGTAAAATTAAAACGGCCGATTACGCTCTACGGAAAAGGGCATGCGGGGCCCCTTAAAACGCCCACCCGCTCGGAGGCCTGCACAGGAGGCTATCTCAGGGCCAATACACAGGCCAGCCCCACGTTGGACCCTTGTTGATTGGGGTGTAATAGAGGGGTCTGTGGCAAAATTTCCTTGGGGACATGTTGGCCTGGAGCCGAGGAGCTGGCCTGTATACTTGCCCTGACAACAGTCTGGCACGCAGGCTATGAACTTAACAGTCACGGTATTTTCTTTAGGCCGGACTGGGCCGGAACATAAAGATAAAAAAATAATGTAACACAATTCAAATGTAGAACTGAGAGGTATCGCAAGACTACACTGCCTTTCCTGGTTCTATCTACTTAATGTGACACTTAAATGAAATGGTTTTAATATGTACTGGCCTAATGTAAGGCATTTTATTGTTGTATTGAGTAAGTATAAATGGTGTAAATTAATGTGTAAATATTACCTCTTTGAGTTTGTAATGCCATACTACAATCCAGCAAAAAAGCTGCCACTGTATGGATGTTTTGAGCCGCCACAAATAAACCATTGATGTATATAACTGAAAAGGGTGGTTGGGAGTTGTGAATATATTAAAGAGACCAATTGGTAAAGCCTGGTGATATAGAAATATCGGTTTATACAACGCAAACTTACGCCAAAGCAACTTGATATCTTTCTTATTTCAGCAAAAGCTGTCCGAGTTATTCCCAATAGAGACGGGAGCAGTAAGCAAGAAGGACCAGACCATTCCACCACTACCGAGTAAGCATCAATTGACGCCATTAACGTTATACTTATTGGATCTAATATCTAGTTACCTCCATGAAAACGGAGGTATTGTTTTGGGTGTGTGTGAGTTTGGATGTGTGTTGAGTGAAAGCATGTGAGAGATATGGGCCGATATTCGCAGGTTAAAGAGCCCCGTCCAATGTGATAGAGTAGATTTTCAGGCAAAAAATACGCTTAATGTAAAAAAAAAACGATTTTCAGGCAAAAAATAGTTTGGATGTAGGTTGAATGAAAGCATGTAAGAGATATGGGCCGAAACGAGTATTTGCAGGTTAAAGAGCCCCGTCCAATGTGATAGAGTAGATTTTCAGGCAAAAAATACGCTCGACTCTCCTGCGATTTTGAAATTCGGCGACCTTCTGGCGATCAACAAATTCCACCGAAGGTCGTTGCCAATGTCACGCAGGCTTTAGGCGATAGTCAAAGAGTCCACCCTTTTCATTGACTTGCCTGATACGTTACGTTATTTGCAACATCCACAGAGCAGCGATGGTTTCGGAACGAGAACTTCAAGGTAGCAGACGAGAGGATGCTGACGATCGACGAATATTGCCGAAAAGTTGCGATGGCCGAGCCGAAGATTTCCGAACACGAGGAGGTGTTGTCCTTCTTCGAGACGTTACCAGACGACCTGACCCCTCCACCCTCTGACCCGTAAGTGACGATGGTATTTCTTGTTAGCTCAGACTGTCCATAAATTCCCATTTTAAAGGCATCCAATGCAATTTCCGGGTCAATTTCAAAGTCAATTTTCTGGTCATTTTTTAAATGTAGTAAGTTGAATCAACCCTACCCCATAACATACTGATATTTGTGAGGCAAAAATGCGATGTCACTGGTGGAAAACGGTTGCTTGTTTCGTATCATAGGCTGGTTCTAGCTATTTATGGGTGGTACCAAAAAATAAAGAGTCGCCTCACGTAGGTTGTTTGGGGGCTATTTGAAATGCTTCAAGTATGAAATTATGAAAAAAATGTGCTAAGAAATGGCAGTAAATGTCAATATCAGACGGATTTCCTAATCTAGAATATTATTTGCCACCTGAAATTGCATTTGATGCCTTTAAGATTTTCGAATTTTTCCCACAAAGGTTACATGGTAACAACTGTTGGCCAAAGGATGGTTGTTAATTAGTCCATGACCTTGTTTTGAATTCTTGCAATTGCTCAACAGGAAGAAACCAAACAAGACGTACCTTACATTCGAGTCAAAAACTGGAGGAAACAAAGTAAAGGAGAAGTCGGAGGACAAATCAGGTACCGTATTGTACAATTGCAATGACTCAATTTTACAGATCGACTTGGTTTGAAACGACGTGCCACCTTACATGTACAACATCTGTGTTAACTGGAATTTTCAATATTTACCCCTAAAGCTGCATACATTATGTAACATTAGGACGATACAAACAAGTAAATTTTCTGGTCATTTCTTTACAAAGTAAGTTGAATCAACCCTACTCCATTGCAAATAAGTGCCATTCAGGAAGTGGAGGTGCGCGTGCAAAATATGACGCATCACGGTGTGTTTAAAAGTTGGAAACACAGCTGTCAGCCATGTTTGTTTACATTCTGGTAGTTTGTGGTGGTGCTACAAACTGGGTGCGCCTCGTGTGGGCTGTTTTAGCGCCAACCATAAATGTCAGAAATTTGTGAGAGACTTGCACAAATATCTGTATCTGTATCTGTATAGCCGGCCGTATAACCACCCTTCAGCGTAACACACCAGCTTCGCGCGGCTGCAGCTGCATGGCTACATTACACCGAACGACTTGTTGAAAAGTGGAAGTACTTAAATATAATCCAAGTAGTTACAACTACACGAAGATTTTTTTCAATTAAAATATTTCAATTTTTGGTGCAAAAAATGTTACACTGAATGCCCCTTAAAAGGCATCAACTTCAACAATAATCATGGTCCAATTCGATCATCCCTGTAGGAGAAGACATGGAGATTTCGGCGCCCATCCTGTTGGAGACTTACCGGGCGATCGCCACCTTCACGCCGAGCGGGAAAACTGAGGTCCGCCTGGAGGAGGGAGCGCACGTGGACGTGGTGGAGAAGAACATGAGTGGTAGGTTTGTATGGGAAGTCTTACAACAGTTAAGCACAGATAGCACTGAACAAAATCAATTCTTTAAGCACACCTTAAAGCATGCGTAAAGGTTCCGTTTCTTCCCTTGCATGTACCTTAACATATGTTTTAATGTGTGCTTAAAGCCAGTCTCGAGAGCAGTCTAAACCGTGGACGGCTTATGTATACTTGTAGTAAAGTTATGAAACAAGTTTAAACTGTAATTTCCAACACAAGAAATTGGACTTACCCAAATTTTCGACTGTACAACTCCAGTCTTTGTCAAGGAATGAGAGATCCACCGCTTCTGTGACGTCACGTTATGCAGATGACACGTGACTCGGTGAGCAGTGGATCATGGGTTGGAGAAAGTCTGTGGCGCCCCCCGTCTCTGTTGGGGGATGGTTGTAATGCCCAGGTCGACTTTCTGCAACCCACTTGTGCCATCTGCATAACGTGACGTCATAGAAGCGGTGGATCTCTCATTCCCTGACAAAGGCTGGAGTTATACAGTAACAAAAATAGGGAAAATCCATTTTCTTGTGTTGGAGATTACACATTAAAGTTGCTTCATAATGACTTCTACCAACACGGATGAACTTTCATAAAGTTTACATCTTTTACACCCCTCCAGGCTGGTGGTTGGTACAGGTGGACGAGAAACAAGGCTGGTGCCCCGCCTCCTACCTAGAACCTCTCGACCAACCAGAGGAGAGAGACGAGGAACGTCCCAACTGGGAAGGTAAGCACAATGAAAGGAGAAATCATACTTGTTGTAGGACTTGTAGGCACAATCTGAGGCATCCCCCCCCCCCACACACACACATGGAAAATAGGATAATAGTGTACCTGTGGTAAATACCTCTTTACTTGTTAATGCACGAAACGTTGGATTTAATGGTAGTAAATGCCAGCAAAATTGGGTGATGTTTACCTTTTTTCACTTACAACTTGATTTTTATTACTACCATCGCCAAGCCCGGTACTGTTTACAAAACAAAGTAAACATTACCTGACTTTACTGGCATTTACTGCCATTGGTACATCCAATGTTTCGTCGAGTGATAAACGACTATCAGCCCTAAACCTTCGTCTCCGTCTCTCAGGTGAAGAGTTCCTGACGACCCAACAGTACGAGGCACAGATAGATGATGAGATCAGTTTTGATGAAGGCGTGATTGTTCACGTCATCCACAAGCTCCTGGACGGTTGGTGGATCGTACGGTAGGTACAAAATGACCAATAAACTTGTGGATGTACCAAATACTGAGTATCTACAACTGTAATACCAGCTAAGAAAAGAACAAGAAATAGTCATGCCTTCAAGTACCAGAGTTATCAACCAAGGCAAGGATTGAGGTGTTCAAAAACTCATTTTTTCCCCATAGAACTATCATAGAGTGGAACTCGCTGCCACCAAGTACAGTTGGGGCATCATCACTAGATAGCTTTAAACAATGCTTTGAGTTAGATGTGCAAAGGCTAGGTGTAACAAGTCGTTCGGTGTAATATAGCCAGCTGCCGCCGCGCCGCGTGCCTGCGAAGCTGGTGTGTTACGCCGAAGGCCAGTTATACTGGCTATACAGATACAGATACTCATCGTCAACTATTTTGGACGTACCTTTCTGGATTCCCCGCACGTGTTTACAAAACGAACAGAGATCTTTTATCAGAAATAAATCGTTTGTCACAGAATGCCTGCACTACAACATCTGTATGCTATGGCTATGGCCGGTACAGGTATCATTTCCCTCGGCGTTTTTACAATGAAAATTCACACTAAATTTTTATTTCCACATCTTACTACTTGTACATATTCTCATTTTGGCTTCGGCTGATTAGTGGACTCGAAGTAGTAGCTAGTCCTTCACCGACCACATTGACTTGTTGCTACAGGTACAACGACAAAGTAGGTTACGCCCCTTGCGCCTACCTGCAGAAGTACACCAACCCCCACCTGCCGCTCCACAAGGCCCGAGCGAGGATAGACAGCGACACATCGACCGGCTCCTTCATCAAGAAGCTGCCGCCAAGAAGGTTAGTAACGCCGTTAACCATTAATCTCCAAGCAGATCTTACGGTGGCCAAAGACAGTATCCAATTGGCCAGACAGTTACCATTAGCCACCCAAGGCGTGGCTAATGGTAACTGTCTGGCTGATGGTAACTGTCTGGCCAATTGGATACTGTCTTTGCGACTTTGGCCACCGGCTGATGGTAACTGTCTGGCCAATTGGATACTGTCTTTGGCCACCGTAAGATCTGCTTGGAGATTAGTTAACCATTACCGAGGAGGATAAACAAAATGCTATACATTTTCCTGGTGGCGAATGTAAAAATTAGCTAAAACGACGGACTGAAAGCCCCTGCCTCCCGAACAGTAGCCGAACCATGGTTAGGAGTAAGTCGGGAGAAAGGTCGGCTGGTGTTCGGCTGAATGTTTCAAAACGTTCGGGGGGTGGACGGGAAGTTGGGCCATGGTTGGCTGGTGGTTGGAAGTAGGTCTGGTGGTTGGAAGTAGGTTGGGGGAAAGTTCTGATGAATGTGTGACAGGGGCTTAACTCAATAGTAGCAAACCAGTTGGAAAGACGCCAAGTCCGAGAGATATGTAATCCACTGTGACAAGAACATCTCATTTAACAGTAGAGCTCACTGGTAGTACTGTTTACGGTCTCCCACCTTTGTTTGTATATACTCGTTCTAAATAGGTACTTTCATTCTATCATCAGGTCTACTATCCGCAAGAAGACCTCTGCCCACCAAAATGTACAAAAGCAGCGTGACCTTCAAATGTACAGACGCAATACCCTGGAAGCCTCTAGAAGATCCAAGATGGCGTCCTCTAAACTCGAGGCGGCAAGGGAGGACTACAGAAGGTTGAGTCAGGTGACTGAGGGAGAGGAGTCTGAGACTGCGGACACAGACGCGGAGGGCTATCTCCTTCCCAACGACAGCGTGAAGGCGTCCGGTCATCCGTACGTGAACGAAAGTGTGATCGAAGAAATGTCCCGCAAAAATTTCAACACTTCAAGTACAACAAACGACGGAAAAGCCACAGAATCGCGCCATGCCTACGTGAACGAGGAGGTCCTAGCGCAGGGTACTGCCAGTCCGGCCAACGTGTACACGTACGTGAGCGAGCTCGAGAAGGCTCAGACACAAGCACGTGAAGGCAGGAGTACTAGTGGCAGCTCAGCAGACGACGTATGGGCACCAGCATTCGTGTCATCAAAAAGCAAGGCGGCGGAGACAAGCCACAGCAGCTCCTCTAGCAAAACTGTTCGAGCGCCAGCCTCTGAAGAAGGGACGTATATGGATATGGTCGGCGATGCAGTGGGCAATAGTGCCGCGGAGGGATACATTTATCCTGACAACACTGCGGGTAATCCGTATGTGAATGAAAGTGTTGTAGAGGAAATTGCTGGTCGAAACAAGGCAAGAAACAGTAACTCCTCTGAAAAATCTGTTTGGGCGCCAGCCTTTGTTGATGAAGAAAAAAGCAAGAAGAATTTTCCAAAGGATCCCAATTATATCGACAGTAACAAAGTGGCGTCCAAGGCGGGGAAAAAGACCGAAGAAACACAGTATCTGAATCTCGGATACGTGCCTGACGCTTCCGTCTCTTCGAGTGCCTGGAACAAAGGACCAAACTCTGACAACACCGCTTCTACGGACTCTTCCTTGTACGGGAACATTGACGTACAACAAAATATCGCAAAAGGAACAACAACAACAACGCGGCCAGAACGTGGGCCAAGAAGTCCAAGAACTCCCCGCGCTCCCGTCCCGACACCCAGGAGTTCAGCCCCGAACCTGCTGATACCAGGAACAAGCAGGGAGAAGTCCAACAGTGGTGGTTCAACTCCGACGAGCGGTCACTCCACGCCTCGGAGCGGCCGTTCCACGCCGAAGAGTGGCCGATCCAGCCCCAAAAATGGCCGCCTAAGCCCAAGCGTCCCAGCTAGACCAACGGCAGCAGAAATAGCAGCAACGTGCAGCCCGCAAACCAAACTACGGATTCTTCAGTCTCAGCAAGCCTCGGAAGATTCCGGTAGCAATAGTCCCAGGAACGGTCGGTTAACTCCAAAGGGCGGACACAGCATGCCCAAAAGCGGCCCTACCCCTCCAAAGAGTCCCCAAAGTAACCGTTCTAGTCCTGGCGCCCAATCCAAAGGGACGGTGGAAGAAATTGCTGCAAAATTCGGCAAGGTCTTGCAGCGAAAATAAACGGACACTGTCTTCGCACGTCAATGACAGCTAGGAAGGGGGGATGAGTAATCTCCAAGCAGATCTTGGGGTTGGGTAGCAAAAGAAAATAGGCAAAAATACAGTATCAAATTGGCCAAGCTGTAACCATTAGCCAGCCAGTATCCATTTCCCAACCCTTGGTTACAGCTTGGCCAATTTGATACTGTATTTTTGCCTATTTTCTTTTGCTACCCAACCCCAAGATCTGCCTGGAGATTAGGGATGAGCGGATATTATGGACACTAGTATCTATCTATCTATCTATATATATAAATGTCTTTTATGTAGGATACATGTTTTGAATGAACTATTCCCCGTTACTTACAAGTGCGTACCTCACAAGCCCTGAGCTGTTTTCTCGTCTACACGTTGTCATTGACTTATGTTATGAACATAAACTAGTCTAAGAGCTTCACGACCTCATACCTTTGACAAATGATGTTAACCTTTACGATCGACGAATTGTGAATGTTTTTCATGGATTATGTAAACAAGATCCTGATTTGCATGAATTATATCAGTCGATCATATTCTCCATCCAATGATAGTCTTATCTTAACAAAGAAGGCTATTCTAGCATTTCCTCATAAATTATGCAAATGAGGTCCTGCTTTGAATAACTTATGTTTCAAAATGTTCACTTTCACTTAACTTTCAAATGAAATTCCCGGCAGTTACTACTATGGATTATAGCATTTTCTCATTAATTATGCAAATTAGACCCTGATTTGCATAATCGTCATTTAACTATGCTACCTGTATACCAAAAATCACGATGATCTGTCGACCAGTTCTTGAGTTAGCCTCCTTCAAACATTTTCAAAACGAACGCCCCTGCAGTTCCAAAACAAGCTGCTAGAGGGTCCAAGCTCACGTCATTTCTTTCTGAGCTCAAGAGCTATCTACTGTGCAAAAATCATGACCCTAGCATGTCCAGATCACGAGATATCAAAACCGGAACTTCCGCTGCAGTACCATAACAAGCTGCCAGGGGGCCTAAAATCTAACCATTTCGAGGTGTCAACAAGGCCTACTCACCTACCAAATAAATATAGACAATCCATCTTTTTTAAGCCTTCTCGAGTTATCGTGTTCACACACACACACACACCGTGACACACACACACACACACACACACACACACACAGAGACGGACACACACACACACACAGACGGACGGACACACACACAGACGAACACACACACACACACACACACACACACACACACACGAACGCTAACGCTAACGAAAACATAACCCTCTTGCAATGTCTTGGCGAAGGTAATAGAAATCCAGTAGTGTTAGACATTTGCTAGCTTGACTAATATCGCGCCCCTAGCGGCTGGCCCGTCCGGCAGTTGTTGCCGTCTCCCGGGTCACACATTCAGAACCTTCCCCCAAACACCAGCACCAATGTTAGGCCACACCAAGTAATATTTATGGATGACGTCCACGCGCGCATTGATTTTGGCCAGTTCCCAGAAAAAAAAACAAGAAATTCCACTTCCTGTAACTTAAATGACCAAAGAGTCACGAAAGTGCTGCAAATCGCAAGGTATAGGGAAGATGGGATGAAACTTGAAAGGAAAGAAACAGAACAGGACGACAACTGCTGTTCCACTAATTTATTGCTATTTTCATGACAAATAAAAGACTTGTTGGTTGTTACACTGTGTTCTCTCATTCAATTTGTGTCCTAACATTTGTCGTCCCTTATAATATTTCAAATCTAGGCATCTTGTTTTTTCGGCCCTTCTTGTTTTTTTCCCGCGCTCTCGCATTAGATTTAGGGTCTCCAGAGGACGTCATCCATAAATATTACTTGGTGTGGCCTTAGCTGAAGTTCGGGAGCAGTCAGACTAGATTTAGGCCATGCCTACCTTTCGTTACGAATCGACACGGAGTCAAATTTGACTGCCAACCACGCCCCTACCACTGCTGACCTACTCCCGAATACCAGCCAACCATGGCCGAGCCTCCAGTCCACACCGGAATGTTTTAAACATTTGGAAACATTCGGCTGGCGCAGCCAAACAATACTTAGCCGACCTGGCCGAACACCAGCCGACCTTAATACTCCCGACCTACTCAACCATGATGATGACTGGTTTATTATTCACAAAACACAAAACATACAGGTTAAAAGTCTGTGGCAGCCAAGATGGCTGAATTGACGACTTCTTACAAAAGATATCTTGACGAATGGTACAGACTTACACTAAGTATACATATACTAGTGACGTTAAAATACACAATCAACAGTACGATAAAACTGTACATGTTCGATATGTTACAAAACCATAGCATGGTTGGGGGAGTTTGGCTAGTGTTCGGGAGGCCATATTCGGTGGGAACCCCGGCAGTGAAGGCCACCGAAGTTGTGTAAACAGGTACACAGAATTGACATTTGCAAAATGTAAACGAACCACAGTATACGTAATAAAAGCCTAATGGTCCGTCATTGAAATACTAAACAAGACTAACATGATACCAGGAAGTCGTGCCAGTCAGTACTAAGATGTCCAATATTTTCACACGTAGCAGCAGCTCTACATATTGATGACGTTGTCGTCCGCTTTTCTCGGAATCCTTTCACTCCAGGCGATTACGCATTTCGCTGACCGGAAGTATTAAATGACAACGAACACGAAGTAGATCTAGTCTATAAATATCTGGAAAAAACATTCTATTCCGACATGTAGTTCTCCTGTTTTTGAGTTTCATTCATTTATTTTTTAAAGAGTGAACCTTAAATATGTATGCGTGTATGGGGTCTGCATGTCTTTTTCCATTCTACGTAGGCATATAGTTATCCTCTACCATGGAAAAATAGTAGAAAGTGGCCAAAATAAAGGAAATAGTATACCAGGCCGAAAGAGAGAGACAATTTGCGATCCATGGATATCTCTCTCGGCAGCTAACTGCCCTGGTATACTATTTCCTTTATTTTGGTCAATTTCTACAACTATTTTTCCAGCGATCCGCGGTACCTGGTAGAGGCTAGCATCTAGTCAGGATCGTTAGCCTCCTGTGCAGACTCCGTGAGCGGGTGGCCGTTTTGATAATGCGTTTTGAAGTTCTTTTGCCGGCCAGAGAATGTTTCAGACCCGATAGAAGGTTCGCCCCGAGACAAGGTTCATTCCCGCCACGGAATTCCGTACTGTTTTGGCTTACGTGACTACTTGTATGATCGCTGAAGGACCTGAAGCGCTCGGTCGTTTTGTACACAGAGAAGGACAGTTTACGGTTCCTGTTGCCAACGGCGCCGCCAGCCTGATATGTAGTGCACGGTACACTATCCAATAACCCCGTGGAGTACGAACCTTGAAACCTATGTCTTTTGATATAGATTTTATAGAAGGAGGGACATGCACCCGACCATGGACGGACATTTGACTTAGCGCCAAATAATACGTAGAAGATTGAAATACTCGCTGACAACAAATAAGGGGTCTGCCTAAATACCTCAACCGCCCTCAACTGCCCTCAACCGGGCCTAATATGCGGTTGAGGTATTTAGTCATACCAACAAATGAGTTTTTTGTCAGCCTATTTCTTTGACCAGAAAGGTCTGAAAATAAAGAACTGCTCCCAAATGCCCTGTAATATTGGCCTGATTATATCGCGCTTATAGCAGGCCGCCCAAGTTTAGGAAGAGCGGAGTTTGTGTCACACAGACTACCCTGTGAAACTTTGAAAGTGTAATTCTAGACTCTCTCCCCGGCAAACTCCCTTGGCTGCAAACCGTCCCTCCGCGACATAACTCGCGTCGGCCGCCGACTGAAAAAATAACGCCGCTCACAAGACTGCGAAGGAGGCTAATACTAGACTAAGTCGTGACGTTCTGTCATAAGTTTCAGTGGGGACACTGAGTGTTCTAAAACGACATTGATGTAGTTAGGGTTATGTCGACACGCACACGCTATCAATTATTGATACTTCCTGGCTGACGTAAGCCGTAACTGCCTCCAAAAGGTACCCATTATCCTCGGTAAAGTTGCTGTAACGTTATGTGTCATTGCCAAAACTGTTTACCTGACACTGGCCGGTCACCACCAGTCTCGGCACTGTAAGCTTGGTATCACCAGTCTCGGCACTGTAAGCTTGGTATCCCCGCCTGGCTAACTAAGCCCACCCCGGTGATTTTGCTTGCCTGAATTTGATTCACAGCCTTCCTGGGGGACTGAGGCAAAGTTTACTTGGGGGCAGGTTGGTACTAGTGCCGAAGAGATGGTTTGTTTTGGCCCTGGGTACAGTCAGGATTCCGGGTAGAAAGCTGTGACTCACAACCCACAACCCGATGACCACCCGCATCCCGGGAAATCCCGAAACTTGACACGCGAGGCTTTTGATTGGATGTCATGAGGTAGCTCACGTCCGGTAGCTGTCAACGTCTCTGATTGGTTGTCAGGGCGGCTGACGTCACGTAGTCAATAAATAGGCCGGCCGGGGGCCCTGGGGCAGAAAGCGTTGCCTCTTCGCTTCGCACGCTCTCTGCACTAGTACTATTCAGTAACCCACCGGAATCGGTCGCACGCCCACAACACAGGGCAACTGTAAGACCTGTAACAGCAAAGTATAGTACTTCTAAGGACCGCGGAAGTGTGAAAAAGGGGAGGACGAAGCACTCCAAGATGAAGGAACAGGACCAGAAGATCATCACAGGTGTAAGACTACTGGGGATTGAGAAGCGCTATGTGCCCAACAAACATTACGTAAGTACACGGTGCTGCAAACCTAAGTGTACTGTCTTTGATAACAGCCAAAACATGGTTTGGATGCACGGTACCTTGTCACGATATAGCTTAGTCAGTCCGAGAGGCTTCAGTATTTTACAAGTTTGTATTTGTATTGGCAATGTGCCTCCGGATTATTAAAAAAATTGGGTGCCGGGATGGAATCCTTTCTGGCGGGAAATTTGCACTTGTCAGTCAGAGTCAGGTCTGTGAAAATACTTTCTTCTCGTTATCAGTAAATGTCTTGGTGTTTCTCCGTTTCTTTGTAGCGTGGGTTGACATGACATAGCGAAAGGTATACGCACTAGTAGTAGTTCAGATTTTATGGTCCATTCCACCTGTTCACTGCACCAAACCTAGCAATACCCATTGTTGTTGTTAAACAGACCGCGCGGTACCGGCTAGGCGTGGTATTTAGTAGTGGACAGCAAATCTGATTAACATTTGCAGACTTTTGGTCCAAGTTTTGCTTCCCAACGCAGCAGATACATGTAAAGTTTTGGTTTTTGTAATCTCCAAGCAGATCTTTTGGTAACTCCAAGACAGTACTAAGTACTAAATTGGCAGGGCAGAATCCATTTGCCAAAAAAGATACCAGTACAAAAAAGAAAGCCTGGTAAGAATGCAAAAAAAAATAAGACGAAGCCTAAACCTCTGCTTGGGTTTTTGTTAATTGCTAATGTTATCAATTAAGTCGGCGTGTGGGGACTTAATTAACAGACACATCACTTTCCCAACACTGGTTAACCGGTTACACCGCATGTACATGTACACGTGGGGTCCCAACAGATCTGTTGAGCACACACGCACTAGCGCTAGCATTACAAGTGGTGGGAGAATCTGAATGATAAAGCAGTTGCTTGGCTGTAAGGCAGACAAAACTTGCTGTTCGAAGGATTATTGAACGTAAGTGATCTGTGTGCTTTTCCGAGAACTTTCGTGAGACTGTACGTTCACATGGGAAGGGCAGTGTCTCTTTGTCACTACCCTAAAGAGTATTTAAGGTGTACTTCTTCCCTTCAGGAAGGGACGTTAGAGCAGGAGTTGTACCTCTCCTACAGATCTTACAAGCTAGTTGGGTCTTCAGCACATGGTAGATGTGTGGAATCAGTGCTGGGTACAGCAGGCGTTGATAGTAATGAGTACCTCTACATCTCGGTATACTCAAGAGGGGCTTCAACTTTAGCAGCCGCAGCAGCGGGTGTGAGTGTGTCTATCATTGTGAAAGCATCGGACTGGTTTATCTTTCTGAAGTTCGAATTCTACAGAAGGAACTCGGACTGAGTTACCTTTGGGCAAACTGTGCTGTCCACAGCTCTGAAGTCTGCATAAGGTAAATGCCCAGATAAGGTTGATACTATGAGGTATAATTGGAGATTAGACAAATTGTACTTACCATGAAGGATAATCCTAATTATACCTCATATGAGACCTTATCTGGGCATACCATACCGAGGGGTGTGGTAAAGGATGTGAACCCGGGCGGGGCACGAATAAAAAATCGGGGACATATGGTCACGAACACCCAACCCACCCACCCACTCACTCACACACCCACCCACTCACACAAACCCCCACCACCCACCCACACACATACGCACAGATAGATAGATAGAGAGAGAGAGAGAGAGAGAGAGAGAGAGAGAGAGAGAGAGACTCACAGGTACACAGACAGGCACAACCCCCCCCCCCACACACACACACAAACACACACACACACACACACACACACACACACTGACATACACAGACAGGCCACACACACACACACAGGCACACAGACAGGCCACACACACACACAAGTACACAGCCACACACACAGGCAGACAGGCACACACACACACACACACACACACACACACACACACACACACACACACACACACACACACACACACACACACACACACACACACACACACACACACAGGTACACAGACAGGCACACACACAGACACAGACAGACAGACACACACACACACACACACCGTGACACACACACACACACACACACACACAGGTACACAGACAGGCACACGTGCACACACACATAAACCGTGACACACTACAGTTCCCCCGATACGTTTCGCCAAGCCAAGAAGCTTTCAAGAGCTTTTGAAAAGTCCTTTTCACGTGCTAAGCGTATTTTCCCCGTAGAGTGCCCCAGAAATGTCCTGGCCCATGCCCAAAACTACGCAGCGACCCACCCCTACATAGGTCGCTAACCGTACACAGTCAAATTGCTGTATGACTGCGTGGCTATATATTTCACCCCCAGATGTGCAAGAAGATAATTATAGATTCGAGTGATATCGATACTTTATCTGAAGCTGTGCACGTTGTAGTTGGCAGCGCTCAGGAAATCGCCGTCGGTTTGAGTCATGTAACCATCGGTGACTTGCTCAGTGAGAGGAACAGTTCCACTTCCATGTAATCAGCGACAGCATGTGTCAGTATGACGTCTACTTCCTTTTAAACTTGTCCTTGACGGCCAGATCATGTCAGAACGGTTTGGAGTAGGTCAGTGCCGTTCACAAGTGGACTGTGCTGTTACTTTAACTGGAACATATCCACTTCCAAGTTCCATGTAATCAGTGACAGCATGTGTCGGGATGACGTCTACTTCCTGTGAACCTTGTCCTTGACGGTCATGATCAGATCATGTCGGATAGTTTAGGGTAGGTCAGTGTCGTTCACAAGTGGGCTGTTACTGAATACAATGTCTTTTAACTGGAAACGTTACACTCGAGAAATGGGGGGCGGGGACTTGACAATGGCTGTGACGCAGCCAAATGGGTATTGTATTTCTTTTCGGGCGGAAACCACACGCCCACTCCTCACTACTACGAGGGTTATAAATGTGACTTTTATGTAAATTTGGAGGAGCAACATCAACTTGTGAAATGATGTGACTACATATAAAAACATGTGAAAGCGAGAATTTGGTAGAAATGTGAATCGTAAAATGGGGCGAAACCTAGACGCTAAACGCTGCCTTTTGGCATCTTTACACATGTGTCCTTGCCGTATATATATGCTCACTGTCCATTAAAGCAAGGAGGTTAAAAATCAAACCTTGATTAAACTGTGTAAGGACACTATACATATATAATGTCCCCCTATTGTCTCTGCACTCTGTCTGACACCTTGTCCCTTAACTGATCATGACTTTATCGTTACCGGTAAGGCCCACTTTTTGTCCAGTAAAACTCTATGCAAGTGCTGCCCGTGCAATTGGCAATGTAGAGTCTGGCATATTCTACAATATTTTATTCACTTCAAAAAGCCTCGCTTTAAGTTTTCTCACGTTTACGGACGTGCAAAATGCTGTGTGATGCGTTTTCTTCCCGACTGACTGTCTGGTACAGTGTGATTAACAAAGTGTACAGCTATTTAACCACTCTGCACGCAAGCGACAACCTTACAAAGCCTGCAGATGCAAAGCGTGTTTATTTGTGGTCACGACGTGTGGGGACACAATGGATCTTTACTTAACTCTACAAAAGAGCCTTGGGCAATGTTCGGTTATCTCCAAGCAGATCGTTTGGTGATCTTTAAGTTAACTCTACAAACGAGCCTTGGGCAATGTTCGGTTATCTCCAAGCAGATCTTTTGGTGATCTTTAAGTTAACTCTACAAAAGAGCCTTGGGCAATGTTCGGTTATCTCCAAGCAGATCTTTTGCATGGTGGCTGCAAGACAGTACCAAATTGACAAGACAATAGGGTTGATTCAAATTACTACATTAAAAGAGTGACCAGAAAATTGATTTTGAAAATCCAGTTTTACTGCCCTGAAATCGTTTTGGCAGCCTTTTAAGAGCTGCGCGCGGAAAGCTGAGTGACTTGTAACCTGGTATCCAGTCAAATCGTGATGGGGCAGGGTCTCTAGAGGCCGGTAGTAGTGTTACGCCTGTGATAGGAGTTTGGCTGTGATAGGAGTTTGGCTGTGATAGGAGTTTGCCCCAATTAATTTCCCGTGAAAATCCTGCCAGGGAGCCTTGCTGTGGCGGGCGGGGTAAAGTTTCAGCGGGCCCGAAGAAAATCCGATGCCCCAATCGCGTTAGACTGGATACCAGGTTAGGTGACTTGGTGACATTCCATGCCCACTAGTCCAAAGAGGAGAATTTTCCATCTCCGGACCAGAAGCCCATGACAAAATGCTATCCCACCCATGACAAAGCTGCATACAATTTGATTTCAAGTCTTGTCTGCTGCAAGTCACATACCAGTAACCTTATTGCACCTTAGGCCACAGCAAGTAAATTTTATGGATGATATCTTCCGCAGACTCTAATGCGATAGAACAAGGCGGGCAAAAAAACCCCCAACAAGATTCCTACTTTTTCAAATTTAGAGATCATAAACCTTGTTAAACAAGAATTGAGGCGTCAAAACATGAAATCACAACCAACAGGTCTTTTATTCCTGTATTCAACAGTATTACCTGTCCTTGTAGCTCTGTATACATCTCAATTAACTAGAACAATGAGCTTGCCGTACCGTCATGGGCAGCTACCATACTGGGTATTCATATACGATGGAAGACTGTCAACACTTGCCATCAAACGTGAGAAATTGGACCTCAAGTTTGCTGGATATCTCATGGTCTTTGAACCAAAAGACATTTACGACATATTTGCCCATTTTCGGTATGTTGACCAACGTCAGAGGACAACAAAATTTCTTTTTTTTTTTTAAAATCAGGAGAAAATTAATGCACGCGCTGATGTCATCCATAACTTGCTGGGGCCTTACATAGCGTGTTATGTCGCTTTCATGTTGATGGGGTAAATAGTACATTGTATTACAACAGACGCTGGCATTGTTTGCTTTGACTACTGTAGTTTGAGTTCACCCAACTGTAGCAGTCATGTCCATGTCCTACGCAGGTAAATCTAAAAGGGCGTGCCAACTCAATCGCAGCTCACGTTTTCCCAGAAAAGAGGAAACCATTTGATGGTGAACTTATGACATTGTTGTCAGTACATGGGTAGGCCACCCTGACTCACAGATGTAGACGGAATATACTACTGCGGCCTCTCACCAGTGCACCAAATGTTTGTTTGTTTTGTCAGACACTTTCTTCTTTTTTTTCCACGCCTTTTTTACAATATATAAATATATATACTTTTACAATATATAGATATATATATTTTTTATATAAGACATATTGTTTTACCTTCGCAGAAGGAAAACATATTGTTTTTGCTCTGTTTCTTCTTCCTCTTCTTCCTCCTCTTCTTCTTCTCCAAACAAATAAGGTCAATGACCTGGACCAGACGTGTGTCACCATGGTAACTAACTATAGGCTTGTGTCCTAAAACTCTGATATATTAAATTTTTATTTCACTACAGTTATACATCCTGTCTGTGAAGTGGTCTGAGGGCAGTGAGTTCATCATCTACAGACGGTACAGCGCTTTCTTCCAACTCCACGTAAGTAATGTCGATCTACACGGAATGATTTAATGGTTAAAGGGGCATATGTAACATTTTTGCACCAAAAATTGAAATATCTTAATTGAAAAAACTTCATGTGATTGTCCTTTACTTCCACCTTTCAACATATTTGTGCAATTATCTCACATTTCTGACACTTATGGTTGGCGCTAAAACAGCCCACACGAGGCGCACTCAGTTTGTGGCACCACCACAAACTACAAGAATGTAAACAAACATGGCTGCCAGCTGTGTTTCCAGCTTTTATACACACTCGTAAGGTGTAATATTGTGGCACCTCCACTTCCTGAATGGCACTTATTTGCAATGGAGTAGGGTTGATTCAACTTACGTTGTAAAGAAATGACCAGAAAATTGACGTTCTAGTGTTACAGCTTTCAACACCCCTGTCACGTAGGCGATGCCACATGGTGGCTTAACCAGACGCGTGGAGGAATGTAGATAACGAAATTGCGGTTACAGGATGTTAAGGGATTGAACTAGTTAAGTTGACGAGGAAATGCGGTTGTCAGTGGAAGCTGACAGTCAGGGTGACTTTTGGAAACTGGGCGGAAAGTGTAGGGTGGGTTGAAATATACGGAAGAGAACTCGCTGCGAAAGTATTAACGTTACGTGTATATCCTGGCTGGAATCCAAGCTCAGTACGTATACTAGCAGCGCTGATGCTCGGTCACGTTTAAGGGGCCGTCACATTGTGCGAAAATCGATCGGCCGACGAGTTGGCGAGCTCTAAACGACATTTACGGCAGTAGTACACCCGATGTTTCGTCGAGCATCGCGCGAATTTTAGGGATCGCCGGCGACTTTTAGGAGTCGGCCGAAGCTCGTTGACACGTGACTGTTCTTAACATCAGCGACGGTCGCCCGATTTTTGAGGTCATCGCCCGAGCGAGCGCTCCATGTGACGGGGACGATTTTCAAGCCAAAAAAAAAACAAAACGCGCGAACCTCGTTTGGTCTAAAATCGGGCGACCTTTCGGCGATCAACAAATACGGCCGAAGCTCGTCGACAATGTGACGCAGGCATTAACTTAAGCATCCTGTCCGAGGCGGGTTTGACCTGCTACGGCCGGTTGGTGGCAGTGTACGATGACCGGCAAAAGAACGCTACAAAACCGAGTATCAAAACGCCCACCCGCTCGGAGGCCTGCACAGGAGGCTGCATGGGGGGTCCCGACAACGCTCTACGCTAAATTTTGATAGCCGGCTACGTATTACGCTGAATTCAGGAAATCTCTCGATTACGTTCTACGGTAGATTCCGGGGCACTACAACGCATTACGTAGAATTAAACGGCAAATTACGCTCTACGGAAAATGCGCCGATTACGCTCTACGTTGAATTAGAGCGGTCCGTCTACGCTCTACGTTAAAACGGCCGATTACACTCTACGGAAAAGGGCATGCGGGGCCCCACCTAGGTCACGTAGTGTGGAAATGCGGCATCACAACCCGGCTTGTCTGATATGCTTGAAGCGTTATGTACAATAGGAGGGGTATCACTTTGCGGCTTTCTGCGTCATTCAACTGTTTGTCTATCTACTGTTCTTCAGAGTATGTATCGAAGGTGTTACGTACTTACAAGCTGTCACGTATTCCTAGAAAAGTGGATACCATTTCCTTGGACACACACACACACAAACACACAAACACACACACACACCAAAGGGTCGTCATGGTAACGCGTCACACAGCCCACATCTCGGTACCCTTATCCTGTCAAGTTGTCCCAAAATCGTCGGAAACGAGCCCTGTAAACTGTAACATTTTGGTTGGTGGGGAAGATCGTGACTCTTTAATTTATTCTAAATCCAACCTGTCTTCCTTTTGTTTGTTGTTCTCCAGGAAAAACTAACCGAACTGTTCCCAATAGAGACGGGAGTAGTCAGCAAGAAAGACCAGAAAATTCCTCCACTACCAAGTAAGTCTTTTCTTCATCATATTGTGTGGGTGGGTGGCGTGTCTGACCACGCAAACATGAATGGTCATGTATTATTTACCAGGTGTTAAGCAAATATTAGCCTTGAATTCTTACCTTGATCCGATCAGTACCCTATAGAATTATTGGCAGGAATTCGAAGTGCAGTATTGTTCAAACTAAGCTTAAGGAGGTCCCTTTTTAAACCCCATTGTTCAAACCTCACGTTTTCTCCGAACAGTCCTCAATCAATAACGCCCAAGTTTGAAATAAAGCGTTTTGAAGTGCTTGTTTTTCTTTCATGGCTTCGCCATGTTTTCCAGTGGAAAGTTAATTTAATGGTCCCTGCCCCCTAAAGTAAAGCCCCTGACACACATAGCCGAATTTGGTTTCCCGAACTCTGCCGAACTCCCCCCAACCATGGTTAGGAGTAGGTTGGGAGCAAGGTCGGCTGGTGTTTGGCCAGGTCGGCTACTGTTTGGCTGCGCCAGCCGAATGTTTAAAAATGTTTAAAAACATTCAGGTGTTGGAGAGAGGTTCGTCCATGGTTGGCTGGTGTTCGGAAGTAGGTCGGGGCGTGTTTGGCGGTGAAAGTTGACTCAAATTTAACTCAAATTCGATTCGATTTGTATAGAAAAGTAGGTGTGGCCTAAATCTGGTCAGACTGCTCCCGAACTTCAGCGAACCTTGGTCGGCTGGTGTTCGAGGGAAGGTTCTGAATGTGTGACAGGGGCTTAACTGAACTTGAGTTGAACTTGGCAGCTGCGGTAAAGAGTGTGCTGCGCAAATAAGAGCCTTGATACGTGGATACTTGTATGGTCTACAGCATGGAAAACGTAGACTAGTGAAACGTATTCGTGACTGTAATATACCACGAAGTCAGTTGTCCATGTATCTTACTTCATTACATTGTCTACAGAACAAAGATGGTTTGGGAACGAGAAGTTCAAGGTAGCAGAACGAAGGCAGACGACAATAGACGAATATTGCCGAAAAGTTGCGATGGCCGAGCCGAAGATTTCCGAACACGAGGAGGTTCTGTCCTTCTTCCAGGCGTTACCAGAAGACCTGACCCCTCCACCCTCTGACCCGTATGTTACTCACGGACTTCCATACATCTACATCTATTGAAGTTTTTTCTGTCATTTTTAAAGGGGCATTATGTAATATTTTTGCCACAAAATGGAAATATTTTCATTGAAGAAATGTTCGTGCGATTGTATAATTTACTTCCACTTTTCAACATATTTGTGGAATTATCTCACATTTCTGACATTTATAATGGGCACTAAACAGCCCACACGAGGCACAATCAATTTGTGGTGCCACCATAAACTACCAGTCTGAGAATCTAAACAAACATGGTTGACAGTTGTGTTTCCAGCTTTTAAACCCACTCGTAAGGCGTCATATTTTGGCACCTCCACATCCTGAATGGCACTTATTTGCAACGGAGTAGTGTTAATTCAACTTACTTTGTAAGAAATGACCAGAAAACTTACTTTTTGTATCGTCCTAAAGTTACATAATGCAGCTTTAATACTTATGTAAGGCATTGTGATAGATTCGAATATGAAACGTCTATCCTATTTGTTGCCCTCTAATAGGGCGATGCCAAACAAGACGTACCTGACATTCGAGTCGAAAAACAAACGAGGAAACGGGAAGAAGGAAAAGTCAGGTAAGAGTCCAGAACGTTAACTTTCATGATTCACGTAGAGGAGCGAGGTCCTGGACGCTTTCGCTGCAATATTAGTGTCTCATAACCATCTTAGCCCTTCAGGACAATAAATTATCACCAACAACTTGAAGAAGAGGCCACTGTGGTAGACAGTATTCATCATTATACATATTGATGTGCTTTTATCTTATCTTTACATTGCAGCTTGGGCTGTAGTGATTTTGCTCTTTCTTTCTTGAAATGCCTGCCTGCGATCACTCACGGTGGTCTGGTTGCTAGGCTAGAATCCCCGTTGCTATGTGAATAGGCCCCTCCCACTAAGTGTCTGGCGGGCACGCCTGCATAACATCCTGCGGTGGGCCCAAATATTTTTCAAGATAACATACGACCAGACAATCATACAGAAAAACTAAAATAGGAGCCGATGAAATAAATGTGTTGGTTATGAAACTAGGTTAAAATAAAGAGTTGACAAGCTAACGCGAAGTCCCACTGCAGTAAAATGCGGCACATGTATAAAGGTCATTTTCGGTCGTTAACCTTTAACCCACAAAACTCATTTTTTTTATTTACGTGTAAAACGAGGCCTAAAGGTATTACCTAAACTTCTGTCTTTTAAAAAATTAGCTACGTTCTCAGATTTTGGCTGTCTAAGAGATTTAAACTTATTTTTCAAAATTTTTGGTACATTTTCTCCCATATTCCCTTTCGGCGAGAACGTAGGGACAAAGCCAAAATACAAAATGGCGGCGGCACTGTGACCTTTCCGGTCGTCTTGTTTTCGTCAAATTCTATTTTGTTAAACTCCAGATATTGCTCAAAATATGAAATATACACTTAATCCAACGTTCCGCGTGGGAATGTTGAAATGTTTTCGACTTATAATGAGACTGTCGGCTGAGAACAGAGGGCCTGCTTCGCGCCCTTTTGTTCAAAAATCCAAACGTATTCAAATTCGTTGCCCAAGCGGCCATTGTATTCGCTGAGCGTCCCAAGCGTGATAATTGCCCGCGATTTTCAAGCTGCGAACGCGCTAGAGACTTACCGGTTTTTGTTCAGTTCAGCTGTTTCACTTCCTCTGTAACTGATTCCTGTACATAAACATGATTGGACCCTCTATCTTTCGGCATTTTGATGCAGCGGAAGTATGTAGGAAGGGAGTTAGGAACGATATTTGTACCAAGCAAGGATATTCGTATAATGTCTTTGTACCAAGCCAAAAAATTATCAGACCCACGCTACCGTACATGTATTTCTTCTAGTAAGGACGCACTGTTTTTGACATTTCAACTCTCCAGTAGTCGCTTCAGGTCAAAATCAAAGCCCGGGTGCCCACTTTATTCCCCTTTATTCAAGTTTTTCGCCAAGAAAAATCGGGACGCAAGCCAGCGGCAGCCGGCTATTACGCACCATGGTAGCGTCCCGAACATCATGTTGTATGTTTACGTAACGATTTTACATATACTTTGATCTCATATGCGTTTATTGTTGAATAATAAAAGTATTATAGTTATACTGATGTTAAAAAGATAATACAAGTATTATGAGACACCGGATCGCGATTAACGCTGGGTGTTTCATAGTGTACGAACCACTGGACAAAAATAATTTTTAGCGTGCCAGCCGTATTCATGCCCATGCCGCTTGCCACAAAAATTCCCGAGGAAGCATACGATTGAAATGCGGGCATATCCTGCGTATCCACAAATATTTTGATCGATAACATAATCACTGGGATCTGAAATGTTACAGCATTCTCTGTATCGGGAGTTTTGTTTCTTGTTTTGATCGGTAAAAACTACGTAAAACCCTACTCGGTGCACTTCCGTGTTGTTTGATCGGTAAAAACAAAGACATTATACTGTCCTTGGTAAAAACTACGTAAAATCCTACTCGTAATTGAACGCCCAAATCACGCCAAATACACCATCTAATACATCCACAAAGAAATTTATATTTTTACGAAAGATTATTTGAATTATGCATTTCTTAACTAGAATGTTATGTAGTCGTGGAAAACAGCGTTTTTAGCGCATATTTTCAAACAGAAAAACTCTTTACACGTGCGTCCCCGCGCTTTGTGTTACCGCCGCGCGCCGAAAGAAATTTCTGTGTCAATGTATCGCCGTATTTCTGGAGATAAATGCTGTGACACGAACTTTTTAAATCTAAAAAAATGCGTTTTACAAGTTCATATTCGAATAGCCCGGTAGAAATTAGCAGTTCGATGCCTGGTTCTTCGATACGAAACAAATCCTCGCACGACGTTCTCAGACGGTGAGCCAACGATTTGTGGTGAATTTCTAAAACTGCAAATACCGAGGTGTTGGCCTCAAAGCAAGGTGAGGTTTTGCTGAAAATTCCGTGGCTGGTAATTTGGCGCTACAAAAGAAAACATCGTGAGTTTATTTTGGGTGCAGCGCGATCAGATACGGGGACGTGCGTGGTGCGGCGGCGGGTGTCAGGGGGAGCGCACTTTATTAATTTTTTTTCTGTTGACTATCTTTGCTGGCATGTAGGGACTTCCATGAAGCCCAAATCGGGAGTACACACTTTATTTGGGATGGATCCTTTATTAGAAGAAATACGGGTACTAGTATGTATTGTTAAAATGTGTGAAGTTTAGAACAATTGAGGATCAAGACAAGTACGCATATGAATAGAACAGTTCGCGGGAAAAATCGCAGGAGGCAAACAGCAAGGTAAACATTCCTAGAGCCGGCCTACAAAAGTGTCAACCAATCACGGACAGTTGCCAATGGTGACAAGTGTGATTGACATCTAATTCTCATCAATATTAATTAACTACGAGTGGGGATTTTCTGGCCTGTTTTGAACCATCGTGACTATTTGTTTTTCTGCAACCATCGACATTTAGGACTCCGTCATCTTCTCCACCTCTTAACTGGGGCTTCTGATGAGGAAATTGTCTCCAGTGGTACGTGCTGTTGTCTGTTCTCTCTCTCTCTCTCTCTCTCTCTCTCTCTCTCTCTCTCTCTCTCTCTCTCTCTCTCTCTCTCTCTCTCTCTCTCTCTCTCTCTCCCTTTGTAGATGGACTTCTTCACCACTCCCTCACCATGTCATTCTAGCTAACGTCATTGCACGAAATACCTATGGTAGTAAATGTCAGTAAAGTCGGGTAATGTTTACTTTTAAATCAGTGACGCACTTGATAATGGTAGTAGATAATATTCAAGTCTGGTTATTCCGAACTTAACAATGGTTGTAAATGAAATTACCGGGCTTGACTTTTACTTTTCTACCATTGTTAAGTCCGGTACTGTTTAATAAGTAAACATTACCCATTTACTACCCTTGGTAAACTCAACGTTTCGTGCAGTGTGTCTTGCAGCAATGTTACTTTACCGTTCGATTCGATCGTCCCTGTAGGAGAAGACATGGAGATTTCGGCGCCCATCCTGTTGGAGACTTACCGGGCGATCGCCACCTTCACACCGAGCGGGAAAACTGAGGTCCGCCTGGAGGAGGGAGCGCACGTGGACGTGGTGGAGAAGAACATGAGTGGTAGGGAACCAGTCTGTATGCTTCCAACAGTTCGTAGATGTGGCAGTCATACTAGTAGTACTAGTAACCATTGTTGATTACACTGCACGAAAAGATGGAATTACCAATGGTAGTAAATGCCAGTATAGTCGGGTAATGTTTACTTTGTAAACAGTACCGGACTTCACAATAGTAGTACATGTAGATAAAAGTCAAGTCCGGTATTTTTGGACTTCACAATCGTAGTAAATGAAACTACTGGACTTGACTTTTATTTACTACCATTGTATAGTTCGGTACGTACTGCTTACAAAGTGAACATTGCCCGACGTTACTGGCATTTACTGCCATTGGTAAAGGTTTTCGTGTAATGTTAGGCCGATCTTATCTAGCATAGACGGCTCATGTATATATAACCTGCCTATATTTTGACATCTTTTCTACCCCTCCAGGCTGGTGGTTGGTACAAGTGGACGAGAAACAAGGCTGGTGCCCCGCCTCCTACCTAGAACCTCTGGACCAACCAGAGGAGAGAGACGAGGAACGTCCCAACTGGGAAGGTAAGCCATAGCCAATCAAAAGTCGCCAAACGTTAACCAATCAAAAGTCGCCAAATGTAACTACGGCCAATGGGTGCAAGATTTGCAAAAGTTGACAGAATCTAGAAACTGAGACGTTGAGGAGGTGTGTTTTAACTGATCTATCTATACTTGCAGCCTTTTTCTACTGGTTAAATACAACTCACTCCTGGAAAGAATTATCGAGGATTTTGCAGAATAGTAAGGTTAGCAGTTTGAAAGGTACGAGTATGTGGTCCGGACAGGGTGCCTTGCTTATCTTAACAGCTAGGTGTCGCTAGTAGACGGCGCAGACGTCTAAGGTGGGGGAGCCTGGTTTGTGGCAAGGAGAAACTGGTGGGCAGCTGACAAGGATCATGTGGACTGGAGGAAGGTCTTTGGGTACCTCTGTAAAGTTTGATAACATTACAAAACAGTAGTATTATCCTCTGTATCCAGTGCTGGATATAACCTGCCTATATTTTGTGTTCTCTCAGGTGAAGAGTTCCTGACGACCCAACAGTACGAGGCACAGATAGATGATGAGATCAGTTTTGATGAAGGCGTGATTGTTCACGTCATCCACAAGCTCCTGGACGGTTGGTGGATCGTACGGTAGGTACAGATGCTCATGCATGGGTGTTTTTAGCGACGCCTCTAGGGCGGAGTCCCTTGTGTTTGTCTGACGTGGGTTAAAGGATGGCGTACATGTGGCATGTGAAATGTTGAAATATCGTCCCACTCTTCGAAAATACAAGTCTGGTAGAGGATCATTGTGTGCGAAATTAAAAGTGATGACGTTTTTATATTGACCTCCACCAACCACATTGACTTGTTGCTACAGGTACAACGACAAAGTAGGTTACGCCCCTTGCGCCTACCTGCAGAAGTACACCAACCCCCACCTGCCGCTCCACAAGGCCCGAGCGAGGATAGACAGCGACACATCGACCGGCTCCTTCATCAAGAAGCTACCGCCAAGAAGGTCAGTATTGTAACATCATAACGATTACCATTTTTCTGGTTGCGATTGTAAGAATTAGCTAAAACTACAGACCGTAACTCAATAGTAGCAAATCGGTTGAAAAGACCGGGAAATATGTAATCTATACAAGAACATGTCATTCATAAGTAAAGCTCACTGACAGGTATCTTTCATTCTATCATCAGGTCTACTATCCGCAAGAAGTCCTTTGCCCACAAAAATGCACAAAAGCAGCGTGACCTTCAAATGTACAGACGCAATACTCTGGAGGCCTCAAGAAGATCCAAGATGGCGTCCTCTAAAGAAAGCTCTAAACTCGAGGCGGCAAGGGAGAAGTACCGGTTGAGTATGCTCGATGAGGGAGAGGAGGCTCCGACTGCAGACGCGTATGTAGACATGACTGGAAGCACGGCGAACAACACTGACGTGGAGGGATATCTCCTCCCTAACGACAGCGTGAAGGCGCTCGGCCATTCGTACGTGAACGAAAGTGTGATCGAAGAAATGTCAGGCAGAACATCCAACACCTCAAGTACAAGTTCATCGGAAGACGGGAAATCGCGCCATGCCTACGTCAACGACGACGTCTTTGCGCAGGAAACCGCCAGCCCCGACAACATATACGTGAGTGAGGAGACTCAGCACGCACACGGTGACAGCTCAGCAGACGACGTTTGGGCACCAGCATTCGTGTCAGGAAACACCGGCAAGGCGGGAAAAAAGACAAACAATAACCCAGCGTCAACAAACACATCCGTGTGGATGCCAGCCTTTGTCGATGAAGAGAAGAGTAAGAAAGAGTTTCCTGCAAACCCAGATTATATCAACAGCGACACTGTGGCTTCTGCAGTAGGGGAATCAAAAGTGATGAAAAACACACAGTTCCTGAATCTCGGATACGTCCCTGGCGCTCCCGTCCCGTCGGACTCTTGGAACCCTACAGGGCCGAACGCTAACAACAACGCCTCGTCGGACCCTGCATACAAAAACATCGACGTACCCAACAACCGTGTGTCTGCGGGAACAACGCCGCCGCAACCCGTGCCAAGTCCAAGAACACGGCGCCACCCCGTTCCGGCACCCAGGAGTACAACCTCAATCTTGCTGTTGCCAGATGAAAACAGTGACAGTTCCGGCAGCAACAGTCCCAAGAGCGGCCGTTCCACGCCTAAGAGTGGCCGATCTAGTCCCAAGAATGGCCGCCTAAGCCCAAGCGTCCCAGCAAGACCAACGGCAGCAGAAATAGCAGCAAAATGCAGCCCACAAACCAAGTTGAAGATCCTGCAAGCTCCACAAGCGCCAGACACGTGCGTCGTCAACAACACCAAAGAGCGGGAACCAGTCAACGAAGACCCCAAGGAGTGTCCCGTGTCACCCTCTCCGTCAGAAAGCCCGCCTGTCGCTGAGAAGTCAGATGCTGCTGTCATCGACCAAGTCACGGCCATGATCGGCAAGCCCAGTCCCAACATCAGCCCAGCTAACCAGAGGAGGAACTACAAGGAAACCGCAGAACTAGAAGAAAACAGGAAGAGCAAGGTGTTAGTTGTCATCAGTCAGGAGGAAGAGGGTGATACAGAGAAGCCTGGAGATGAGAAAAGGACATCGGGCTTCCAAGTTATTGCGTATGATGGGCCCGCCACTATGGTGTAGTGACATCTTTTTAGCCAGATGTGTGTATGTCAAAATGTGTCGAAGGAAGGCCATCTTTGCTGTAAATTTCTTAATGGTGCTCCTTCAATTTCAAAGAATACAGCTGAATATAGACCTGTGTATGATTCTTAAACTTTTAATCATCACAACTTTCCTACTTGCTGCTTTATTGTTACACAACTTAAGGATAAGGAGTGATAGACATGAATTTTAGATACAAGATAAGATACAAGATCAAGATGTTTTATTGGTTTGCCGCAGTTCAACAAAATGAATTGAAAACCAGTGCACTTGTAAACAAGTTTGAGTCGAGCATTCGACATGAAACTTTTAAAACCGTAAAATATACGAGTAATGTACAATATGATTTCAAGAAATACATGTTTGGTGTTAAAATCCAAATCTATGGCACAGAAAACTAATAACCATACTGGTCTAACAAACGTGCGATGTATGGTATCAGAGAGTTGCTATATATCTCTGTGTGTTTGAGTTCGGGATGTTCAGTTTGTGTCAATTTCTGGTACTTCTTCCTGAAATGGTAGATCTGCGACTGGATAGAAAATGTTGTGAAGAGATCTAGCAAACTTCAGAGTTCAGACACAGTCTTTCAGCTAAAGTTATAAGGCCCAGGTGTGCGAGTGCATCTGTATTTTCTAAGACACTAATATTGACGTGTGCACGTTGAACGTTGTGAATGTTTTCAGAACGTTAAACTTAGAAAAGTATCCAGATTTTTATGGATAGAGTGTTGAAATAGCTTTTTCTAAACGCAAAATGCTGATTGTAAGGTTTTAACACCAGAGTGAAATATGATAATCAAGAATTTGATTTTACATTCCTTCTACGCGTGTGCTTACAATAAGCATATCTTGATGAAATATATGCCTATGAAATATACTGTCCTGTAAAGGACATTAGAAGAAAATACATGGAGATGAGCAAAAAGAATAAAATACTCGGAGACAACAGCAAGGTGACAATTATCATTTGTGTATGAGTGTGTGTGTATGTATGTGCGTGGGGGCGTTTGTGCGCGTGTACGAAAATATATCAATAAAAAACGCAAAAATAGAAATACAAGTGTATATATTTTAACTACACCATACGATCATTGACATAACTGCATAAAAGTCATTTGCAAAGCTAGGAATCGGAAATATTTACAAGATTCAAAATCAAATTTCCTTGCTCACAAAATGGCGACGAGCAATACAGGTATTTGTTTTTCAACGTGAAAAAGATTGCTCTCGATATACCATGCACTTGCTGTCCAAGTTTGTCGCTACAAATTTTCTTTTCTGTACTGGAACGGCTCAAGGACGCAAAACCAATCTTGAAGTCACTGTGGGTGACACGCTACCCCAAAGGCGACTTCTGGCGGTTTCCAGTGATAACTGCAGTCCATCCGAACGTCACAAGGGCTCGTTCAACATGTTCGACGATTCCATCAATACTTTTTCGACAAACATAAAATGATTAGATGTAAATGTTGGAATTGTTATCAAAATATATTTCAAGATTATCTACTTTTCAATTGCTAACCGTAAATCTACGGTTCATGATGGCCAGCTGTAAAATACTAGTACGCAAAACGAACAGCGATATGGTTCCCCCTTTTACGTCGTCATAATAGAATCTCCCGTTGCTAAGTAAACATAGCAACAGCGTCACGCAAGTCTGCTCTACCGACAGGCTCTTCACCCAGTTTACACACACTGCCAAGTGTGCAAAGTAAACAAGACGTAATCTCCATTATTTATCGATTTTATCCGCTCCAGGAGACGGCAGAAGTGTGCCCTTTATATTGACACGGTAAGTACGTTGTATATTCTGGCGTGAGAGGGGCAATTTGTCGCGGAGAGTGGCTGTATTTGGGCGGGTGAATGTAGCGAATTTGGCCGGGGGAATTTTCATGGCCGCTGATTCTCGTATTGTGCGTGGAGACCTGGGACCAGATATAAACACATCTCACGACCTGCACATCTCCGTTAGACCAGTACAGACTTCTTTCTGTGTTTTATCGGTTAATAATTGTATAGATTAGCTTCTAAAGTTGTTTATCGTCCAATTATGGAGCACCAAAATCGTTAAGAAGACTCCTGATTTTCTCTCCCCAAAGAAATAAAGTCCTCTAGAATCGAGTGGTTCATTATCATGTACTACAGAAGAAGCAAACTTATCCAAGAAAACTGTCACTAGTTCATTGCTTACCTTTCGATAGAAAGACTATAAACCCTAATCTGCAAGCAGATTTTTTTGTGGCTGCAAGACAGTATCAAATTGGCAAGACAGAATCAAATTGGCAGGACAGTATCCATTTTCCACTCGAAGTTTGGCTGGCGTAAAGAAAAAAGATACCAGTACAAAAAAGAAAGTCCGATAAAAATACCTAAAAACATGTCAAAAATAAGCCGAAGCCTGAATCTCTGCTTGGAGAGTATATAAACCCCTCTTCTCTATACAAACTACTCCTAATGCGATTTTGATGGACTGACTTGTTGGCTTATGTCAACTGGTGTAAACATTGCCTAGAGATAAGCTGATCAACAAACAGAAAACTTTCCGCCAGTACCTCACTACAGTTTGGACCACGAGTAATATATAAAGTTTAACTATGTTGCTGGATAAAATTGGATCTAACGTTGACTGTGTTAGGATTGTGGGTGAAATTGTCAACAAAAAATAACCGAATCTTGTCATAAGTGTTGGAAGATTAGAAGTCAGTTATTTCAACCTGTTTGAACGAGGCAACCACTCTTATATAGTGAAACATAACAGTATGCAACATATTTTACAACTATTCAACATTGCCTGTTATACAGCGTGCGAAATACTAGGTTGCCCAGTTGCACCGTGCAACCATATTTTGCTTGGTGCAACCTCTTTCTACACCCAGGTAGCTCAGTGCACTTCCTAAATGTTGTGGTAAGTATGGCCCCCTTTCTTCCACTGGGAACTGTTTATTGAGAAGTTCCCATGGAAGAGCTCATCACTTCAGGTAAGGGGAAACAACTCTGTGTCAGAAATGTATAAATTCACATTGCAATTATTTTAACAAAGTTAATTATAATGTAGAAGAGTTTAAATTCGGGGCACCCTGGAATTTTGCTGGGCAACCTAGCTTTCATCCTAGGTTGCCACATGGAGTTATAAAAGGAAGTTTTTTTATAACTCCATGGTTGCCACTGGGCAACCTGGCTCAAAATAGTATTTCGTACACTGCCTGTATTCTTAATTTAAATCTAACATTAACTTCACATTTGTCCCAACATTATCACTTTCATGATGCAACGAGTCAAGCAACCATGAGACATACATTTGTACTGTAGAAGGTGGTTGAACTGAAAAGCTTGGATCCTATCACACTGTTTTTCTTAAACTTAAAGCACCCAAAGCAATTTCAGGGCAGTAAAACTGGATTTTCAAAGTCAATTTTCAGGTCATTTTTAAAAATGTAGTAAGTTGAATCAACCCTATCCGATAGCATACTGATATCTGTGACAGGAAAATGCAATATTGCTCACGGAAAACGGTGGCTTGTTTTATATCGTAGGCAGGCCAAGTTCTAGCTATTGGTGGTGCCCCAAAATAAAGGGACTCTTCATAAAATTAGCTTGTTTTGGGGCCATTTCAAACGCTTCAAGTATGAAATGATGATGAAAATGTGTTAAGAAATGGCAGTAAATGTCAATATCAGACAGATTTCCTCATCCAGAATATTTTCTTGCTTTGCCGCCCTAAAATTCCATTGGTGGTCTGTGATGACGTTTGAATTTCTTGATCTGGCACTACAGGGTTGAAGAACTAGCCAATCAGAATGCATCGTGCAGCAAGCAGGCGCTCGGAGGCGAGCGAGCCGGACATGGACGGGATGGCAGAGAGCGAGCTGGCCAAGTTACAGCGCCAGTACCGCATCATGGAGGGAGACCGCAAGGCGTACTGCGAGGAGTCCCAGAATATCATTCGCAAGCAGAAGTGAGTGCTGTCAAATCTGGAATAACATGACATACATTGTTCATGTATTTGCCTGTGTTAGTTCAATAAGTTTTTCTCTCTTCTCTTTTAATGAGACTGTATATTCCGATACCCTTTAGCCAAAACTGGCTTAGTCTTCCAGGATTCATATGAAAATCACATCAACACAGAAGTGTGCTAGAAATGGCCTAACCAACATGCAATACACTGTACAGTAGGATATCAGCCACTGTACTTTTTCATCTTGTTGAGAACCCTCCAACAACCCCTGAATTGGGTATTACTGAAGGGGGGGGGGCCTCTCCTGTCAGCACCTGTACAACTGGGCCTGACAGTTGGTACCACTCTTTTATCGTGGGTGGAAAAAAAGAAAACCTAAAACAATCTTTATGTGCAGTGGTCAACAAAAAGTTGAAGTTGTGGCTACTTCTGGTTCTTTTTGGGTCAGGTTTAAGGTATTTGTCACTAGATATGTTTATGAAACCATGAGCTATTTTATAAATTGTAGGGCGGGTGGGCATCTCACCTCCTAAGTGATAAGAGTAGCCAGTGAAAACTTTCCAGCATATGAATAACACTACTTGTCTGTTGATAGTCATTGACTGTTACATGCAGTCTGCTCTGACTTCATTCACTTTGGTTTCTTATTCTTCCTAATTGTATCCCATTACTGTTTGTCTAAGACCCAGTAAACTTAGATGAAAACAATAAGACTGGTATTCTTTTCAGTATAAGAACTTGTTGGTATACTTAAGGTATACCGTCTCCTTGGTTTGACTATTTAAATATTCAAGTGACCACCTGACACCTGATGTAACGTCTCAGTCAGTGGGTACAGAATGGCTTGTTGAGAGGATGTAGGAGTCCTCGTGTGACAATGTGAACGTTCTGGTCCACAGAGCCATGATCGAAGCCCTCCAGGCCGAGCAGACGGAGATTAAGACGGACTTGACGCTGGCGGAAAGCCGACAGAACCAGATCAAGGACGGAGATAACACCCACTCCCTGAAGGACCTGGTCGAGAGTAAGGACAGCTACGAGGATCTCATTGCTGAGGAAAAACAGACCATTGCTGAACTGGATGCAAAGGTACAGTTATCTATGTCTTTAAAAATAGTTGCACTTTTCAGCATAGTCTGTTCTATCGAGCAGATGAAAACAAATTTTAGCAATGAATACAGAATAATAATTGAAATCATGGCACTGCGTAGTTCACTGTGGTTAGCAACCCTGCCTTTGGAACAAGAGGTTGGGAGTTCGAATCCAAGCTGTTGTCGCTCACCTGACATACACGCTACTAGTACTGTTAAGGGTCGCAGTCCTAAGGACGGGGCGTTAAGCCGTGGTTCACTGTTCATTGTGCTTATCGAAAAGAGCTAGGGGAATTTCCCCGCTACATTGAACCTGTAAATACCGTACATAGCGTCTGTCTTCTCTGTTATGACCAGTGGAAGAGTAGCTCTTCAGTGACCTAAAACTGGATCGAGATCACTTTCCTTTCCTTGCTAAATAATATATTGTTACAGCTGGAAGAACATGTTTTGCTGTCAAGTAATATTTCTGGCAAATACACCTGCAATGGTAAATGCTGTATCCAGAGTTATCACGAAATGTTACTAGGCTAGTATGACAACAGTTCTGTTGGGATATTCACTTTATTTTTTCCAAACTTGCCTGTAGATTCGAGCCATGGAGCGCAAGATCAAACAGCAGCATAAGACCATGGGAGGGGTCCACGCCTCTCACCAGAGGCACACGCAGACACAGAAGATGATTCGTGTGCTGGAGAATAGGCTGCACAAGGTGAGTCTTTAATATTTATCTATCTGTTCATTTTCAAATTTTTCTGTAAATCTGTTTCTAAGCCTTACTCTGTATTGCATGTTTTTTATTTATTTATTTATTCGGCTGACTTTACCTTGAGCACCCACTTTGGCTCTTATGGTTCATACATGAACAAGACCAATGTTAGCATGTCCAGGATACAAAAACCAGAAGTTCTGCTGCAGTACCAAGGTCAGCCACCAGGAGGCTCACATTTGACCTTGACCTTTGTCTTTCCAAGCCATACATGTACCAAATATTAACACAGTCCGTCCAGGCCTTATGCTGACCAACACACACACACTCACACAGACCAAAAATAATACATGTACCACCATTTTTTTCATGAAGGTAACTATATATATTTTGGTCAGAATCAAGAAAGGGAAAGTCTAGTTTCCCTGCTGTCTGTATTGTGTGGAAAATGTTCATTTCCTTTGTCTGCCTTCTGCAGGCTACCGTGGAATTCAACGACATGCTGACGGAGAATTCCTCGTTGCGTGAGGAGATCGACCACCTGCGTACCGAGAGAAACGTGTTTGACAACCTCTACAAGAAGCTGTCCAAGGAGCTGAATGAGAAAAAGAAGGAGATGGGAGAGATCATTGAGCAGTCCACATCAGCATATGATGCCAGGTACAGTCCTGCAACAGACATTTCTTAAGGTGGAATGTAACCATGGCAGCACGTCGGCAGAACGTATTGCGCCTGCGCAAAACCCTGATTTTTCACGTTTTTCGTTGGATGTTTGGTCAATGTTGCATCAAAATTTTACCTGTTGCAGACGACATCTTTTCCTACACAACGTCTGAAAACTACAGACAGGCTGTCAACCTTATATGCTCTAATACAACCTTATATGAGACGTTCAACCAAAGTGCTATGCACAATACATTACGGGTTTCCCGCAGGTGCAGTACGTTCTGCCGACGTGCTAACCATGGCTGAGGACTTTTGGGGTCTTCTAAAAGTACATGTTACAGTCAAGTATAGACTTAGAGTTTTTGTCAGAAAGTGTCTTATTGCAAGATGGTAATTTATTCAAATTTTTATGACATCACAATGTCATCAATAGTTATAGGAAGTTTTTAGAAAAAATTGAATTTCCAGGCTAGGGCTTCAGTAAAAATCAATGATAGTTCTCAGCAATGTACATAATAGTGATAGCAAAAACTTCAAGTGTGGATTTTCTCATATTCTTAAATGCCAATTTTTATGAGTTTTTTTCCGAAAATGTTGATTGTACCCCATGCCCCCAGCCCTCACAGATTCAAATAGCACTGCCTTGTTTTGGCTGCATGTAAATATTCAGCTTATAGGGTTACCTCCCAAAAGATTACCCTTTTTACCATATTCCATGAGTAATTTTACCATGGATTCATTTTGAAAATCATCTATCCATCTTCAGTTTTGCATATCAACTCAGCAGCTCTAAATATTAGTCAATTTTTTTTTACATTTTGATTGACCAATGCCCTTTAGGGATGAGGCCCAGGCTAAGATAGTCAGTTTTTCTCACATTTTGATTGACCAATGCCCTTTAGGGGGGCACACCCCAGTTTATTTTGGGACTCAATTCGATTCTGCACACCCTCAAGTCTAGCGACCGTCTCTTTCAGGAAATAATTTTGAAGAAAAAACACTGTGTATGGAAATGAAGGATATCTCTCTAGCTACAATAACAACAGAATTTCACTTCCTTTAACCTTTTAAATTTTGATAAATTTTAGGGGGGAAAAGGATTTTCCTATGAAAAATCATACAAAAAATTGGCCATTTTCACTTGGAATTAAACCCATCACCCATAATTTAGCTACCCCAACGACTGATATTGTCGGAAAGAGAAAACCTTTGTGTATAAGCAGGAAAAGTATAAAGGAAATCCTAACACTGAGATTTTCGCAATACCTCGTCGCGCGAGGCATAGCAAGAGCACCCACAGAACGCATGAAACGTAAATCTGGGTCAAATCGCCGCACCACATTCAAGGCGGAGGGATACCCGGAAGTAAGCCTCGGATCCAAAAGCAAATTTCACCCAAAACACACCACTTCTTATACTTTTCAGCCATCTTACTAGTTAATGCCATTTCGCAGCAGATTATGAGAAATGTGATCAACTCAAACCTGAACCCTCGAAACCCTTTCGTCAATTTTTTACCGCGCACTACCACGGACCCCTGTCGCGGAAGAATTGGTGTGTGCACCGTTAAGTACGTCAGATCTTAATTAACATTGGTTTTTAATTTACCATGTCATATTCTATCACCCTGCCAAGTTTGAGTTGTTTGCGACTTTTCCTTCACGAGTAACAGGTGGTTGAAAGTTACCATGTCGGGAGGCTCTTTTTGCGCCTCCACGGGTGCGTTCCATTCACACACATAATGGGAATTACGTCACAAAGCCCTTATTCTTTTGAAGAGGTTTTACTCCATGAAACTATGTCCAATGAACAAGTATAGCCTTGTAAAGGAAAGGCAGAGTGGTCTTCTTGCGATGGAGTAGCAATTTCTTCTAATTCTGACTACATTAAACGGTGTAAACCACAAAGAACGTAGTTTAGCTGATGACGTCACAATGCCCACATCTAGCCGATCTCTTTAAGTGAGAACGACATGGTTTTTAGTCCCGTACGTCGGCAGGAAACAGTTAGATTTTAATTTTTTGGTCATATCTGGTAGAGAATAAACCTAGCTATCTCACCCAAGCGTTTCTGCTGCCAAGATTCATTTTGTTTTGCAGGGAAATGAAGCTAAATGTTGGATATGTGGTCAGGATGGAATCCTGCTCTGTCCTTCTAGCGGCTAGGACGGTATAAATGTTCATCTTTTGGCACAAGGCTGTGTAGTTTGGTGTCGGTCTCGATGTGATATACAAGCCTTGGGATGTATCTTCTGATTGCTGTGATTTATTTGTCTGAAAGTTGAATTCTAGTGCGATACCGAACTTGAAACGTGCTTTGGAAGGGAATTGCGACAGTGACGTCATCGAGGACATTTTTTCACCTAAAAACGTCTACTCTCCAGTATTGGACTCACTGGCAAACCCACATATGTGATTTCCAATTCCCCAGGGAATAGGAGGATACAAATAACGGCGTCTTGGAAAATATGACGTCATCGGTGTTTAGTGGAGGCACTTTCAAGGTTGTATGACCGTGTTCAGGGGGGGGGGCGTGGGGAGGGGGGCAAATCAGCGCATTTTATGACATTGTATATACATTTAAAAAATTGCGAAATCCGAATTTTTTTTTCTGTGGTTGGATGAAGGGTACACACTTTACTGGGGAAAAATCAATTTGTCGGCTTTCATTGCCACAAATTTTTGCAGGACGGGTCGGTTTAAGGGGGCACACCCCAGTTTATTTTGGGACTCAATTCGATTCTGCACACCCTCAAGTCTAGCGACCGTCTCTTTCAGGAAATAATTTTGAAGAAAAAACACTGTGTATGGAAATGAAGGATATCTCTCTAGCTACAATAACAACAGAATTTCACTTCCTTTAACCTTTTAAATTTTGATAAATTTTAGGGGGGAAAAGGATTTTCCTATGAAAAATCATGCGAAAAATTGGCCATTTTCACTTGGAATTAAACCCATCACCCATAATTTAGCTACCCCAACGACTGATATTGTCGGAAAGAGAAAACCTTTGTGTATAAGCAGGAAAAGTATAAAGGAAATCCTAACACTGAGATTTTCGCAATACCTCGTCGCGCGAGGCATAGCAAGAGCACCCACAGAACGCATGAAACGTAAATCTGGGTCAAATCGCCGCACCACATTCAAGGCGGAGGGATACCCGGAAGTAAGCCTCGGATCCAAAAGCAAATTTCACCCAAAACACACCACTTCTTATACTTTTCAGCCATCTTACTAGTTAATGCCATTTCGCAGCAGATTATGAGAAATGTGAACTCAAACCTGAACCCTCGAAACCCTTTCGTCAATTTTTTACCGCGCACTACCACGGACCCCTGTCGCGGAAGAATTGGTGTGTGCACCGTTAGGGACGAGGCCCAGGCTAAGATAGTCAGTTTTTCTCACATTTTGATTGACCAATGCCCTTTAGGGATGAGGCCCAGGCTAAGATAGTCAGTTTTTCTCACATTTTGATTGACCAATGCCCTTTAGGGACAAGGCCCAGGCTAAGGTAGTCAGTTTTTCTCACATTTTGATTGACCAATGCCCTTTAGGGACGAGGCCCAGGCTAAGATAGTCAGTTTTTCTCACATTTTGATTGACCAATGCCCTGCAGGGATGAGGCCCAGGCTAAGATAGTCAGTTTTTCTCACATTTTGATTGACCAATGCCCTGCAGGGATGAGGCCCAGGCTAAGATAGTCAGTTTTTCTCACATTTTGATTGACCAATGCCCTTCAGGGACGAGGCCCAGGCTAAGATGATGGGACTAAAGGACCGTAGTGAGAAGGACCTGGCTCAGTACAACATGGAGCTGAAGGAACTAATGCGCATCATCGACCACGACGCCAAGCTCAAGCAGTTCATGACCATGAAGACCCAGGAGAGGGCGGAGATGCAGGAGGAGGAGGAGCTGAAGGGGAAGAAGAAAGGTGGGCAAACTTTTGTACTAATCTTAAGACATCAACAGAAGACATCAACATGTATGTGACTGTTGTGTTTTTTGTTGTGTAAAACAGGGCCCCATTGAAAAGAAGTGCAAGCACTTAATGGGCTACCCTGTATAGAAATGACGGAAATAAATAAATAAACAGAACATCTCAGGTGGCAGAAAGTCTCAGGTGGCAAGGTGGTCTTATGTTTAGGGTTGTTGACTCAGAATCCGAAGGTTCTGTGTTCGAATCCCTGGCTGGCCCCGTTCTTGTGTCCTTGGGAAAGGCGCATAACACCTATTTCCTCACTCGACTCAGGTGAAAATGAGTACCTAGCTTTGGTTAGGGACGTCCAAATGAGTATAGGACATACGGCCAGAGGTCCTGTGTTTAAGGAGAGCCACACCTTGAGCTTATATTAAAAAGAGTAGGGGTTCCTTCCTGGTGTGAGTGGTTCAAACCTTACAGTCTGGTCTCAGGTTTGACATCTTGAAGAGGTGATAGTCACCTGTTATGTCAATCCTTCCACAAATGTGGTAAATCTTCATAAATAAATAAAGTCTGTAACAAAGGCATATAAGATACCGGGTATGCACAATGATCTTACAGAATGATACAGAAGAAAAAGGCAGTAAAAGAAAAGAAGTGCAAGAAAGCAAGAAGTGGTGATTGACTGTAATGTTGTCAGTGGTTTTACATGTGTTAATTTCTTCTCCTTTCAGAGGAAGAGAAGCCAATTGGAGGAGAAGAAACGGTAGAAACGTACGAGGCCGCCTTCACGCGAATCAAGGAGGTGACGGGAGAGGAAGACATCGACACTCTTGTCAAGAAGTTCATTGCAACAGAGGACAAGAACTTTGCCCTGTTTAATTATGTTAACGAGCTGAATAACGAGGTGGAACTCCTTCAGGATCAGATCCAGGAGATTAAGGATGAGATTGCCAAGTTTAAAGCACAGGGCATCGAGATGGAGAGACAGAGAAAGGAGATCATGAAAGACCTGGAGGTGGGACTTCTTCTTGTCTTCCCCCCTTCTAATGTTTCTATTTTCCCCATTGAACCTCTTTTAAAACATAACAAAAGGCAGTTACACTATTCTGGGTTACAACACAGAAAGCCACTGTTACATATAGCCGAATATGGCCTCCTGAACACTTATTTATATAAATTAATAACTACCCACAACCATGGTTAGGAGTAGGTCAGGAGCAAGGTCGGCTGTGGTTGGCTGGTGTTTGGCCAGGTCATCTACTGTTTGGCTGCACCAGCCGAATGTTTTAAAATGTTTAAAACACTCAGGTGCAGACGGGAGGTTCAGCTATGTTTGGCTGGTGTTCAGGAGTTGGCCTGCAGTTTTCGGGGTGTGTTGGGGGTCAAATTTGACTCAAATTTAACTCAAAACCGATTTGATTCATAGAGAAAGGTATGTGTGGCCCAAAGTGTTCAGACTGGTCCAGAACTTCAGCTGACCTTGGTTGGTTGGTGTTCAGGGAAAGGTTATGAATGTGTAACAGGGGCTCAGAACACAGAATATTTTTCATGCTAACATCTCCTGTTCTTTCACAGGCGAAGGCCACCTCGTCCACCCAGCAGGCTGACCAGCACGAGGCCCAGCAGAAAAGTACCAACAAGATCCTGGAACAGCTCAAGGCCGCCGTGGAGTCCGTCTTCACCAAGATCAACTGTGATCGCTCCGTCATCACAGACATGCTGGGCGGCAGCGAGGGCGTGACGGAGAACAACATGATGCAATACCTGGGTCTGATCGAACAGAAAACTAACGACTTACTACAGATGCAGGCTTTCTTGGAGTTAAAGGTGCCTAGAACATTAAATTGCCTTGAAATAACTTTTTTCTATTAAGTTGAAAAAAGATAATCCAACAACAAAAAATATCCTGCATGTAGATTGTAGTGGAGATGGTCTAAAAACTAAAAAAATACTTAGTAATACTTACTTACTTACTTAGTTGGAGTCCAGAAAGCCTCCTCCACAGCACTTTATCCTCCATGGCCCTTCGTAGCCCATTGGTATCATGCAGGTTTGTATCACTATGTAGGTGACTCTGGGTCTTCCACTACCTCTTCTTCCTTAGTAGTAGGCTCCCAGAGTACACGATGGGATGGAGGAATTTCGGAGTGTCTAATACAATGACCAGCCAGCTCTTGGTTTGTTACTTGCTTTTGCTGCCATGAGACATTAAGGCACATGCATAGAATGCAAGTGTAGTAGCCATCTAGCCTTGTTTCAAAGCATCATTTACAAATAAGGATGTCATGAAATGCCATGTGATAGTAATTCGTTGTTTTTTTTCTTTCCTTCCAGGAGGCTGAACAGAAAGGGGAGGAGACAGCCAGGCCGGCCACCACCACCCTTGCCATTGGTCCCAGTGTTCCCCCCATCCCAGCCACAATGCTCAACATTGCTGCACCTTCAACTGGGTATGTATTTCTTCTTTTGTCTTCACTGATAATATCATAGGTAGTCGAGCTATACTGAGAAGGGCTGCAAAAGGAAAACAAATGAAAATGAACACTTAAAATGGCCCCAAACATCTGACAGTGTATAACTGATAGCTGATATAATCAGCCCTAGGAGTAACATGCCAGCTTCGCAGGCACAAGGCGTGGCGGCAGCTGGCTATATTACACAAAACAACTTGTTACACCTAGCCTTTGCACATCTAACTCTAAACATTGTTTAAAGCTATCTAGTGATAATGCCCCTACTGTACTTGGTGGCGGTGAGTTCCACCCTACGATAGTTCTAGGAAAAAATGAGTTTTTGAACACCTCAAGTCTTGGTTGATAACTCTGGTACTTGAAGCTATGAGTATGACTATTTCTTGTTCTTTTCTGTGTTGGAATTAGGTACTTGGTAGTTGGTACATCCACCAGTTTATTACCCGGTAGTCATTTTGTACATCATGCAAACATACATGATAGTGACAGTGTGTTGTTTAAAATGGTCAAACACCCTTTTTTAGCTTTGACAACTACAGAAATGTGCTCTGAAGTCTGATACTGTAACAGAGGCATCATTCCATGACTTTGTTCAATTTTACAGCGATGATTACGAGAGCGAGTCAGAAGAAGACGACAACGGTGACTACAACCGACCTCTGTCCCAAGACGAGCTGAAGGCCAAGGTCATGCGCAGCATCGCCAAAAAAGAGCAGGCGCCCAAGAAGCGTGCAAGCTCGCCAACGGGAGATAAACACGATAAACCGCGCCCGGGAAGCAAACAGGAAAAAGTTAGGAAGCCAAGCAAGAGATAAACAAATACTGCATGACGATTCTAGGACATTTTATTTCTGTGTTTTCCCCACATTTTTTGGGGAAAGCCGATGGCACAATTTTGTTAGCCCATGAGCAGAAAATTTTATATTTACCACATAACAACATACAAGTAACAACCGAAGATATACATAATACACAACAACATTTTGTTTGCCAAGAAACATGCATACCTGAAAAGATGATATATGTAACAGGTTGTAAGGCCACACCAATTTAATTTGTTGGTTCTCGGATTCACCTCTTCATTTTTTTCTGATTTGCAAAAAAAAAAAAAAAAAGAATCTGGCTCTGAATCAGCTCAAAAATGCTCACATTTTGTCCCAAACAGTCGAAGAAAGTCCTTTTCTTCCCAGTTGTTACAGTTTTTCCATCTCTCAATGCAGAGGTTTGATTAAAAGTTCAAAATTCATTGTTTAAATTTTAACCCAGCCTTTTATGTTGACTTCATGGCTCCTATCGTAGCATTTGGGGCTATAATAGGATGCCCAGGCTTGTTTTTATTTTTTATTTTTTTTCGCCCTGTCGCTTCATATTTTTTCTGAAAAAATCCGAGAAACAACAAATTAAATTGGTGTGGCCTAAATGTATTTTTAAAAAGCCTGTTGCATATTTTTAACAGAAGTTTGACAGATTTTATATGCCATACACACATCTGACTACATGTAGCAATGATGTCTTATACATGTATTTTAACCAAATACCAGTGATATATATTTTTGTATTTGCTGAAATTGTGGAGCCTCCATTGAAATATGGAGCCAGTAACACCCTTGAATTCTTCACATCAAAGATGTACATTTACAATGTTATGTCCACTGATTACAAAAAAGAGTGAATAAATTATAAAAGAGTGTGAACAACATATTAAGACTCTTTACTGTACACCACCAAGTAGATACATGTCATGTACTTTCTGATCTATTTGAACAAAACATTTTGCTCAGTTTCTTGCCTCAAAAAGTCTCAAAGGTTATAATCAGATTACTTATGATCGTTCTCGCTAACATTTGAATTTCCCATATATGAATCTTTTAACCACTACATTTGCTAGCATTTTTCACCATATCAGTAGAGCAAGGAGACCACTTCCAAATGGAAATTAATTTCTGTTCCAAAATGAGAAAAAACGATCTACCGGACATTTTTAGCTTTAAACACTTGATCAATGGACCTTTCCTATAGTCCCGTCTACCTCAGTCAAAACATAAAAATATAAATATTTGACTGACATGCAGCCACTTTCTCATTGGTCAAAAAGTTAATTGCCATGTTTTCATTGGTTGAACAGATAATTGTGATGGACAGTCAGGAAAGGTCCATTGCCAATGCCACATCAGACCTAGTTCTAGTAACTGTATTAAGAGCATCATATTTCAAATTATTTCACATCTTCTTCCACAGTTCGACAGAAAGGTTGCAATTGCCACAGCAAGTATACATGTACGTATTGCTTATAAATATCGAGCACTATATTACAAAATTAAATCAAACTGCTATATTGGCTAATGGTTTATTTTCACATTAAACTCTTCATGTCACAATTCAAGACCATTCCTGAGCTGAATCCAAGCTCAATTTGTTCAAGTGACTTCAGTAATAATTTACTATCATGACACTATGGTAGCTAACTCTCTCGGGAGCTACAAAATGTAGGGAACAGACAAGCATGCAGAAAGAAAGAAAGACAGGAATTAGTCAGAGGAAAAGGATGGTAGCAGTACCGACATTACTGCAACTAAAAAGGTTTTCTCATTTTGTGTTGTCATATCATCACATATAAGTACTAGTATGCTTGCTATTAAAATGATAATTTTCTTTCTTGGACATCATGGTAAACCCTTAAGCTTGCAATTTCTGTTTGTTTTCTGTAACTTAGTGTCCTAAGACTAAGTGTAGGAGTACGTGGGCTATCATGAAGCTTTGTGTTTAAGTATTTGAACCTCCTTGGTTTAAGTGAGTGAAGCTACCAACAAGCATCTTAGCTTAGGTGTGGCTTAAACATTTGCCGCAATCCAAAACAGCCGTTAACGTTTCTACAGAATTCCTGTATTGACAGGAACAACTAGCTTCTAGTTCTGAAATTATAGTTACATACCTTGCATGATGCAAACATCTGAAGTATTGTTACTCATTATTAAGTCCTACATTTTACATTGGACATGCAAATGTGCTACATTTAATAGAGGAATCCCTTAATCTGACGATTGAGCAGAAATTCTATAGAATGGTACATATGCATACATGTACATGTACACTTTTCAGAACAGTGGCCTTGTGCTTCTCAATGTAGATTCTTCTGCTTAGAACAAACTAAAACCTGCCATTCTTGGTAGTACCATACGTTTTACTGGATGTCCATCTTTTTTTGGTTTGAAAAAGCATCCCCAGGTTTTATATTTTCCAGGTTTCAAAATACCCACTCTCGCCACACAAGTCCTGTTTCCTGTACGTGGAGACGCCAGGTTACCCGGTACCGTTGCGCAAGTTATCATTCTTTTTCATACAAAGCAACCTTTGTTCACAGCGGCCCAGCTTACGCTTCTGAAATAAACTGTGTCCCACCACTTTCTTTCTTTCTTCCTTTAATGCCCACCATCGTGACAATGATCATTCTGGCATACTCATTTCCACCTGAGTGAGGTGAGGAAAGTCGTGTAAAGTGCCTTTCCCATTAGGGCACAAGATCGGTGACATGGCAGGTATCAAACCTGGGACCTCTTGGTTCTGAGCCGAATAATCTGCCGTTACGCCACACGACACCACAGCCGGCATGTGAGTGATACCTAGTTTACAGGTGGCCTGGCTTACAGCTTGCCTTCTAAAATACAATGTAAACAGCCGGTGTTGACGGCAACCTGAAACATTGATGGGCAACCTAGCTTTTGACTTAGGTTGCCCAGTGGGCAACCTGAGAAACAAAGGATTTCGAACTGTTTCCTGTCCCTTTCTGCTGTCCCCTTCCTGTAGCCTTTTCTGACATGTAGAGAACCATTTTAGCCAGGGGTACAAACTTAGCCACGTTTGGGATTGTGTTCTCGCTGCAAAAAGCGCCACCTACATTGGCTACATACATGTACATGTATGGCGGGAAGAAGCAGCCAGAAGCTCAGAGGAAGGTGTCTGATAGACATCGAAATGTAAGCTAGGTAGGAAGAATCCCTGGTTGTGTATAAAAAAATCCCAATATCCTCTAGAGCAGTGTATGAAATACTTTTTTGAGCCAGGTTGCCCAGTGGCAACCTAGGATGAAAGCTAGGTTGCCCATCAAAATTCCAGGTTGCCCCGAATTTAAACTCTTCTGCATTATGATTAACTTGAATGCAATGTGCATTTATACATTTCTGACACAGAGTTGTTTCCCCTTACCTGAAGTGATGAGCTCTTCCACGGGAAATTCTCAGTAAATAGATCCCAATGGAAGAAAGGGGCATCCTTACCACAAAATTTAGGTAGTGCACTGGGCTACCTGGGTGTAGAAAAAGGTTGCACCAAGCAAAATATGGTTGCACGGTGCAACTGGGCAACCTAGTATTTCACACGCTGTCTAGAGGTACATACATCATACTGTAGCTTATTTCACGCTTTCTTGAGATACCCACCTGTCTTATGTGTAAACAATATGACTTCTGTATCTTCATCGACATAAAACTTGTAGACAAATCTTTGAATGAAATCCATTTGCTTTTGCCGATAGCAATGAAAATCTGTTGAAAGAAATCTTAAAAATCCACTGTTGTAACACTTATACATAGATCACTCAGTGGTCAACTACTGTAAAGTCCCTGTCACACATAGCCAACTATGGCCTCCCAAACACTGTCGAACTCCCCCCAACCATGGTTAGGAGTAGGTCGGAGCAAGATTGGCTGGAAGGTTGGCTTACTGTCCGGCTGCGCCAGCCAAATGTTTCAAAATGTTTAAAACATTCGGGTGTGGACAGGTAGTTTATTTGTCCATGATTGGCAGGTGTTTAGGAGTAGGTCAGCAGTGGTCGAAGCGTGATTGACAGTCATACTTGACTCAAATTTAACTCAAATTCAATCAAATTCGTACAGAAAGGTAGGAGTAGCCTAAATCTGGTCAGACTGCTCCCGAACTTCAGCCAACCTTTGTTGGTGTTCGGGGGAAGGTCCTGAATGAGTGACAGAGGTTTAAGTTGCCGTGTCTGCTGAGGCGAAGTGCTGGCACGTCATTTCCTCGTCATGAGGGTATCTCTTCTTTAGCTCGTCATTTGGTACGTAATAGTTTCCCGTGAACTCCCGGAAGAAGCGACCGATTTCTGGATGGGTGATCTCGCACGGACGCTGGTGGTGTTCCAGATTCTCTGTGAGGTATCATACCAGTGTTTTTAGGCTCAACATTATTAAAAATCAAGTTTGTGATGCTTCTTTGATAGCAATCATTGAGCTTCCCAAAAATCAATTTTGAAGAAATCACAGGCTCTCAAAGGAATTTGAGCCTATTTTCTGAGGAACTGTCACTACTTGCCACTCACTTATTCTTGACATACCGATAATCAGTGTTCTAGCCAGCCTGACATTTTTTCTGTCATCTCAACTTTGTCCATCAAAGATGACGGATTTCGCAAAATTTTTGTCCATCATGAGTGGCAAAATTCCGTCAAATGACGGAAAGACAGACGCTGGCTAGAACACTGCCGGTAATAATGTTAACTGCATTTGCAAACACTTTCTGCTTAATTATGTGGCAAAAGAGCTGAATGCTATTGCCATCTAGAGCAACAAATTTCTTGAACAATTTCCATCTTTCCCTGAAGCTTTTGAGCCTGTACTGTAACAACAAGTTCAAATTCCAAGAATTTATGGGAGCCTGTTTATGGAACATGCAGTTATAACTAACGTAAAAGAACCATGTGAAACCATTGACCCACATGTACAGGACAGGGTCGCATGGAGACATGGAGTTCAGTCTAGCCGACTGCTGCCCACCCCTGAGACAGGGAAGCCGACAGCAGAATAATCAAAGCCTGGATATGTATGTATGTGTATGAAGTGCTGATCATGAGACCATACCTCGTGCTGCGTATCTGTTGGAACCATCGGCCACCAGGACGTTAAAGAAGGGTTGGTTGGGTCCCTTGGAGAGACTGTGTACCCCCATCTGTATCATCCACTCTTCACTCATCTCACACTGGGGGTCCCAGCCATAGATCACACAGTCGTAACTGTACCTGTGGAGACATTTTTAATGCAGTGTACGAAATACTTTTTTAAGCCAGGTTGCCCAGTGGCAACCTAGAATGAAAGCTAGGTTGCCCATCAAAATTCCAGGTTGCCCCAAATCTAAACTCTTCTACATTATGATTAACTTTGTTAGAATGCAATGTGAATTTATACATTTCTGACACAGAGCTGTTTACCTGAAAAGATAAGCTCTTCCGAACTTCTCAATAAACAGTTCCCAATGGACGAACCACAAAATTTAGGTTGTGTACTGGGCTACCTGCGTGTAAAAATAGGTTGCACCAAGCAAAATATGGTTGCACGGTGCAACTGGGCAACCTAGTATTTCACACGCTGTAATGTGAAGTCCTTTCCATTCAAACAGGTTCCTCAATTAATATTATTATCTTTACAGCTCATGCTCTGTCAGGGGTCCTTCCCAGTGTGAGTGGTTCAAACCTTACAGTCTGGTCTCAGAGTTGACATCTTGAAGAGGTGATAGTCACCTGTTATGTCAATGCTTCCACAAATGTGGTAAACAAATTTGTTTATTTGTTTATTTTGATTTTTCACAAAGTGAAAGGGAGGGCAAAACAGGTGCATACGCACCTTTACAAGTTGCCCTCCCCCATACAAAAATACATGTTATACAACATCAGAATTACATACTATTAGTTAATGACAAGTATAGAATGTTGTACAAATGTGGTAAACTTCATAAATAAATAAATAAAAAAGCTACCGTTACCTTCTATGCCTCATGATCATGCCCACAGAGTAGATCACCCCTTCTGCATTGAAATTCTTCTTGTCGTCCCTTCTCTTTTGCTCGACCTAAATCAAGAACACTTAATCATAAACACTTACAAGTATATGTTCATGGCCTGTATGATACGGTCCCATGCATACCGGAGATACAAAGGGGGACCAACACAAGAGGTCATAATCTGAAACTAAGGAGGGAGGGGGCCAACACAACTAAAAGGACACAATTTTTCAGTCAGAGGATTGTTCCATGGTGGAATGCACTACCGGAGGACGTTGTAAAGGCTCCAACAGTGAACTCTTTCAAAGCAAGGTTTGACAAGCACATGGAGCATCACCCGGTATTGTATAACTTCAAGATCCTGGACCATCCACAGAAACCCACAATGACAATCAGCTAGAGGGGAAGTCAACAGGAGCGGCCTCAACTGGACTGATGTCCTACCTCGCCGTAGATGCTACTCTCTATTCTACTCTAAGAACAAAACGGATTTGCAACATTTCATGACAGGCCTTCAATCTTAAATGTTTTGAGAGGCAGGGCTTGCTTTACAGTACAGGCAGTAATGCTTTCAGAGCTTGAAATAATGCAGGTAAAATTGCAACTCACTAAGCAGGTATTTCTGATGTCTACCTAGCCTGCACCTAACCTGCACTGGTCCAGCACGTCGGCAGAACGTACTGCGCCTGCGCAAAACCTGGATTTTCACTTGATTTTTGGTCAACGTTGCATCAGAATTTTGCCTGTTGCAGACCATATCTTTTTCTACACAACATTTGAAAACTACAGACGGGATGTCACCCTTATATACGCGAATTCGACCTTATATGAGACATACATGTACATGTACATGTTCTGCCAAAGTGCTATGCATAATACATTATGGGTTTCGCGCAGGCGCAGTACGTTCTGCCGACGTGCTCACTGGACCATGTAATAGGTTTACTGTATACCTGGTGTACGTGGGTTTCTATTCATGTACTGACTGTTACCACCTACTCTATCTTTGAATGAAGAACAAAAGAAGTAATGGCAATGGTTTCTGAACAGTTTTTAGTGTAATCCACACTTTCTAATTCTGAGTGGTGCAGGTAAAATTTGTCTGGTGCAGGTAATTTTCAATGTTACCTGCACCAGTGCAGGTGTGCAGAAAAGAGTAAGAGGGAAGAAATTCTTGTCACCTTGGGTGGTTCATCCTTGATGAGTTGCTGCTGCGTGGCCTTGACCATCATGTGACCGATCTGATTGGATAGTTCTTCGGCCTCTGGCCTCTCCAGCAGCTGCTGTAGGTTCTCCAGCACCTGCGTGGTCACACAAACAAAACAACAAAATAAAAACAGACCTCCATTTGCAGGATACAAACTCGAGGAATAGGCTGTTCAGATGGTGACAGATTGCAGGCAGTTCTGAAACGTTATCGAATAGTGTGACCAAACCAGTGTTCTAGCCAGCCTGAAGTTTTTTTTCCGTCATCTTTATTGTGTTTGACATAACACCATATCGAGTGGCAACAATCCTAAGTGGATCTGGGGCCATGCTCTGCCTGGGAAAATTTTGACCTCTGAAACACTATTTCCTGCAATTTGAGGGTCAAATTTTGCTGGTGTAATAAGCTTAGTTTAATGACATATTTTTCCATGTCTTAAACATGCCGATTTTTGCAAGATTTCTGTCCATCATGAACATCAAAATTCCATCAAATGACAGAAAGACAGGCGCTGGCCATGGCTAGAACACTATGGAATCAAATGTTTAGTAACACTTGAAATAACATAGGGTCCACACAAAACACAGTAGAACTACGAAATAAACCTCAAAATCTATTATACAGAAAGATTCAAACTGTTGGTGCCTTAGACAGAAACCACAAACCATATCCTAAGACATGTGTAACCTAAACGAAGAAGGTACGTAAATCTCAAAACCTTACCTCTGAAAGGTTGATGTTAAGGTGTAGGTAGACCCTGGCCTGGAGAAGGGCATTCTCAATGTCACCAGGGTTCAGGAGGAGAGCAAGGTCAAGGTTACTCCTCAGGCACACCAAGGAACTGTGGAAGACGTACATGTAGTACAGTACAGTAATTATAAAGTAGCAGGAATAAGTCATGGTTAAATGGCATCCAAAGTAACATTATCAGTACATAGCTGAGGTCGGTTGAGAGGAGTGCACATATATATAAGGGTAGAGACTCCGATCTACTGGTAGAGATCCCAATCGGAGTCTCTGTCAACAGAAACTATGAACTGGAGTCTGTAAATTTTAAGATATTTGCTTAAAAGACAGTCAGAACTTTTCAACTTTGATTCATGTCACTTTAGATCAATGGATTGACTTGAAATTTAGGATTTGTAAATGGGAAACCATCCTAACACATTAATAGCATCCTCGTTGGAGTTTCTGTCGACAAAGACAATCGCCGATTCTACCAGATCAGAGTCTCTACCCTGACACACACACACACACACATACATGTACACACACACACACACACACACACACACACACACACACACACATATATATATTTGTTTGTTTGTTTTAAGTTTTCAATCACAAGCTCTATATATACTGGCATGCCTGCACTGCACTCTTTGTTCATTTTGCATGTATGTTCATTACGATACAGCTATAAAAGGACAATAACACAAACATTTTTTTTTAGGAAAAATTTTCACTTCTGGACCATAGGATTTTTTTCCCTCCTCAAGACTGACCCCGAGTTTTCAAGTCGAGTCTCCCGCTAAGTAGCTTATTGGAACAACCCTTACCTGTCTCCCATTTGAGCTTGTCTTCTCCCAATGCTAAGGAGATTGTTGACCATTCTGGTAAACACCTGAACAATGGAAATTTACAAGTGGTTGTCAGAAAAGGGCATTTGAACCACTGTAAAATATGTACAATGTATTTATAATTCAAATGCTGAAATAGGACCATTAGGCCATGCAAATTTTATTCAATTGGTTCTCGGATTCGCACTCTTCATTTTTCTTCTGATTTGCAAAAAAAAATTCAGGTTCTGAATCAAGTCCAAAATGCTCATATTTTGCCCCCAACAGTTGAAGAAAGTCCTTTTCTTCCTAGTTGTTACAGCTTTTCCATATATTGATGCAGTGATGTAATTAAAAGTTTAACATTCATTGTTGAAATTATAAACCAGCCTGGCACAATGTATGTTGACTTCATGGCTCCTACCGTAGCATTTGGGGCTATTATAGAATGCCTAGGCCTATCGCTTCATAATTTTTCTGAAAAAATCTGAGAACCAACAAATTAAATTGGTGTGGCCTTAGAAACCAGGACCACCAATACCAGATGGCAATGTTTGCAAGTGCTAGGACAATCTTTGGCAAAAGATTCCATCATGTGTAAAGTCTAGAGATACATCTTCATACGAACCATATGTTGGAATAACATACATTTGTGAATAAAGATACTCTTTCTACACAACCAAGACAGTGTTTTATTCAGCCGATGTTTCGGTGACCGTCTGTCACCTTCCTCAGGGCAATTCTGACTGGTTCATATTGCACTGCAGCATAAGTGTCGCTGCTATAGATGCGTTCCGAAACGTATCTACATATCTACAAGAACACAATGCAACTCCTGTACGTTTGGGACCGCATTGTAAATACAGTTCCCTAACTCCTGTACGTTTGGGACTGCATTGTAAATACAGTTCCCTAAACATTGCATGTGTTCTTGTAGATATGTAAATACGTTTGGGAACGCATCTATAGCAGTGACACCTATGCTGCAGTGCAGTGTGAACCAGTCAGAATTACCCTGAGGAAGGTGACAGACGTCTCTTTCTTCAGTGACTTACCAACCTGATGAAACTGTTCACGAACATACATTTGTGTACACAATTCTATGCTGAAACTTACAGTTTTTGATGATACAGCCTCATAGCAGGAGTCAGGCATCCAGTTGACCCCATGGATGTCAATAAGGTTGGCACACTCCCTTCTGTTCAGGAACCTGCCCTTACCAAAGGCATCTATGTACATGTAGTCATCTGGGGAGTCTCTGCACAACAGAGGAATGAGTACATTTTCTTAAAGGGGCATTATGTAACGTTTTTGAACCAAAAAATTGAAATATTTTCATCGAAAAAAAATCATGTGATTGTCATCTACTTCCACTTTTGAACATATTTGTGCAAGGAGTTGTAGAAGCTCCTTGATTTGTGCAATTATCCCACATTTCTGACATTTATGGTTGGCGCTAAAACAGCCCACACGAGGCGCACTCAGTCTGTGGTACCACCACAAACTACCAGAATGTAAACAAACATGGCTGATAGCTGTGTTTCAAACTTTTAAACACACTTGTAAGGCGTCATATTTTTTTTACCTCCAATTCCTGAATGACACTTATTTGAATGGAGTAAGGTTGATTCAACTTAGGGTCAATTCAGCTTTAACAATTTTTTTTGCAGCACACTGGGAGACATTTATGTTTGTAAATACAAGGATCACATTGGGCTCATTGTACATCTTGTACACCATGCAGCAGTGACACCTAGCAGGTTATGTTTGAACTGCAGACAATCACAACTAGAGCCTTGCAGTCAAAGGACATGAGAATTTTGGCCTACCCCTCGGGCTGGTCGTGCCATCTCAGCAGAAAGTGGTTTGGGAAATTGACGGGTTCCAGGTGAACGCCCAGACACTTGGCAATCTCCGCATACAGGATCGCCATGGTGATGGGGATACCTGCCTTTCTCTCCAACACCTGGAGATACAAGCAGATTGGGAAGATTATTAAAACCAGTGTACGAAATACTTTTTTGAGCCAGGTTGCCCAGTGGCAACCTAGGATGAAAGCTAGGTTGCCCATCAAAATTCCAGGTTGCCCCAAATTCAAACTCTTCTACATTATTATGATTAACTTTGCTAGAATGTAATGTGAATTTATACATTTCTGACACAGAGTTGTTTCCCTTTACCTGAAGTGATGAGCTGTTCCATGGGAAATTCTCAATAAACAGTTCCCAATGGAAGAAAGGGGCATCCTTACCACAAAATTTAGGTAGTGCACTGAGCTACCTGGGTGTGTACGTAGAAAAAGGTTGCACTAAGCAAAATATGGTTGCCCAGTGCAACTGGGCAACCTAGTATTTCGCACGCTGTAAAACTTCAACATATAGTTATTTATTCTATTATACTACACTACACTTTCTTTCTTTCTTTTCTTTCTATCCAGTTTAACGTCTTTTTTCCCCGAAACGGGGGTCAGACGTGCTTGCATCAAGTGCACTACACTGCACTATAATCAACAAATATAATCAACAAATGTACAACTGTATATATGATTGAATGAAAGACCTTTATTGTAGTTCATGCCGCGACGGGCTAGGTACAGGTCAAGACTTCACAAACACATAACAAAAATATTACAGAAAAGTGGATGGTGTATTCCATATTATATCATACCCGGGCGGCGATACAGTGCTCCCGACCGTGTTGTATTCTACTGTACGACCGGGCGTATAAACCGGGCTTCCATAGAACGATTCGAACGCGTTTTGCCCCAACCATATGCGCCGCTTTCGAAAATTCGAATACAGGATTTGGACGTTGGAATTGATGTTGTTGCAGTTTTTTTGTTTAGGGACACCAAATTTTCGCTCATTCCGCATTGAAAGACGTGTTTTCTAGGGTTGGTATGATATAAATAGAATACAACACGGTGTATTCCGCATTGCCATCATAGAAATGTACTATATATGCCATGCATACCATATTGAATACAATACTATTTAATTAGAGAAGTCAATACTTCTATGGGCATTTTCTTCTCTACACAATACTCATCATAAAAGTATTGCCTATCTGTGTAATTTCTGTTGCATTGCTTTGTAATAAAAAAAAACACGTTTTTGTCTCTTACATAAGGTAGAAAGGAGTTCTTGGAATCGTAGTATTCCTCAATGTTTCCTCTGAAGCTCATCTGGTTGTAGAGAACCTGGTTGATTCCCTCCAGCACCTGCCTGCACTCATTTCGAGAAAGGACAGGGGGCGCTGTGATACAGAAAGAGAAAAACAAGCAGTTTAGTTTGACAAGAAGGGCCATTGTACCCAACAGAAGTATTTAGCTTCTATGTGAATGGACTTCAGACCACTTTTAGTGATAGGACAAGCAGAAAAAATGGTCTGGTCATCTTGAGCTACAAAGTTGATCATTTGTTTCCAAATTGTAATTTCTTTTGGCCTCAAAAAAATTTTTTTAAAATTAATTTTCACCTCCACACACTATTTCCTGGTCTCTAAACCCCTGTCACCTCGTTAAGAGGTAATGGCACCTGGTTAAGAGGATGAACTGAACTGAACTGAACTGAAACCCCTGTCAGACATTCATCAGAAATTCCCCGAATACCCTCCAACCAAGTTTGGCTGAAGTTTGGGAGCAGTCTGACCATATGTAGGCCATGCATACATTTCTATACGAATCAAATCGAATTTGAGTCAAATTTGACCCCCAAACATGCCCCAACCACTGCTGACCTACTCCTGAATACAAGCCAACCACCAGCCAACCGTCTTGAAACATTCAGCTACATGTAGTGCAGCAGAACAGTAGCTGACCTGGCCGAACACCAGCCAACCACAGCCGACCTTGCTCCCGACCTACTCCTAACCATGGTTGGGGGGAGTTCGGCAGTGTTTGGGAGGCCATTTTTGGCTATGTGTGACAGGCTTAACCTATGTTCCCATCCGAGTACCTTGGTTCCGATTGTCCCTGATGGCAGCGTGCTCGGGGTTCCTGGCAGCGATGTCTGCCCTCACCCTGTCCACTATCTTGTCTATCTGCTGCACCACAGCCTGGACCGTCATGTCTTCAGAAGGGTTGTTCCACTGTGCAAACAGCACTGCTCCTGTGTAGGATCACACAACAAGACTGGCAATGAAAACATACATTGCCATGGCGACGGTGGTTGCTGTTAGGGTTATTGTTTGCATGGCACTGCGGCCCTGCCATCATTTCATGATTTTGAGGAAGACTTGTTACCTATACAGATACAGTGCACTCCTCCTCTGAGTGTATAGTGAACGAGCCCTGGGGTCACAGAAAGTAGGGCATCCGGGGCAGACAGGTCTTCCCAAAGCAGGGTCCCAAAGGTTTCCAGGAATGTGGGCATAGATGTGGGTCAGAGACATGCCTGTGGACATTCCATTCCTGTGGACAAAATGCCTGTACGATTCCTAGAATTCTTGCAAATTGCACACAATACTGTACCATTAGGCTCCTCCCTGAGACGTCGCCAAAAACACAGTTAAGCCATTTTTATTTCTTGCTTCTCAGTATCAAAAAAGCATATGTAACATTTTTGCACCAAATATTAAAATATTTCAAATGAAAAAATCTTCATGTCACATCACACTTCCGACTTCCGGAACGACGTCAGCGAGTGGATCATTCATCTGACGAAGGTTGACGAGATCGACCGAAAATTTATGGTGAGTTCCTATTTTGTGTTGGATTAAAGCTAAACTTTACCACTATGAAATCCTCATGTCATTTACATGTACTTCCACTTTCAACATTTTTGTGCCATTATCTCACATTTCTGACATTTATGGTTGGCACTAAAACAGCCTACATGAAACGCACTCCATTTAAGGCACCACCACAAACTACCAGAATGTAAACAAACATGGCTGACAGCTGTGTTTCCAACTTTTAAAAGCACTCGTAAGGCGGCATATTTTGGCACCTCCACTTCCTGAATGGCACTTATTTGCAATGGAGTAGGGTTGATTCAACTTACTTTGTAGAGAAATGACCAGAAAATTGACTTTTTGTATCGTCCTAATGTTACATAATGCAGCTTAAAAGATATAAATTTAATCTGGGTGGTCAACATGAAAGCAGAGACTTAGGGGAAGTCTGGAACTTTGTACACAGAAGATAGAATGAACACTATTGGCTTGGTAAACCTGACTCGTCAATCACATTTAAAACTTGACCAATCAGAATCAGGTTCTTGTCTTGGTGCTGACTGACCTTCCAATAAGCTCTGCTGCTCCTCAGGCTGTTCCAACACCTGCTGCCACTCCCCCTTCAGGTGTTGGTGCTGCATGTACCTCAAGACTTTTTCTCCGTAGTATTTGAGAGTCAAGTCTGTGTGTTTCCTGTTGTATTGATACATGTGGATATACATGTACATAGTGCTGTGTACCGGTTCGCTGGACTCAGTTCCGGACTTGTAAAAACGTTTAGGTTCAAGTAAAAAAAACCCTGAATTGCGGGAACCTGGGTTCCGGACTTGGTTGGAAAAAAAAACATGTCACATACCCCATTTCGTTCCGAACCACATAAAACCTTCCATAGATCGCAAAATCTGTACTGCAAAATGAAGAAAACATTGCCATTGGGCATTGTTAAGTGTCGGCCTCCATGTTATGTGGCCACAGTGTCGCCCAGACAACATTGCAAGGTTGCCAACATGCAATTTTGCATATACTGTGGGTTTAGGTCCGAACTTACAAGTCCGGAACTGAACCTAAACCTCTGGACTTGAATCCGGAACTGAACCTAAACGTGGGTTTAGGTACACAGCACTAAATATATATGTAGTTCATTGGCAAGTGACAGTATTGTAATTCCACATTAGAATCACATCCAACACTCGTGGGTGTCAAGTAACTTAAATGGAGAAAGTCTGAATTCAAAGTATTATGCAGTATGAAAATCTTACTGTGCTATTAAAATAATTTTAATACCTTGTGCAAAAAAGTCATGTGTGTCATCTGCACCCTCGTGCAAGTCTATTTTTTGTACGATGTATTAAAAAGGCCTACATCAGGGCATTACAACCATCCCTCAACAAAGACGAGGGGCGCCACAGACTTTCTGCAACTATGATCCACTGCTCACCGAGTCACGTGTGTCATCTGCATAACATGACGTCACTGAAGCGGTGGATCTCTCATTCCTTAGCTTTACAAAGGCTCAGGGAGTTGTACAGTCGAAAATTTGGGTAAGTCCAATTTTTTGTGTTGGAGATTACAGTTAAAACTTGCTTTATAATGACTTCTACCATTTTTGAACACAGATGAACTTTCAAGATAACTATCAGTTACGTCGGTGAAGGTTAGACATCCAGGTGATAAGATACGCCAAAAACAGTTACTCAAGCAACTGGATATGATTTTGGAAACGGTCAGACGTTTCAGGTAGCATCCACTACCTTTCGTCAGTGACACCTAGTGACTGCAGGAGAATTGCTGGTTTATAAGCACAAACCATTTGATTGATATGCAAATAAGTAAAGACAATTTTTTGTGAAAGGCCAAAAGGAAACAAAAGTCAAGACAATTTTTGTGAAAGGCCAAAAGGAAACACAAGTTAGACAAGTCAAGACAAGGATAATGCAAATTAGTGAAGAAGCTCCTGTTGTTTCAGAACAGGAGCAGGTTGCCCTACCGTTGTTTATCATGTAGAAGAACCATCAGTTCGTTGAGCACGCTTCGCATCATGCACTCACTCCGTCCCGCCAGCTCGGCGAACGGGCGGAACGCCTCGGACGGCACCTCGTCCTTGTGGTAGAACTGCGGCGAGAAGGTGAGCAGGAGATCGCGCACCAGCCGTCCGCACTTGAACCGGTTCTGGAACTCCAGCAGCCAGTTGTACTGCTTCTTGGGGCTGTACCGCATTTTCAGTGATGGCCATCTTTGAAAGAAAATTTGCAATACTACAATTATACTAGACACATTGTGTAAAGGTTTATGTTGAGCAAAGTACCAAGCATTTCCTTCTAACTACCTTTTAGGCCACACCAATTTTATTTGTTGCTTCTCGGATTTTTTCAGAAAAAATATGAAGCGACAGGGCGAAAAAAAAATTAAAATAAAAACAGGCCTGGGCATCCTATTATAACCCCAAATACTAGAATAGGTGCCATAAGTCAACACAAAAGACCGGGTTAAAATTTAAACAATGAATTTTGAACTTTTAATCAAACCACTGCATTGGTAGATGTAACAACTGTAACAACTAGGAAGAAAAGGACTTTCTTTTAATTATCTGTTGGAGGCAAAATATGTGTATTTTTTAGTTGATTCAGAACCAGAAATTGTTTTTTTTTGCAAATCAGAAAATAATGAAGAGGCGAATCCGAGAAGCAACAAATTAAATTGGTGTGGCCTTATATATAAATATCATATATACAGTCAAACTTGCCTAAGATGACCACCTGGGGGACTGAGGAAAATTGGTCTTCTTAGACAAGTGGTCTTAAGCTTCTTACAAAAAAGCATGGCAACAAGACAAGACCAAGACACAGATTTTAACGTTCAATATAATCCTTTAATTATTGATAAGCATATACTAAACATGTTCATATGCAAGGCATATGAATGGGCCCGTGCAAAGGAGCTGATTTCACCATGATTTTTTGCTACTTTCATTTAAAAAATTGATGGTGCAGTCGTCATTGACAGTGATTGGGCCATTTGTGGTCCCAATTCGTGCTGGTCATGGTCACGTTAGACAAGTGTCTTGAGCAATTTCCTAATATGCTTACATCTATTGGAAATAAAATTGGGACCGAGAAAAAGCGGTCATCCTTTTGCACCAAAAATTGAAATATTTTAATTGAAAAAATCTTCATGTGATTGTAATTTACTTCCACTTTTTAACACATTTGTGCAATTATCTCACATTTCTGACATTTACGGTTGGCGCTAAAACAGCCCACACGAGGTGCACTCAGTTTGTGGCACCACCACAAACTACTAGATTCTAGAATGTAAACAAACATGGCTGACATGTACAGCTGTATTTCCAGCTTTTAAACACACTCGTCAGGTGTAATATTTTGGCCCCTCCACTTCCTGAATGGCACTTATTTGCAATGCAATAGGGTTGATTCAACTAAAATACTTTGTGAAGAAATGACCAGAAAAGTTATTTTTTTTACCGTCCTGATGTTACATAATGCAGGCTATGTTACAACTGTTGTAGTACTGGCAAGTACTTCGATTTGAAATTCATTTTCTTGAAATGTGCGTCAACCAGTCTGTCAAGACTTCTTCATTTCAATCTTGAGGATCTCTCTGTTGACTCCTTCCGAGTAAACCTTGCAGACTTCGCTTTGGAAGACATCTTCCTTTCGGATGAACTCTTCGAATAACCTGGTTCCTCCTCCCACTCCAAAGTAGTGTGTTTTTGCGGCCATGTAGACCGTACCATGTGGGGCGAGTGTGCTTTTCATCAAGTCATGCAACTTCTGATAGGAGTCAGTATTGTAGATTGTCTCGGACGTTAGAATGACATCATACTTGTCACTGGTCGACTTTGATTCTTCTGTCAAAAGTTTCTGAACCCCGCGCCAGTCCCCGCCAAAAAATCGACATCTGGAAGCGTCAAGATCTGTCCCCATGTTGAGTAAGACATTGGGAATTGTAACATTTTGCAACACTTCCTCGTTGTAGTCTTGGAAGTGAACCTTTTCCGCTCCTTTGGCGAGCGCGAGAATACCGGGCAAGCCTGCTCCGCAGCCTACCTCCAGGACTTTCAGGCCGGTCCAGGAGAGAGCGATCTCGCTGAGGTACTGCGCCAGATCCACCGAGCACTCCCAAATTTTCATGCCGCCTTCGTATACGTTGGGGACGAGATCGGACTCCGAAGTACTCGCTTCCAGGCCATTGCTTTCCGGAGCCGTTACGTACGATAATACCTCCCCTCCGTCCAGTCTTAGCTGGCTGGTGGCTGAAGGTTTTTGCAATTCAGAAAGGAACTCGAAAGTGATCTCCTTCGCAGGCAAGGGGGGAGGGGGGCACTCTTGGGTACTACAAGGAGACTCCAGTTTGTTTTGACAGCTAAAACCTCCTTCCTCCTTGTCTTCATCATTTATCTGGAAACCAAATGTGAAGGACATTCTGGTTCCTCCAAGAGTTTGTTTTTTTTCCGTTGAAAACCCCCAGTCCAGCTCAGCACCATGTGTACACTTCCACTTCCGGTACAGAACGCTGCGCATACCGGAAGTACATGCGAGGTGACCTTCGACCTACCCAGTCTTCCAATTTCTTCCCATATCACACATACTATAGTAGATACCATCGCATGCATTACGTGACATGTGAAATATTTCAACCGTTTAAACTGTAAAATAGTCTTGTTTGCTCCTGTTTAATAGTCTAACCACGCAACTCATCACCTGTCCCGACGTCTTCTTATATTTCTTAGCTAGCCACAACAAGGAAGGAACGAAGATTTGCATCAAGACATATATATTGAAGTTTATATCATCAATAATTTGCTGCATGTAAAATATTTCACTGCCTCATCTCACCTACATGTATGCTAACGTAAAACAATCCTATAAAATGTTTCTAAAAGTATGTTATTATTGGGTCTGGTGGTCATGCGTACATATGTTTGCCGGGTCATGATATACGTTATATATGCTACCTGACACGTAAATACAATCTTACCTTTCAAATAACTTGAGCCTCCAGATTTCACCACTTCTTGAGACTGCGTTGAACCTACTGCAGGTGTAGCCGAAGTGTAAGACGTCGTTGTAGCTCAGAACGGCCGAGCGAAGAACCTGTTCCACAGTTTCATCCGCAAGAGAATTTATTGTTGCAGCGGCCGCCATTTTGTATGTTTATGTGGACTGTTCCATTAGTTCGATTGATTTTGAGGGAGGGACTTGGATTATAGATAGATGAAGGGAAGAACGAGATATGTTTTGATTTTCGTGTGTCTCAAAAATATATGCTAAAAAATCATGTTAAACTGAAAAGCATTGTATATTTGCAAGCATAGACGGTGTTAAAGGCATGCCAATACAATTTCATTGCGGCAACTTGGATTTTCAAAGTCAATTTTCTGGGCATTCTTTCAATGTACAACAATGTAATAACTTTGCTGAATCGACCCTATCCTATAGCATATTGATACATGTCGCTGAAGGAAAACGGTTGCTTATTTTGTATCGTATGCTGGTTCTAGCTAGTTATTGGTGGCACTGCGGTACCAAAAAATAAAGGATATATCATAAAGGGACTGCTCACGGGGCTATTTCAAACACTTCAACTATGAAATGATTACGGAATGTGCTAAGAAATGGCAGTAAATGTCAATATCAAAGAGATTTCATAAACCTTATCTCCTCATTTTTGTCTTGTTTTGTCCCCCTGAAATTGCATTGGATGCCTTTAACATAAATAGTGTGTCAGTGGCCGTTTCTGTTAAAATCTTTAAAAGAGGATAAATGAAGATAGGACGATAGATTTTAATGATTTGGGGCATGTAGGTACTTTAGATAGAGAAGTACACAATGAAATGCAAGGTATGCAAAAAAAGGACTAACTTTGCTAACTAATACGATTTTTTTTTCTGGGACTAATGGATATCCGAATAAAGTGTCAAAATTGATGATTTTCTTCTTCGTGAACGTACACTGATGTACGATATCGGTCCTGCCCGTGCACATATAGATTTTTTTACGGTGACCAAAACGTACCGAATATCCCAAGGATTCAATGCCAATCAGGGGAAATGTGGAGCCCAGTTTTACAAGGACCTATCCTAGCCTCCTTCGAATTCGCAGACTTGAGCGGCGGCGGCGTTAATTTTGGGGGGGGGGGGCTGAAACGCGTTTTCTTTTTCTTTTTAAACGGGCTACGACAGAGGGAGTTGTTGGGGCAGCATAACTCCCTCCGCGGCAAAACTTGCCGTAGCCCGTGTAAAAATTCGCGTATCAGCGCTCCCCACGCGCTTTCTTTCTTTCTTTCTTTAAATTTCTTTCCCCCAAAAATAAACACCGCCGTCGCTCAAGTCCGGCTGCGAAGGAGGCGACACCTACCCCGCCTGCCCGTCACAGCCCCGGGTCGACAGATAATGATCATATGATGTATGCCAGACATATCGTTTCGATAACGATCATATGATGTACTAGTATGCCAGACAGACGTAGCTATTTGTGACTGAAATGATTTCCAGACCCACCGGCTACGTCATGGGAAGGGCAAGGCTGCGAGGAAAGGCACGCGCGTTTTCAACTGACGTGCGAAACTTATGTTGTATCCATGGTAACCCTAACCCCACATGTGCAGAAAGCTGAGTCCGAAAGAAAATTGAAACAGTAACGCGGCAAGATCCAGACGTTTATTTAATGTTGTCGGAAAATGCCAAATAAAGAATATGAAAAACAAAATCCAGACATTGCCGATCAGCTTTAATTTTCAAACTGGTGCGTTCCCAACTTTTTTGCTGATCAGAATGTCTATCGGCGGGGCGATGTTTCACTCATGCACACGGACCATCAGTCTGCACACGGCCCGTTTTGCACACAACTTATCATGATTTTAAACGGATAAAAGGGGAAAAATCAGAGGGAATTTCTTCAATCTGCCCTGCTGTCTTGTATTGTGCGGAGACAACATGAAGGGGACATCGAGCATCATCCTTCTTCTCGCAGTCTGTCTTAGCGCCAGGGCAGCGCCGCGCTTCCTCCCAGCCTCCGCCGAAGAGACGCAAGAAGATTCCAGCAATGAAGCCAGGGGCTTCAACCAGCCGGCAGATCTCATCGAGGCAGCCGACGCCTCAGACCCGGCCGAGACCTACCAGCTCCGACACACGCTCAACATGGACGGTACACGCTACGCCATCTACACAAAGGTGAAGGAAGACGGCAGTCTGGAACACCAAGCCGCCAAAGTGGCCACGAACAGTTTCGAGACCAAGCCCCTAGATGATCAACAACCTGAGGACTACGCATCGACGGCAAACCCCTTGGCGGAAGCGAGCGAGCAGCTTCTCAAGAGGGAACTCGGCGATGGCATCCAGTACATGAACGAAGAGGCCAATTTGAACGACACCAGTCGGGGTCCCGTGTATGACTGCGCTTTCAAGGTCTGGAACGATTCCTCAACAGCGGATAGCAAGATGATCTACCGAGTGCTGCCATGTAGCCCGCCAGGTGAGTGTGTTGGGCTTAACCCCGTAGGTAAGGCTTCTATATGGCTCGTTCTCATTGAAATGTACAGAATACCGGTAACAGAAGCTAACAACATCGCACTTTTTTCTCCGAAAAGATCTACAGTTTTATTTATTTTTTATTTTTATTTACTTCAGTTTTCACCTCAAAACAAGGCTCGTGAGAGCCACTTGCATGTTTTGGGTTACTGTGAGGACTGCGTGGTCAGATGTTTGTTCAGCAAAGTACGGACGTTTAAAAACTGGGCAGCTTTCTTACATCATGTGAAGTTACAAATTAACTAACATTGAAAGTAACAAACAACGGTAACGGAGGTTACAGTCATTACTGTAAAACATTTTGTGGCTACAAATGACAGTGAACACTTTCCTCTTCCCTTAGAAACCCAGAAAACTTGCAAAAAGTCATCAAAACGGCAAATTCTTGTCTTGTATGTGGCTCTAGATCTATCTAAACTTCACGACCGTTTTAATACTTGGGCGGTAACGGAGGTCACAGAATTCTGCAACAAGTATGAAGGGTGAGAAGTCCAAACAGCGGCTATAATTTCTCCCAAGTAGTCATCAACCAAACCTGGCGTTGTGGTATATTTGTTTTCGTGAAACATAGTAAGTGTACGTAGTGGGAAAGTGAAGAAAGCAATGATGAGGTCCATGATTTGGCTCATATCTAGTCGTAAATACTGGCGACAGCATTTTGCACATTTGAATGAGAACGAGCTATATACTAGTATACGGGACTGACTTTGAAGGCCTATAGAAGTACAGACATGTAAAAACTGGATAAATCTTGGTGCTAACACGAACCTTCCCCCCGTAGACATTGAAATATCTATATGTGTAACAATTTGAATGTTTTTGCCACCGACTCAGCATGTGCTAGTATGCAGGCAGTTTTACTACTACTGATCATGATGCCCTGTACACTGTTGGTCAGTGTAGCCATTTACCGCGGCTATCGCCGATGTCTGCAATCACGCGGTAGCCGCAAATCAGAAAAGATTCAGGAGGTGTGGTTGGAGTGAGTACTTACCGCAGTGGTAGAAATACTTTTTTTCTGTGCTCTGCAATATTGCAGAATGTCAAAATTTTGTTCTGCAATTCGGAAATACTTTCTGCAAATATCTAAAAAAAGTTATAGAATCTTAATCAGCTTAATAGAAAATTTTATACAGCAATAACAGAAGTACTTGATTTCGCCCCTACAAACTGTGCTACCTGGGTTTAGATATACAAAATATGTTGTTTGCGTGGCACATCTAGGCGAAACTGTGGCCATATCCACGGAGGCTGACACCATTGAACCGCTAACCTGATTTTTTCCGTCTGTAAAATTGCAGGTTGCTTAACTTTTCCTCTGCAATATTGAAAATGTCTCTGCAAAATGCAGATGGGTATTTCTACTACTGTTAACGTTATTGCCTAGGGGGTGGCATTGGTATGGTTTAGAGTAGTATTGTCCCAATATATATATATAAACATATGTACTTGGTTCTTTTCTTGTGTAGTGGTGATGGTGTACATATATGTGTGTGAGTACTGATCCACATTTTATCTACAACTACAGTATTATATGAGTCCTACAGTTTGTTGACTCAACATGCATAACAGTAACAGAGTACAGCATACTGTAATAGAATTCTAGATAGCCTGTTTTTCCGCCGTTGTGTGGTTTAGTTGCACTGGCGTCATTTTCTGTCAGTGTGCGAACATAGTAAAGGTTACAGACAAGGACTTAGACTTACCCTCCTACCCAAATGACACAGTTTACTCGTCCATCTCATGTCTCTGTGGACACGGAGATATCCCTCCGCGGAAGGGTTCTGTTTTCGGTCTTGTTTGTGTGTTTGCAGCTGTAGCTCATGATGGGTTGGACGGATTTCTTTCATTATCGGTATATGATTAGTATTTTGGGTCCAGATGATGCGGATTGTCGTATTTCTCAGTTTTCTTTTCGAAGATGATAATAAAATCTTGCTTCTTCTATCACAGAAAGGACTTGCAATGGTAACGAAGAGTACATGACCTGCAAGTTCACGACGGACCAAACCCTACGACAAGCAATACTGCAGAAAGCCGAACTCTACCTACCCCAGTCAAACGACAAGCCACCTTCCAACGTCCACGAAGAAGACATCAGAAGCATCGTGAAGTCGAGTCTAGCCAGCTACGACGACCGGACGACCCAAGACCCTGACCCTATCGACATATCCAGCGGCAACAACTCCAGATCCTCCAACAATCCCACAGATGAAGCCAGCAGCATCGAAACGGCCACAGATGAAGCCAGCCAGTACAAGAACGTCGATAGAGATCAAACCGCCCCGCCAAAAGAATACGTTCAACAACCACCTGTCAACTTTCGAAAACGCGTGGCCGCTGAAGAAAAATCGGCAGCCAATGACGTCCGCCAGAATGTCGCCACAGCAACTGACGCCTCAACGAACAAAGTCGTCCACATCCAGATGTACCGACCGTATAGGAAAACACCCTTCCAGTTTGACGCCCAGGCAACAGACGGACAGTGTGGGCCGGCCGTGGACGTGTTCAAGATGATTCAACGTTGGCAGAGGCGTCCGTTCGACCCAACCAGCATCGAGATTCGCCTACCAATGGTTCCGGAATGCGGTAAGCCAGAGAACTGTATCGATGGACATTGTCTTCTTCCTCACAGTCGTGTATATCTCCTGATCGCGTATGCAGAAAAAGTTGACCATGGGAAGCCAGCAACCATGGCTCCCGAAGTAATGAAGGAGTTTCTGGATATCATTTTGAGGAAAAGTGTGTTGGGCTGATCAAACTTTGTGAAGTACCGACAAAGATACATGTACATATCTCTTGTACCTTTGTAACTACATGACGTACCAACAAAGATACATGAACATATCTCTTCTACCTTTGTAACTACATGACGTACCAACAAAGATACATGAACATATCTCTTCTACCTTTGTAACTACATGACGTACCAACAAAGATACATGTACGTATCTCTTCTACCTTTGTAACTACATGTACACGATGGAATGGCAAATCCCTATAAAATGTATATACAATTATAGTTGATAAATCGCATCACTGGCTTATATATTGCTACTGCATTAGCCGTCAAAAGTCTGTACTACTTTACTTGTCACAGCTTTGCTGCAGGTCTAGTAGAGGGGACATACAGACTAGCTATATAGTCAAGTCCAACGCAAATGTATATAGCTTGCACTGCTAATATGTTAATATCATATACTCGTCCCCCATCCAGGTTTTCTATACTATCGACACGTGGACTTAGACAAACGTCCATTTAATTAGATTTTTTTAATCCTTCTTTTTCTGTTTTCACTATATTGACTCGAGGACTATAAGGTCCTAAGAAGTGCTTGTACATATGCATATATTACCATGTAGAGAGTTGTAGTACCGGCAACTTGATTTGAAAGAAAGAAAGACAATGTAACTTGCACTATTTGTGGCAACGTCGGACGGACACAGAGTATCGTAAATGAACTTGTTGCTTGTCACGTATAGACATACAAACTGCTGCTTGAAACGTTCTTTAGTTGAAGAATATATATCCAAGATGCATCAAACTCTTGAAGTCTCGTTGCTTCTTTTCCAAGTGTCTGAATTCGAAGTTAGCATACATACTCTAAGGCCACACCAATTTTATTTGTTGCTTCTCGGATTTTTTCAGAAAAAACATGAAGCGACAGGGTGAAAAAAAAATAAGAACAGGCCTGGGCATCCTATTATAGCCCCAAATGTTAGAATAGGTGCCATGAAGTCAATACAAAAGACTGGGTTAAAATTTAAACAATGAATTTTGAACTTTTAATCAAACCACTGCATTGGTAGATGTAACAATTGTAACAACTAGGAAGAAAATGACTTTCTTCAACTGTTGGAGGCAAAATATGAGCATTTTTTAGTTGATTCAGAACCAGAATTTTTTTTTTTGCAAATCAGAAAAAAAAAATGAAGAGGCAAATCCGAGAAGCAACAAATTAAATTGGTGTGGCCTAACCAAGCTGTGACAGAAAATGGTACCTACTGGAGTGTTAAGTGGTGTTACAACTCTCCCTCTTATCCTGATCACTCTAAATAAAGCAACCAAAAATCTTTTAAAACAAGAACTTTGTCAGATATTCCATTAGATTAGGCCACACAAAATTAAATTGTTGATTCTTGGACAGGGACAGGAAAAAAAGAACAGGCCTAGGCACCCTATGATAGCCCAAAATGCTACAATACATGTAGGAGCCATGAAGTCAACATACCAGGCTGGTTTGTAACTCAAACAATGAATTTTTAACTTTTAACCAAACCACTGCATTGATAGATGGAAAAACTGAAACAACTAGGAAGAAAAGGACTTTTTTCAACTGTTGGGGCCAAAATATGAGCATTTTGGAGTTGATTCAGAACCTGAATTTTTTTTTTCCAACTCAGAAAAGCGGGTGAATCTGAGAACCAATATATTAAATTGGTGTGGCCTTACCCAACTGCTGTACAGATGTTAAAAGATGAAACAAGACTGGCAATGAAAACATACATTGCCATGGCAACGGTGGTTGCTGTTAGGGTTATTGTTTGCATGGCACTGCGGCCCTGCCATCATTTCATGATTTTGAGAAAGACTTGGTACCTATACAGATACAGTGCACTCCTCCCCTGAGTGTATAGTGAACGAGCCCCGGGGTCACAGAAAGTAGGGCATCCGGGGTAGAGAGGTCTTCCCAAAGCAGGGTCCCAAAGGTTTCCAGGAATGTGGGCATAGATGTGGGTCACATGCCTGTGGACATTCCATTCCTGTGGACAAAATGCCTGTACGATTCCTAGAATTCTTGCGAATTGCACACAATAATGTACCATTAGGCTCCTTCCTGAGACGTCGCCAAAAAGTGTCTTTGGTCATCTACAATCCCAAACGATGATGATGACCATGCACAATAACTTTTCTATAGAGCATTCACATGTCCAGGCGTGGCTCTCCTCAATTGATCAAACATGGGACCTCTAGCTTTACCTCCCATCCAAGGGGACATCCCTAACCAAAGCTAGATACACATTTTCATCTGAGTCAAGTAAGGAAATAGGTGTAAAGTGCCTTTCCCAAGGGCACAACACTGGAGCTAGCAAGGGATTTGAACCCAGAACCTTCAGAATCAGATTCTAAGTCAACAACCCTAACCACAAGACCACCTTGCCACCAATCAGTCCATCTTAAACAGCTGGTACCAGTAATACAAAAGAGTGCTAAGAATACACAAGTGTGCTATAGATAAACATTGTGTGTAGCGTGCATAATCCAGTGGTTAGCGACCCTGCCTCTGGACCAAGATGTTGGGAGTTCGAATCCCGGCTGTTATCACTCACCCGACATGCACGCTACTGTAAAGGGCCGCAGTCCTTAGGACGGGATGTTAAGCCGTGGTCCACTGTTCATTATTGTGCTTGTGGAAAAGAGCTAGGGGAATTTCCCCAGTACAATGAACCTGTAAATACTGTACATAGCGTCTGTCTTCTCTGTCACGACCAGTGGGAGAGTAGCTCTTCAGTGAGCTAAAACTGGATTGAGATCACTTTCCTTTAACAAAACAAAACAAAACAAAACAAAACAAAACAAAACAAATACGATATAGTCACACTGCTTTAATTAAGTTGTTTCATTCTTTCCATAAACTTAATAGTGACACTAGGTCCATTGCAAGGACCAGATCATATTACATGTACCTGTATTTACAGAGTGGAAACAGAATACTAGACAAGTACAACAATAAGCACTTACATGTAAAAAAGGGGACTATACAACAGATACAATGTAGATGCTTTATCTGGTAATATTTACAAAAAAAACTCTTTCACTCCATACATGTATAAACTGGGACCAGGTGGGGCCTTCCATTTTGAAGATGCTCATTTACAACAGTAGCTAATCTAGTGTAACAGTGGGGCTCAAGCGCTACTAACTGACCAGTCTAGCTCGTCCAGACCTTTTACATTTTTTGTAGCCTTGTGGTTAGTGTGTTTTGTTCGTGAGCTGGTGGGCTGGGCTTGGTCTGGGTTCGAATCCCGGAAGCCAGGAGACTGTACTACTAGCCCCCTGTATGTTTCAGTGGTTCCCATGACGGGAATCGAACCCGGGCCTTGTGGGTGAAAATCACAAATCCTAACTGAAACACGAAGGGGCGAGTAGTATAGTCTCCTGACTCCTGGGATTCGAACTCGTGCTGAACCCAGACCACCAGCTCATGAATCAAACGCACTAACCGCAAGGCTAAAAGGTCTGGACCAGTTAGACTGGTCAGTTGGTGGCGCTTGAACCCCACTGTTATACTAGGAAAGCAGAAAAACATCATACTAAGAATTAGTGCTGTGTACCGGTTTGCTGGACTCAGTTCCGGACTTGTAAAAACGTTTAGGTTCAAGTCCAAAAAAACCTGAATGGCGGGAACTAGTTCCGGACTTGGTTGGAAAAAAAACCCATGTCACATACCCCTTTCGTTCTGAACCACATAAAACCATCCATAGATCGCAAAATCTGTGCTGCAAAATGAAGAAAACATATTGCCATCGGGCATTGTCAAGTGTCTGTCTCCATGTTATGTGGCCACAGTTTCACCCAGACAACATTGCAAGGTTGACAACATGCAATTTTCTATGTACCATGGGTTTAGGACTGAACCTAAACCTTTGGACTTGCATCCGGACCTGAACCTAAACGTGCGTTTAGGTACACAGGACTACTAAGAATAAAAATGTTTATATCATTAATCCAATATCAAGCTTCAGATGTCCATCTTGTCTGTCCATCATCCAAATACTGCAAGTCGTCAAATTGTCTGAGGTGGAACTTGGTGACCTGGTGACTGCTCATGATCTTGATGGCAAAGTAGCCGCAGACGACTTCGAATAGAACGAAGATCGCCATGACGATATGGATGGCACGTTCCAACGGGAGGATGACCGTGGCCTCGTTGAAGAGTATGAAGAAGCTGAGTGGAAACTGGAGGACAACGGTGAGCAGCCAAAACCCGGCCAGCTCTGGAACCTGTTAGACAACAAATGGTTTCAAAAACAAACAAACAACAACAACAACAAAAAACACAGTTATAGTTATACCTACGAATACGTCGTCAGCAATCTAGACATTCCTACGTGCCAAACTGAAGATCACAGAAATAGTGCCATGGTTTGTTTGACCAACACTTTTAAAACCGTTTAAATGTTTAATCTAAAGTTTTAATTTAAAGTATAAGTCCAATCTTAAGTATTGCGATCTTAAAGGAACACAACACAATATTTCAAATTCATTATTTTCCAGTAGTCTACACATTAAAAAGTTGATATGTTTCAATTTTTACACTAGTCCGCCAAATAATTACCCTGTGCACGCGTTTGAACTACGCGCTCTCCTAGCTTGCCCGCTTAATGCTTTGCTCTGACGTCTTCGTTCCGAAGCCGCTTATTTGCATATCACAGTCCAGTGATCTCCCATGGCCAGTGGCACTGCTAATATGCAAATAAGCGGCTTCGGAACGGAACTTTTTAATGTGTAGACTACTGGAAAATAATGAATTTGAAATTTTGTGTTGTGTTCCTTTAAAAACTTGTTTGCATAAATATATGTCAAGATAGAGACTCCGATCTGGTAGAATCACGGTAGAAATCCCGATCAGTGTCTCTGCTGGTACACTCTGCGATTTATGTTCAGTATCATACATTTAATGCATTAAAAGACTACTTAAATGATATCAGTAGCTACCAGTAATGTGGTTGAATGTTTAAATTTTAGGATATGTTGGGTAATAAATAGCCGACCTCGCCGAACACCAGCCAACCACAGCCGACCTTGCTCCAGACCTACTCCTAACCATGGTTGGGGGAGTTCGGCAGTGTTCAGGAGGCCGTATTAGGCTATGTGTGACAGAGGCTTTAGTGAAAGGATCTATTCTCATTCTTAGTCAGTTTTATTAGTGTAATCATGCCACATACACACTTGCAGTCTTCACATCCGACACAGTTTGAAACTTTCTCTCAGACTTCGCTAATTCACCAGACAGCTGTTTTTTTGTAGACCAATGGGTATTCCAAAGATAATGAGTTTACAAAAGACATGTGCCGAGTCTCAGTTCACCAAAATGCAAATAAACGTAGAACAAATGACGTAGATAAATAAGAAGCCAAAACATTGGTAGGCACGAAGGGAAGAGAATAATTTCTTTTCCATATGCGAAATACAGCATACAAAATGTACATGTTTGAGTAATGGATATGTTGAACTTCAACAATTGGAAAATAATGAGCCGACAGAAACTAAACAAAAGATCATGTTCATCATGTGTTGCTGACCTCAGTGACTGGCCTCAAGGTTAGCCCCGTGCTAGTTGGGCAGCCTTGGCTGTGTCTTCAGCCGAATAAATAAATAAATAAAAATGTGTTGCTAGAAACAATACACACAGACAAAGAGTAAAGATCCAAACTGCGCTGATGTTTGCCGATACATGCCAAGGTAGATAAATCTTTTGCACACTCCCAGACAGTTGATGAGTGTAGTCAGCATGAAAAAACATGAATTTCAGACAGGAGCAAATGCGTCACAAATATCATGCTGAGTCCAGACATCACATGTCTTCCCATGTTTTAATTGTTCTGTGCACCTGTGTAGATTCTATAAAGTTTTCTTGCATGCTTTGTGGTATGGCTAGAAATCACCATAGATATGAATTAACATTTAAGTATTGCATGCCTTGCATTAAAAATGCATTGTTACCTTCACCAAGAAGGTTATGTTTTGAGGAACATGTGTGTGCATGTGTGGTATGTGTTTGCGTGTCTGTGTGTGTGTTTGTGTGTGTGTGTACATACCCTACATGTACTAGCTATATATATATATATATATAGTATGTGCATGCAGTAAGACTGCAGAGTCAGTGAGTTCCTCACATTTGACACAGTTCCACTCAGACTTCACTTGTTCATTAATCTCACTTGACAGTCTGTGTAACTGCCAGCATGCTACACAGCTGGTATTGTAAACCACCAGGTATTTTTGGAATATAGAAGGTTGACTGTCTACACACAATGTGAATCATCTGACTGCAGCAGTATGCACTCCTTGAAGCCGGCCAACTCCTGGCAAAATCTTGGCCAATTTCCACTGTTTTTGTTCAGCCCACAAAAGGTCTGGCAGGGCTCGAAATACTGTAAATCACTTTATATTCCCGGTACTTTTATATTCGTGGTTTTCGTGGTCACTTCTGTATGGCAAATTTATCATTACTGCGAACAAATAATTCGCCAACTTTCTTTCTTCCGCACCTGCTGCCACCGCGAACATCTAGTTCCGAAACCATGTCCATTTTTCTCAAATCGTGTACTTTTGCTACCTCGAATATAAAGTGATTTACAGTACTTTTTCCTGCATACACATGTACCTGCACTGGTGCAGGTAACATTGAAAATTACCTGCTCCAGACAATTCATACCTGCACCACAATTTAGAAAGTATAATATTGATCACACTAAAAACTGTTTGGAAACCATTGCCATTATTTCTTCTATACTTCATAGGTGGTAACAGTCAATGCAGCAAATAAAAATCCACATACACCTACAATACATGTATATAAACCCAGTACATGGACCAGTGCAGGTAAGGTGCAGGTAGACATCAGAAATACCTGCACAGCTCCAATTTTACCTGCACTGACCCTGAGTGTTCTAGCCAGCCTGAAATTTTTTTCTCAATTTTGTTTGACATAACATCATGCCTCATCAATCCTATACTCCCCCGTGAAAATTTTGAGATCTTGACCCTCTGAAACACTTAATTCCAGCTGCATTTTGAGGGGCAGATTTTGGTGGTAGACTCAGCTTAGTTTATCTCTTTCCATATCTTTACATGCCAAAATTTGTCAGTCAAAAATGACGGGCAAAATTTTTGTCCGTCATGAGTGGTATATTTCTGTCAAGTGATGGAAAGACGTAGTCTCTACCAGACTAACTGCGCGGGCTATAATAGGGAGATATTTGCCAGGGGAGTCTGGCCGCCTTGAGGTTGACTGGCCAGGCGTACGCTTCGGAGGGGGGAAACTAACCCTCCCACGGACCGACTCTACTGGCCAGCTATTCCCTTCTTTTGCCGAATTCTACGATCCGTACCCCCGTAGGAAGGCCTGGTGGAGGCTAGGAAAGATGGACGCTGGCTGGAACACTACACTTACCTGCATACACAGGTGGTATTTTGAGCCCTGTCTAGTGAACACTTATTTCATGTACAAGCAGAATGAAGGCCTAATAAGTACCTTTTCTTGCAGGTTTCCCAGATAACCCAAGTACAGTCTCACAATCTCCACCACCACCATCACCACATACACTGTCACAGTGATGAACTTGTAGAACTCATCCAATGACGAAAACTGGGGGGGGGGGCAATAATATTCAGAATAAGGAGTTAACATCACTTGAGAGTTAACAGACTCAATATGACCAAGGAGGTTGAAGCCACTTCAACCTCCTTGCAATGACATAATATGCACAGGGTTCTTTAGACATAATGTTTTTGTCTAGATCTGTTGTACAATATGAAAGTAGAAGATAAAAGTTATAGACATCCTAGTTCAAAAACAAATATATATAGTTTGAAGGAGTAACTAAGCTTCACAACAACTTGACAGTGCCAGCATAAAACATAGCAAATGGTATACGTAGGTTCTGACACAACATTGGAAAAACATTATTAACTAAATTGATAGTGGTTTAACAAATCAAAAGGTTAAAATTCATATGGAATCATCTTATAAATGCGGTATACATGTTTCACGATATCATCTTTATTCTGTACATTCAAAAAAGCAGTTGCAGGGCAGTAAAACTGGATTTTCAAACTCAATTTTCTGTTTTTTTAATCAATAATAATGTAGTAAGTTGAATTAACCCTATCCCATAGCACAGGCAAAAATGCAATGATGCTGACGGAAAACTGTTGCTTGTTTCATATTGTAGGCTGGTTCTAGCTATTTATTGGTGGCACCAAAAAATAAAGCGACTCCTCATGTGTAGTTTGTTTTGGGCTTTTTCAAACGCTTCAAGTATGAAATGATGATGAAAATGTGTTATTAAAATGGCAGTACATGTCAATATCAGACAGATTTCCTCATCCAGAATATTTTTTTGTTTTGCTGCCCTGAAATTGCATTGGATGCCTTTAAGCTTACCTTTAATTGCAGAAGAACGATGGCAGTGACCAGCCAGAAGGGGAAGTAACAGACGTTGAAGTACAGGGCCATCTGCAGTGGCAGGTTGGAGACCAGCTCGTTCCCAACTGAACAGAACAAAAGTTGCGTATCAAAGGCTGGGTACCATCCTAGTTTAATAGTTTATGCCAGGGCTTCCATACCCTCCCTTACCTAGCCATGATATGGCGACTCTTGATTCCGGGCCTATATTATAGCCCTCAGCAAGAGTAGTGGAAGTGCCCTACGGGCGATATGTATCCCCCTGGTTAAATAGATAAAAACAAACAAACAAACAAACAAAAGATCCCATTGGCAGAACCGACAGAGTCTTGGATAGAGTCCGGAATTTTCGGTACCAGCGACGTTTGGCTGTACCAAAGCACGAGCGACCATTACCGAAAGCGCTCCGGTCATAACGGGAAAGGCTACCGAACGTCCCCGACGGCGGTACCGAAAATTCCGACTCTATCCAAGATGGCGACCCGGTTGTATTTTTGCACGTAAACGGGAGAATTGGTCGCCTTGTGGAGTATTTAGGGGAATCTCCACATCGCCAATCTCGGGACACCCAAAAACCGGGACGAAAACGAATCATAGTGCAGCCAACGGGAAATGTTGGGTTCTGCCAATGGAACTTTCCACGACTCTTGCTGAGGGCTATAATATAGGCCTGGAATCAAGAGTCGCCACGGCTATCCTTTACCCAGCATGAGCTTATTAACTAGAAAATCAACCGTAACCCAGGACATAGGTCAGATATAAGATGCAACAAGTAATCTACAAAAGTATTCCAAATTACATGCACCCCATGCATGTTAAAGAACCCACCACACCTTTCGAAAAAGTGTCGGGGCATGCCCCAGTGTGCAATGGTCCAAATACTAGTACTAAAAAAAAAGTACTATCTGGAAGTTGGTGATTCACTACAAATCACCCGGATGACTAGGCCGGGCGAACCATCATCTCGTATTAGCCACACGGTGATTTACATCATCGCCCCTATATATGCGAGCCGTAGCGAAGCCGCATTGCACAAGTGTAGCCACTTGAAAAAGCATCATGCTTCACCTCTTCAAGGATGAATGACTGACAATGCAGAAGTAGTTCTTCTCTTAATTTGTCTAATGTACAGTGGGGATGGGTATATCAAAATCAACTGGTGGTGGCCTAACGTTGTGTATGGAAAAACCAAGGACGTTCAACACTCTGTTGAACGTCCTTGGGAAAAACTAAATTATGTAGTTGTGAAATTCAATATCTAAGTAATATTTTGTGACCATTTGTAAACAATATTCTCAAAGTCATAGTCATCACACACTTATTTAATTCTCAATAGGTTATTTCAGGTAGCATGACTTGAATATAATTTATATTTCATGGATACAGGACAGTGACCCTTCCGTTATGTCCCGCCCCCAAAAGATTTTCATTGGCTGGTGCCTCTTCATGGTAGCGTCTATCTTTACTGCAAAATGATTGTCCTGTTTAGATGTAGGGTCATGTGGATAACCTACTGGACTTCAGCTGGTGGTGTTCCCGCCCTTCCCTAGCCGCCCGCGCCGCAGGAAAGGCGAACTCGGCAAAAGAAGTGAGTTTTTGTCGCAACTGCGGCGGTAACTGTCCGGTCGCCATCATGGAATCTTCGAAGTTCGAAGGCAACAAAATGCAATACAGTACTAAATTAATAAGTCACTAAGAAATCTAGTACAAGATAATACAAACATCTATTGTTGCAATACAAACATTTATTACAACTTCTATCAAACGTATTAGAATCTTTTGTGTATATTTACACAAGATATTGCTCAATAAATGACTCTCGTTTTTATGTTATGTCGCCCTCTCTAGTGGACTATCTCAAAGAACCCATCATATAGGAGGAACCATGTTAGAGTTGAAAAGAAAAACACATAACTGTGGACTTCTCACATACCTGGTTATATTTTTTACAATAAAGATGTAGTAAATGTTGTATGAATGTCAACTTTTTTATTCTTATAGGTTTTATATTGCCTAATATGATTGACTCATCAATAGTATCCTCCACCCCTCTATTTGTTTATGGTCTAATCCAAGGCGTTACTGGTGAAAATGGCGGAACCAAGAAGTCCACTTGGTATTTACATGGCACAACAACAGCAGTAGGTTCTTCCCTTATAGATAACTTACAGATAATCTAGTGCAGAAAAGTTGTTCTTAGGTTCCTTCAGAAAAATAGCTGACAGAAATTGGAGTGTCCTGTTGCATTAGTTCGTAGAATGAGCGTTTTTGTTTTCACACAAGTCTTCTTGTCGTCTGCTAGTTTGTTGCTCAAGCAAGAAAAAAAACCCCCTGACAACTACTTAAAAGCAGTTGCAGCACAACTAACGGTATATGATTAAAAGCTAGCCAAATATTCACATAATGTTATTATTCATTAGTATTTTTGTAGCAATGATAACTTAGTAGCACACATTTGAAGTTGCATTATGTAACATTTTTGCACCAAAATATTTTCATTGAAAAAATCTTTGTGTGATTGTAATTTACTTCCATTTTTCAAAGTATACAATTATCTCACATTTCTGACATTTATGGTTGGCACTAAAACAGCCCACACAAGGCGCACTCAACTCAGTTTGTGGCACCACCACAAACTACCAGAATGTAAACAAACATGGCTGACAGCTGTGTTTCCAGCTTTTAAACACACTCGTAAGGTGTCATATTTTGGCACCTCCGCTTCCTGAATGGCACTTATTTGCAATAGAGTAGGGTTGATTCAACTTCGTAAAGAAATGATTGAAAATTGACTTTTTGTATTGTCCTAATGTTACATAATGCAGCTTTAACATTGACTTATCTAGGGCGAATCACCCAGAATCACTCTATTACAGTTCCATGAAAAGATCTAGTTGTAATCTCAGTATTGTTTTTCTAGGTATGCTGCCTCTAATGCTACATTGACACCCCCAAGCTCGGATGTCAGTCATTCTGAAGGAAGGCCTGTACTTAAAAGGCAGAAATCAGTGGTCAGTATGGAATTACGCTTTTAAAATTTACACATAAGTTTATCTTGATACATTTGTAGGATTTTTAAGGTCACCATTTTTATGGTCATTTCACCAGACTCCAATCGGGATCTCCGCCTGTAGAATCGCCGATCCTACCAGATTTGAAGTCTCTACCCCGACTCCCTGACGTATTTGTATATTTTCTGTAGACATCGCCAGCTGTAGCCCCACCAGGATATGTTGTGATCCAGCCTTATGATGCCACATACAAGAACTTTCCCTCCAAAAGAAAGGAGACATCTTACCACTACAGAGGAAGGTACATGTATGATCTTCCCTATATAATATAATTACAAGCTCTTGTACATGTAGGTGTCTTCATGCTATACATTACATGTATCTCTTCTCACTGGTAAACTGTAGAATGAGATATGTAGAGCTTATTTTAAGAGATTTATCAATATGAATTGAATAGATGACATGATTTATTGTTCTAGCTATATCAAATATTGTGAATATTGTTAGAAATACTATAGGTATATTGGTGAAGTTTTCCTGATTGGTGTGATGTTTTTTTATTTCGTACGGACAGAACCATCTCATCTCCTGAGGGGTCCATGGAGCTACTACGGAAGTGCATGCAGAAACACATTAACAACACCCTGGTAGAGGCTATCAAACCATACAAAGAGGTAAAGTAGGAAAAAAAGTGACACTTGTTTGTTATCCAAACAGTGCTTAATGTCAGCATTGGGCATATTATGTACTTATCTTGCAATTGTAGATGATGATTTTAAGTGGTTTTTATAAAAATATGTGTCTATAGAAATATGTGTCTGAAAGCTGCATGTTTGTTTGTATTCTGGTAGTTCGTGGGTTTTTTTCCAATTAAAATATTTTAATTTTTGGTACAAAAAGCTACATAATGCCCCCTTAAATAATAATTTTTTGCTTTTATCACTATACATGTAACAGTACTTCCATTGCTTCCATGATCCTTGGATATGTCCCTTATGTTTTATTTCTCATCTTTTCTGTGTTATTCCTATGTTCAGGCAGAATGAGCAGTGTCTGTACATCTGTATCTGTATGGTTGGTATATGGCTGTCCTTCAGCGTAACAGAAGCTACATTCTACTATACATTGTATATGTATTATTAGCTATAAATATGTTGTATCCTATTAACCTGTTTTCACAGCTTTTTGAAAAAGGAGCTCAGAATTGCAAAGACAACTGTGGAGAAGAGGTGGACCCTGATCGCTTGGTTCGCACTGCTATCAGGCACTCATTTGAACAGGTACATGTATGCTTTCAAGATGCCATAGAGTATATCATTGATGCCACCTATCACTTTGGTTGAGAACTGCACCTGACTTCCCTTTTGGTATACTATACAATGATTATTACCTTCGCCAAGAAGGTTATGTTTTCGTGGCCGTGTGTGTGTGTGTGTGTGTGTGTGTGTGTGTGTCTGTGTGTTAACAGCATAACTCGAGAAGGCTTAGATGGATTATCTTGATATTTGGTAGGTGGGTAGGTCTTGATGAGACCTCAAAGTGATTAGATTTTGGGCCCCCTGGCGGCTTGTTATGGTACTGCAGCGGAACTTCCGGTTTTGATATCTCATGATCTGGACATGCTAGGGTCATGATTTTTAGATGGTAGGTAGCTCTTGTGCTCGGGAAGAAGTGACGTAAATTTGGGCCCCCTAGTGGCTTGCTCTGGAACTGCAGGAGCATTTGTATGAAAATGTTTAAAGTAGGATAACTCAATAACCAGTTGACGGATCGTCTTGATATTTGGTATGTAGGTAGCATAAGTGATGCTTGACATGATTAGGTGACAATTATGCAAATGAGGAACTTATTTGCATAATTAATGAGGGAATTCTATAATTCAGCTACCTTCCATGATAGGACTATTCTACCTTGTGACATGTGTAATTAAGAATGAGAGGAACATCGCCATATATTAATTATGTAAATGAAGACCTAATTTGCATAATTAATGAGAACATACTATAATTCCATAGTGGTTGATGTTGGCAATTTCATACTTGCGCATTTCGAAGTTGACTGGAGGTGAACATCATTCAACATAACTTATTCAAATCAGCACCTCATTTGCATAATTTATGAGGAAATGCTAGAATTACCTTCTTTGTTAAGATAACACTGTCATTGGGAGGAGAATATGATCAACTGATGTAATTCATGCAAATGAGGATCTTATTTGCATAATTATGGGAAAATAATTCGTCAGTGATAAAGGTTAACCTCATTTGGCGAAGGTATGAGGTCGTGGAACTCTAGTTATTACTGTGTACAGGTATGTCCACTGACAGCATGAACATTAGGATATAATCATATATCAAGTACATTATCAATTTACTTGGACTACGTTGTGTATTGCTGTTTGCCAGTTTGTATTTACTGACTCTTCTTTCCCTGTTTGTTTTTATTCCAAAGTGTGGCAAAGAGATGTACGGTCCTCTTGATGTATCCCTCGGAAGCAGCAGTGCCAGCATGTTGAGGGTAATGTCCACCTATTCCAAGTACAACAACATGTCCAATTTTTAAAGCTGAATTATGTAACATTAGGACAAAAAGTAAACTTTCTGGTCATTTCTTTTCAAAGTAATTATAAGTTGAATCAACCCTACTCCATTGCAAATAAGTGCCATTCAGGAAGTGGAGGTGCCAAAATATGACGAAGTGTGTTTCAAAGCTGGAAACACAGCTGTCAGCCATGTTTGTTTACATTCTGGTAGTTTGTGGTGGTGCCACAAACTGAGTGCGCCTCGTGTGGACTGTTTTAGTGCCAACCATAAATGTCAGAAATGTGAAATAATTGCACAATTATGTTGAAAAATGGAAGAAACTTACAATCACACAAATGTTTTTTCAATTAAATATTTAGATTTTTGGTGCAAAAATGTTACATAATGCCCCTTTAAATCTGGCCACCAGTAGGTATCTTGACATATTTCATGATTCATGCAACCCCTATATCATACAAAAAGAACCATGCAGATATACTGTAGATCATCTTTCCTGCCCCTGTTTTGTATAGTAAAATTATTTTAAAATTTTCTTTCATTTTGTGATATACATGCCCATGGACTTAAGTAACTCTTTTGTATGTATGTTGACAGAAAGCCAAACGTTCCCTGTCCAGTAGTGATGGTGGTGCACCAGTGACACAAGTGGTCCGCTTCAAAAGGGTAGGTGAATTCTTATCAAACTCAAAACGAGATATCAAAACCGGAAGTTCCACTGCAGTACCATCACAAGCCGCTAGGAGCCCAAAATCAAATCATTTCGAGGTCTCATTAAGAGCTACATGTAAATACCTACCAAGTCTCATGACAATCCATCCATAGCTTCTTAAGTTATCATGCTAAACCACATAGTACATACATACATACATACATTACAAACACTCTCAAAAACATAACCTTCTGGCGAAGGTAACTAGACAGGAAGTTGAAAGCGCAAGCCTCTGTGAAGGCACCATACTTCTCTAACAGATTTGCAGCTGTAAAGGAAGCTGCTTGGGGAATAGTGCTATGAAAGCGCAAAAAATACTAAGCATACATGTGGAGAATTGCAAACTTACATGTATATATGTGAAGGCTCCATCCAAATTTAACTATGATGAGCATTAAGCTTTTCTTGTATAGTATTTTTATAAGATTTTATATATATTATACATATGTTACATCAATTCAAGGAGGTTAAAAAGTCAAGATTGGTTACATGGTTAGAATGCCTTAAAATGTTGGATTCACAGTATACTTGGCTTTTTGCATTTGCAGCGAAAAGGCAGACCTCGCATCTACAAGCCGGTGTTCAGTGAAAGGTCTTATGGGTATGTTCAAGTAGTTGATTCACTTATTATTATAAGAAAACAAGTTATCTGATTGGTCAGCAAGTCATGTGTTATTAAGCCTCTGGGATGAAGTATGCAGGTCTAATTTCTTGTTTTATTTTAGGTCACACCAATTTCATTTCTTGGTTCTTGGATTTTTTCAGAAAAATAAGATCTAGAAGTGATGGGACAAAAAAGCAGGCCTAGGCATCCTATGATAGCCCCAAATGCTATGATAGGAGTCATGAAGTCAACATATCAGGGTGGTTTGTAACTCAAACAATGAATTTTGAACTTACAATCAAACCACTGAATTGATAGATGGAAAAACTGTAATAACTAGGAAGACAAGACTTTCTTCCACTGTTGGGGCCAAAATATGAGCATTTCGGAGTTGATTCAGAACCTGAATATTTTTTTTCTTTTTTGCATGCAAATCAGAAAAAAATGAAGAGGGAAAATCTGAGAACCAATTGACTACATTGGTGTGGCCTTACATTGCATTTAGTGAGATACAATTGCAGCCATCAGATGGAAAGAAGCAAATGATAGTATTATTGTTACCGGGGTATGTTTTATCAAAGAGGTTTCAAGAGACCTTAGAGGTTTATTTCTGATGATGTTATTGCTTTGCTGATGCACGTAGACTCACACAGCATTTTCTTTTTGAGTTATAAAAAGTGTTGCATGCAAATCTACTTTGTGTTTCATGTGATAGAAAAAGATCATGTAGTATCAGTGTACGAAATACTTTTTTGAGCCAGGTTGCCCAGTGGCAACCTAGGATGAAAGTTATAGGTTGCCCATCAAAATTCCTGGTTGCCCCAAATTTCAACTCTTCTACATTGTGATTAACTTTGTTAGAATGCAATGTGCATTTATACATTTCTGACACAGAGTTGTTTCCCCTTACCTGAAGTGATGAGCTCTTCCATGGAAACTTCTCAATAAACAGTTCCCAATGAAAGAAAGGGGCATCCTTACCACAAAATTTAGGTAGTACACTGAGCTACCTGGGTGTAAAAATAGGTTGCACCAAGCAAAATATGGTTGCACGGTGCAACTGGGCAACCTAGTATTTCGCACGCTGAGTATAGAAAAATGCTTGCACAAGCCTGTAGCACATTATTGAACCACTGATTATACAGTGCATAGATTTTCCTTGCAATTGCAGTTTGATTTATGCATTTATAAGCTGGAATGGAACTTTTGGAATGGCTGTAGTATAACAAATATCTTACTGAATTATTTGCTGCTTATGTACAAAATACTGGTAAGTTGCATGTCAGAACACTTTTGTGACAACTGTGGCATACATTGTACATGTACGTGTTTTATCTTATGTGTTGTGTCACATGTGTTTCATCATGTTAGTAAGTTGGTATCAAACAGTTTGGATGTACAGCAAGTGTATTTTCACCATTTTGTGCAGGAAAGTTTTACAGGGTGGGATTCAGAAAGATAAACTCTGGAGAAAGGTCAATGTATAGTTGTGCTGAATGGGCTGTGAGGGTGGCAAAAGCTGCTCCCTTAAAACTGTCTTGTGTTGTGCACAGCCGACCATTTCGAGCTCCCATTGAAATGTATGGTAAACATCTAAGAGATGAGCTGTCAAAAATCACCTCTTTGAGTGTTCAACTATTGAAAACTCACATTGACAGGATAGCTTGGCCTCCAAATTGTCCATTTAGCCCAAAATTCTTATTTTTGAATCGGCTCAAACTCCTTGTACGATGGCTGCAATGACCCCCCTGAACACCACTAAACACAACAACATAGCATCACTTCTAGAGCTCTACCTAGCATCAAAAACAAGCCTGAAGGCCAGTTTTTGCAAGGAAATGAAAAATAAAAAGAAAGAAAACCCACCAGCTGCAAAGTACTGGCAAATAGCAAGATATGCCAAGAAAAAGGCTGTTTACAGTAATGGTTTGGATGCTCTCACCAATGGTCACTCAAAGTGGCCTTTCTGCGTGTGCTTGTAATGGTGACCTTTGCCCTGTTATGCTGCCATATGACTGGCTGTGATAGATGTACAATGTAAGTGTGAGTTTCCATGTGTATGGACATGTACTTCAGTGTTCTAGCCAGCCTGAAATTTTTTTCCATCATGTCAATGTCGAGTGCCAAAGGTGCAAGGCATCACGCCATAGGCATGGCAATCCTAGGTGGTCCAGGTGCATGCCCCCCTGGGAAATGTTGAAACCTTGACCCTCAGAAACGCTATTCCCTGTATTTTGAGGGGCAAATTTTGCTGGTAGACTTAGCTTAGTTTAATGACATCTCTTTCCATATCTTTTTGTTATATTTTTGTCTGTTAAAGATGACAGAATTGAAATTTTTGTGTCATGAGTGGCAAAATTCCGTCAAATAACGAAAAAACAGACACTGGCTAGAACACTGGACTGGGTTGTAAAAGAAACTATATAATAATAAAAATTGCGGTGTTTGATTACTAACATGTTGTGTTCCATGTGAAGATCCAGGTCTGTGAAACAGGAGCCTGTCAGAAAAGAAGGACCAAAGGTGAGAAACCCATCTTCACAATTCTTCTCACTGGGTTACTCTCTCAGTTTGCTTTTGTGTTGAAAGTCAAAATGAACTCGTGTGTGGCATCAAGTGGCAAGGATAGCGGACACGAGATCTATAGATCATGGGTTCGATCCCTTGCATTCCTGGCTAGACATTGTGTCCTCGTTAAGGGCACTTTACACAACTTTCCTCTCTCCACCCATGTGTAAAATAGGTACCTGACTTTGGTTGGGGAGGTAAAAGGTGGAGGAAGGAGAGGGATGGGCTCCACCGTCCAATACTGCGCCCTAGACACAGTGGACTAACAACCCACTGGCCCTATGGCCTTAAAAAGGCTGTGGGACTACCCTTACCCTTACCTTTACCTAGTATGAACTCACGTGTACATGTAGTAGACAGACGTTACAATGGTTTGGCTAATTCTTGTCTACACCTTCTAGTGCAGTTGTAAGCCCTAGTGGCCTTCCCTAGCCTGTGTATGGTTCTACATCATACTCGGGTACATGTACATTTTGTGTAAATGTAGATTGTCCTTCTGACATGATTTAACTGTTAGTCAATAATCTCTTTTCCAGTGGGACCCAGAAAGACTGACAACAGAAACCAAGTTCATCATGGGATCCCGGGCAAACAGGTAACAGCATGGAAAATTAAGTTTTTAGTTAGCGTAGTTAGGGTGTAATTTTATTACACAACAGAATATTCAAGGACAGTTGTAGCCATGATATAAATGTAAGAATGTTGTGTTTTTCTTTTCTTTTAAGTAGTAGCGTGCGTAGTCTTGTAGTGGCATGCGTAGTACTAGTCTATCGGTTAGTGACCCTGCCTCTGGACTAAGAGGTTGGAAGTTCGAATCCCGGCTATTGTCGCTCACCCAACATGCTTGCTACTGTAAAAGGGTCACCATCCCTAGGACGGGACATAAAGTTGTGGTCCACTGTTCATTGTGCTTATTGAAAAGAGCTTGGGGAATTTCCCTGGTACAATGAACCTGCAAAATACTGTACATATAGCATCTGTCTACTCTGTTACGACCAGTGGGAGACTAGGTCTTCAGTGAGCTAAAACTGGATCGAGATCACTTTCCTTTCCTTTTTCTCCAGGGCCATGGGTCTAGGTGCCACAAGAGGAAGACTATATTACAAACATCCAGACTTATTCAAGGTATGGCCCTCTTTTGCTCTATTACTAGATCACTTACATTTGTCACTTCTTCTTGATAATTTTGTCTGTTCAGTTAGTGTATTGACTTGAAGTGTAGTACTGTAACAGTCATGATATATTCATTCAGTACATGTCTAATTGTAAGAAAGATAGTTTTAAACATTGTTTAGAGTTAGACGTTCAAAGGTTAGGTTTAACATGTCGTTCGGTGTAATGTAGCCAGCTGCCGCCATGCTGCGTGCCTGCGAAGCTAGCGTGTTACGCCAAAGGGCGGTTATACCGGTTATACAGATACAGATGATAATGTAAACACAATCAAAATAAGATTTGTTATTTCCACAGTACTCTAGTGACACAGAAGACAAGCAGTGGTTGTTTGAACGTCGACACATGCCAGCAACAGGAGGAAAAGTGGTGGGTAGAAAAATTTGGCTACATACAATATATAGCAACTAGGGGGCTGACAAGGGATATTTCGTAACAGAAACTATAAATTGTCAAAGATTACTTCTTTCTGGGGAGAATTTTGATAATAACATGCTAATCTCTTTCTAGCATAGTCAAATACCCAAACTGGTTTTTAGTAAGAGACTATGCCATTTATAATATTTAGCTAATAAAGTATCAAGTATAAAAAATTGATGCATCATATGTATGGGTCTGGTGACACCTAGTATATAACACTAATATGTTGTACCATTTCAATGCAGGCCTACCTCCTCATTGTAGATGATGTGTTGGAACTGGCCGAGACAGATGAATACAGGTATAGTTGTGCTAATTATGATGATTTTTAGATTGTATCTGTTGCTTCATTTGTGATTTGTAGGGCCTAGGTCTATACAATTATGTGTCTTGTTACATGCAAAAGTGTGAGGCAAAAATGTGATGTTGCTGAAGGAAAACGGTTGCTTGTTTCGTATCGTAGGCTGGTTTTAGTTATTTATAAGCGGTACTAAAAAAATAAAGAGATGCCTCATGTAGCTTTCAAACGCTTCAAGTATGAAATGATGATGAAAATTTGCTAAGAAATAGCAGTTAATTTCAATATCAGACAGATTTCCTCATCCAGAATATTTTTTGTTTTGCCACGTTGAAATTGCATTGGATGTCTTTAAAGTGTATCTTTACTTCAGTGGGGTTGTGTGGCTTAGTGGCAGAGTGTTCGGCTCAGAACCAAGAGGTCCCGATTTCGAACCCTGCCATGTCATCGATCATGTGCCCTTGGGAAAGGCACTTTACACGACTTTCCTCACTTCACTCAGATGGAAATGAGTACCTAGCTTCAGTTAGGGACATCCCTCGGATAGGACGTTAAATGGGGGTCCCGTGTTTGGGGAGAGCCACACCCCACGCATGATAAAGAACCCACCACATCCTTCGAAAAAGAGTAGGGGCATGCCCCGGTGTGCGATGGTACAAATTCTACAGTGACTGGCCTCAAGGTTAGACCTTAATAATAGCCCCGTGCTAGTTGGGCAGCATTGGCTGTGTCTTCAGTCAAAATGAATAAATAAATAAATCTAAAACAAGACTGGCAATGAAAACATACATTGCCATGGCGACGGTGGTTGCTGTTAGGGTTATTGTTTGCATGGCACTGCATGCGGCCCTGCCATCATTTCATGATTTTGAGGAAGACTTGGTACCTATGCAGATACAGTGCACTCCTCCACTGAGTGTATAGTGAACGAGCCCCGGGGTCACAGAAAGAAGGGCATCCGGGGCAGAGAGGTCTTCCCAAAGCAGGGTCCCAAAGATTTCCAGGAATGTGGGCATAGATGTGGGTCAGAGACATGCCTGTGGACATTCCATTCCTGTGGACAAAATGCCTGTACGATTCCTAGAATTCTTGCGAATTGCACACAATACTGTACCATTAGGTTCCTCCCTGAGACGTCGCCAAAAAATCTTCACTTCTTTCCTGTTTCTAGGAATAATGAGGGCCTCCAACTGGAGCTGTTGGTAGGATTTCAGGTCCCACCCTTTATGTTGGAGAAGATGAAGGTCTTCATGAGGATGTCGCGGACCGACACGTTACGTGAGAGCCCAGCCGCTCTGAAGGAAAAGCCTGACCAAGAGATAACCACTCAGGAAACTAACTAAGGCACAACGAAGTTCATTCTATGGATTGCATCCTTGGGAGATACCAATTCTGATATGAAAGAAAGAAGGAAGAAAAACAGTATGGGGGTAGCTCATTTTGGAATTATAGGACATTTTGTGGCATGTGTGCCAGTATTATGGACCTCTCAATTAATATGCAGTAGTATGTACATGTAGTTGGGGAATTTTAGTTGGAGGGAATAGGACATAAACAATGTCGGACATCATCCAGAAAGTCAAGTTTATGTGGTACCAAGATCTCTTCCTTTGTGCTAGACATAATACTGCAGTAATGTTTACATGGAAATGTATTCATTTTTCATATACATATGTGCATGTATATTTCATAATACATATTTTAGAGTCCACAAAGGGCAAAATCAAGTTTAAAGCATTGAATATAGTGGTGTTGTGGTGGTATACATGTAGGTGGACTTATACATAATACAATGTAATTACTATAAATTGTAGACATTAGACATCGTTTGCATCTCCATGGGTTGTTTTTGGCTATTTAAACATTCCTTTTCCATAACTTTTCCATTATTTGCTCCCAGCCAATGTACAGTTGAAAAAACTGTACATTGATGGCGAATGAACGAGTGGCAAGGATAGCGGACATGAGGTCAAGAGGTCGCAGATTCAATCATTGGCATTCTTGGCTAGACGTTGTGTCATTGGGATAGACAATCACATTCAACACAACTTTCCTCACTCCACCCAGGTGTAAAATGGGTACCCGACTTCGGTTGGGGAGTTAAAAGGTGGTGGAAGGAGAGGGATGGGCTCTGCCTTCCAATACCGTGCCCTGTACATATATATAAGGCCACACCAAGTAAATTTTATGGATGACGTCCTTTGGAGACCCTAAATCTAATGCGAGAGGGCGAGAAAAAAACAAGAAGGGCTCTACAAAACAAGATGCCTAGATTAGAAATATACTAAGAGACGACAAATGTTAGGACAGAAATTGAATGAGGTGACACAGTGTAACAAACAAGAAGTCTTTTATTCATCATCAAAACAGCAATAAATCAGGTGGAACAGCAGTTGTCGTCCTGTCCTGTTTCGCGTTACGGGTTTCACGTCAATCTGACGATTTGCGGCACTGTCGTGACTCTTTGGTCATAGTTGCAGGAAGCGGAATTTTATTTTTTTTCTAGGAACAGGCCAAAATCAATGCACGCGCGGACGTCATCCATAAAATTTACTTGGTGTGGCCTTAGTGGACTAACAACCCACTGCCCCTTCGGCCTCAAAAAGGCTATTGGACTACCTTTACCTTCAACTACATGTATCTTTTACAAATGTACAGTACATGCTACACAATGCTTTTTGAATTGGGTTCTTCACATGCAAAACAATGAGTCAACTTCTGTGAAAATCAACTTTGCTGGACATACTTTATTATTGATAAATATTTACTGTACATTTCAATTGATGAAGTTGTCATTTCTCAAGAGTTTTAAATTGAATACATATACATGTAGTACAAATGCATCATCATGTTAGAAAATGTAGACAATTGAGAAGTATATAAAGAGAGAATATCTCCAAGTCCAAGCCACATTCCATTTTGTAATATCTCATTTGACAAATTTGTTTTTTACCCTGCAATACCAGCCAGACATACACCCAATTCATTCAATTGTTAAAAGATCAACACTTTAAATTGGTGCCTGAAATTTCATGATTGTACAGATTTTCTTGCATCTTATGTGAAAAACATCTAAAAAAAGATAACATGTAATACAATGTATATTACAGGTATACATGTACAATGTATAAAACTTTGATGATGATAAAACTACAGCATATCATAGAATGCTATTGACTTCATATCACACAACAGAAAGTTTAACCCTTAGCACTCTGTGAGTGATGTTTGCCACCAAGTCAACATTGTAAAGCCCCTGTCACACATAGCCGAATATGGCTTCCTGAACACTGCCAAACTCCCCCCAACCATGGTTAGGAGCAGGTCGGGAGCAAGGTCGGCTGTGGTTGGCTGGTGTTTGGCCAGGTCGGCTACTGTTCGGTTGTGCCAGTCAAATGTTTCAAAATGTCTTAAAACTTTGGGCATGGACGGGAGGTTTGGCCATGGTTGCCTCGTGTTTGGGAGTAGTTTAGCAGTGTTCGGGGTGTGTTTGGGGTTTGATTTTATTTGTATACAAAGGTAGGCGTGGCCTAAATCCGGTCAGACTGCTCCCAAACTTCAGCCAACCTTGGTTGGTTAGTGGTCGGGGGAAGGTTCTAAATGTGTGACAGGGACTTTACCTATTGTGTTTAGAGTGCTGAGGGTAAAGCAACTGAATGAGAGGACTTAAATTGGTTGTACAATCATCCTAAGGTCCCAGGACCAGTATATAGTCTTTTGACCAAGCTATGAAACAATGAACAGCTAAAAAAATCCCAACTTCTCGATTCAACAGTTTAGTTCTTGTTTCATCTTCAACTCTGGCAGTGCTCCTATGCATAATACATTGCTATTCCTCCCTGAGATTAAAATCAGGACTAATATTCTCACATATTATATAATAACACTGTAGCAAACATGCATAAATTCTGACACTCGCACACATACATATGGTACAAGCCAAGGACAGAACAAATTAACTTTGCTCCCTCACGTGCACAGTCGTACAACTTATTGCATAGGATTAACTACTACTAACAGACATTCCCTATTCAACATAGACATACCTACATTGTGCCAAATAAAGTGTGCAAAACTGCATGGCAATGCATTACAAACACTAGAAATATAGAATGTAACTTTTCAATTGTGAGATTATGTTTAATATCCTTGTAAACCATTATAAATCTATACATATTATGTTCTAACAATATATTGAGAGTAGTGTTTCCAAAGCTTGTACCCTGCATTCTGGATTTTCAGAAACATTTGACAGGGTGTATATATAGAATACTACACAGTGTATTCCGTATCATCCAAGGTACCAGCCCGACAACAGATCTGACCCATGGGAGGGCTGGGACCGAGGGGGATGCGGAATACACTGGCCGTGTTGTATTCTATTTACAGGTACAGGTGTACATGTATGTCATATCCACCCTAGAAAACACACATTTCAATATGAAATGTGCCGTAAATTGAGAAAACTTGATGTCCCTAAACAAAAATTGTAACAACATCCGAATCTGGTTTTTGAATTTTCAAAAGTGGCGCACACGGCACAAATGTGAAACGCATTCGAATTATTCTATAGAACTTTTGGAAGCCCGTGTGATAACCATTAGAATCCTGTGTGATACAGGTAGTTATCACATGGGCCGAAACACCCGCATCAAACGTTATCGCGGCCCAGCTATGACATAAATATAAATACTGTACCATGGTGACTTATCAAAACAGCCTTTAACATACAGTGTATGTGAATGTCATGTTTTTAACATAATAATAGTAACTAGTACATGAATGTGTTCATATGATAAAGTGAACTTGGGTGCTTAAAATTGGTAAATGTCCCAACTACATAAAAAAAACCCACACAAACACTTGAGAAGGAAAAAGCATAACTCAACTCAGAAAAAGCTACCAAATAAATGTAGTACATTGTACCGGTATGAATTCTCTTGTCAACAACAGTGGATCATAGAAAATCTCCACCCAAACAGTTGAAAAATGTATAAGTAAGACAATCATACATTGTAAAGATAACAATTGCAACTATTTGGTACCAAACTGTATTTCTAACTACGTTTATCAACTAGTGGCCTCTTCTACTAACTTAGAAGTAAGGAAAGAAAGAAATATAGTCATCACCTTACTACCATAGGAAGATGTGAGAAGGGTTAAAATCCCAACATGATTCTGGTACTACTGGCTTAGTGCTGTGTACCTAAACCCACATTTAGGTTCAGGTCCGGATTCAAGTCCAGAGGTTTAGGTTCAGTTCCGGACTTGTAAGTCCGGACCTAAACCCACGGTATATACAAAATTGCGTGTTGGCAACCTTGCAATGTTGTCTGGCTGAAACTGTGGCCACATAACATGGAGGCTGACACTTGACAATGCCTGATGGCAATGTTTTCTTCATTTTGCAGCATAGATTTTGCAATCTATGGAAGGTTTTATGTGGTTCGGAACGAAAAGGGGTATGTGACATGTTTTTTTTTCCAACCAAGTCCGGAACTGGTTCCAGCCATTCAGGTTTTTTTGGACTTGAACCTAAACGTTTTTTCAAGTCCGGAACTGAGTCCAGCGAACCGGTACACAGCACTATACTGGCTTTCCAAAAACTTATGGCTACGTTCATCTTTTAGGCACAACAAGAGGAGTTAGCCAGCCATTGAAATACAGTTGGCAGACAAGGATTTATAACAAAATTTAGAACCTGTAGACCTGGAAAAATATGTCACAATGACAGTCGACCATTTGGAAAGTAAGAAAATGGTATCAAACAGGTTCAACAACTTCTTATTGCTTGTATACCTTTAATTTCAACAGTAGAATGTTAAATTCACTAGCCTATGTACCACAGTGGTTAGTTGTACCTGGGAAAAATACAGTCAAACTTGTCTAAGACGACCATCCAGGGGACTGAGGAAAAGTGGCCTTCTTAGACAAGTGGTCTTCTTACAAAAAAGCATGACGACAAGACAAGACACAGATTTTAACGTCCAATAATCCTTATAGTAGACTTCCAATGACCTATTTAGAGACCCATTTGCCTGAAAACACAACTCAAACGATCCAATTTTACCATGATTATTCAATACTTTTCATAAAAAATCACATGAAAATGATGCAGTCATTATGGGCAGGGATTGGACCGTTTGAGTAAGTCCCTTAATGCTCGCATCTATGGGAAATAAAATCGGCCATCATAGAGGTGGTCGCTTGGGCAAGTTTGACTGTATTCGTAGAAATACACCACTTGAGAAGATCTACCACCACTTGAAGGTGAACTCGTAGAACTGTTTTGGACAGGACTGCCACGACAACTCTCCGAGCTGGATACCACACTCTCCTTTCCTCGCGTACTCCACGTTGTACCTTCTGTCCTTCAGGTCCACTGTAATGCTATCCAAGAGGTCGTTGATACCAGGCGTGGCGTTCCACGGGCCAAAGCTGGCGCACCACTGGTACCTACATGTGTGTAAGTTGTCTGCGTCCAAGTTGGACGCGTCTGCCTTGTAAACACAAACCACGGCTTTCGACTCCCTCGCGGCGACTGCCGACTCGCGAGCCGTTTGCACGAGTTTCTCTACGTTCTCCTGGTACTCCGGTAAACGGGCGATGAACTCCTGTCTTCCCGTGTGTTCGCCGAACAACGGCGGAACGTCTCGGAGTAAGTTGCACAGGGCGTCCAGGCCGAAATAACGAGCTTCTTTGTATATCTCCGGAGAGATGTCCGCAGGAGGAAGGTCTTCACTACGAAGGAAGTCAAGAATGTACCCAAAATACGTCCCATTGCGGTCGACAAAATACCTTCCCTCCTTGTCCTTCGTGAGGTTGTGTCTTCCGCTGAACATGGCCGCCAACATGGAGTCTTCGTACTTGCGGAGCGTTCGCAGGCTTGTCGTGTGGTGGGCGCCGCCAACGTTCAGCTCAATCACAGGAGGGAACTTCGGGAGGGGAGGACAAAGTAAACAAAAAACAAAAAAGACGATTAACAAAACTTCCAGAAAGTTAAAAGATTCCAACTGGTTCTACTTAACTTCTAAGAGACCATAAAGATAAAAAGAGAAACACTTTTTACATACTGTATAAAGTAAGTAAAGGAAATATCACTCAAAATTAAAAAAAAAACATTCTTGCTTCATGTTGAGCTATTTTATTGTCAATAAATCCCAATGTAACATCCCTACTGACATACATAACGGTTTGATTTGAAATTTTGATACAAAAGTGTAAATATATATCATCATTTATATATCCACCCCCTCCACAACATTATAGACATGGGTAATCAACACAACTAAAGTTGAATTTGTTACACAACTCTCTAAGGTCATACCAATTTAATTTGTTGGTTCTCAGATTTTTTCAGAAAAATTATGAAGAGGCAGGGCGAAAAAAAACAGGCCTAGGCATCCTATGATAGCTTATGGATACTATGATAAGAGCCATGAAGTCATGTCTACATTCAAACAATGAATTTTGAACTTGTCATCAAACCACTGCATTGATAGATGGAAAAGCTGTAACAACTGGGAAGACAAGGACTTTCTTCAACTATTGGGGCTAAAATATGAACATTTTGTAGTTGATTCAGAGCCTGAATTTTTTTTATTTTTTGCAAGTCTGAAAAAAATGAAGAGGGCAAATCTGCGAACCAATTGATTGAATTGCTGCGGCCTAACCTTCAAATGTACCATGTACATTTCTTGTCTCTAAGAACATTTTCTTACAAGTTGCAACAATTACATTTTTCCACAACAAAGATGGTAAATCCTGTTACCGGGTAGTCAACAATTTCAACAATTTTGTTCACAACAGTTTTCAATTCATTCAGTTATTTAACATTCACAAGTTTAATGGAAAACATCAATGACAAACAACATGTGCACAATATAAAATAGTCTTTGAGCCTAATCTTCAAGCTAAGGCAGTTTTACAGACATAGATACATGTAGGAAGTTAGTAAAAAAATAATGATGTAGCCTCCACCTACATCTGCCTGGAAATTTGAACCAAGAAATGGTTATTCTTCAATACGTCTACATTTTTGTCATTCCTCCAACTGTTTATTGTCCCCCTAAGATCTTTAATTGTTGTCGGTACCAGATTCTGCATGCATATTTTTTCCTGCTTCTGAATTCTGATATGTAGATTTGTGTACTTGACACATTTCTGTATTATTTAAACTTTGTTTTTCCTCAACCTAGGAGCAAACAAAATACCAAAATCTTAGAGCTAAACATGTGTAATATTTGGCGCAAACATATGCAAGTGGTTTATTTGATGTGACTTTCCTCAATCCGAAATGTGACTAACAAAGGTCTGAAACTTTGATCTCTTAAACTTTTAACATTGCACAGGGTATCATTGTTACAATATGTTCCACAAGACAAGCATACTCTGATGGCTTTGTTTGAAGTAAAATCCCTACACCATTTTATAAAAATCAAATACCATAGATCATATATCAGTTTAGGCCACACCAAATTAATTTGTTGGTTCTCGGATTTTTCCAGAAAAAATATGAAGCGACAGGGCGAAAAAAATAAAAAAATAAAAACAGGCCTGAGCATCCTATTACAGCCCCAAATGCTACGATAGGAGCCATGAAGTCAACACAAAAGGCTGGGTTAAAATTTAAACAATGAATTTTGAACTTTCAATCAAACCACTGCATTGATAGATGGAAAAACTGTAACAACTAGGAAGAAAAGGACTTTCTTCAACTGTTTGGGGCAAAATATGAGTATTTTTGAGTTGATTCAGAACCAGAATCTTTTTTTTTTTTTTTTGCAAATCAGAAAAAAACGAAGAGGCGAATCCGAGAACCAACAAATTAAATTGGTGTGGCCTTACATGTTTGAATATTTCTAAATAAGAAAATGCTCTATATTAAAGCTTTAAAATATTTGTTACTCAATAAAATTGTCCACCGGAGTAAAGTTCCATTTCACCACAGCAGCTTAGTGCTGTGTACCTACATGTAAACCCACGTTTAGGTTCAGGTCCAGATTCAAGTCCAGAGGTTTAGGTTCAGTTCCGGACTTGTAAGTCCAGACCTAAACCCATAGTATATACAAAATTGCATGTTGGCAACCTTGCAATGTTGTTTGGGCAAAACTGTGGCCACATAACATGGAGTCCGACACTTGACAATGCCCAATAGCAATGTTTTCTTCATTTTGCAGCACAGATTTTGCGATCTATGGAAGGTTTTATGTGGTTCGGAACGAAAAGGGGTATGTGACATGGTTCTTTTTCCAACCAAGTCCGAAACTAGTTCCTGCTGCTATTCAGGTTTTTTTTGGACTTGAACCTGAACGTTTTTACAAGTCCGGAACTGAGTCCAGCGAACCGGTACACAGCACTACCACAGCTTGAACTGAACGTCGTACAGGTTTTTCCCGGGGATGCACCATCCGCAGATACACTCCTGTAACGTGTAGTCAATCTCGTACCCCTTCTCCTCCACGTCCCGAGCGATGCACTGGATCAGTTCCTCCGCGGACCACTCCTGTTCCGAGACGTCGAAGTTGAAATCCGCCTTCTTCTCCACCTTGCAGCGCGTGAACGGGATACGATCTTGCTTCTGCGTGCAGATGCAGATCCGGATCATGCCGTAGCGAAATCTGGCCAACACCTCGTCCGCTCTCCCTACCGCCAGCGTTATCATCGACGCGACATTGTCTCGGTAATTCGGAATGTAGTCGATAAACTTCTGACGGAACTGTTCGCCAATGATGGGCTGCATCCCTTCTAGGCAGTTCTTTAACTTTTCTATTCCATAGAATTGAGCTTCTTTGTAAACCTGCTTGGCAAGAGAGGCGGGCGGTAAGTCGCCGTGGCGGATGAAATCCAGGACGTACACAAAATACTCCCCGTTCCTGTCGATGAAGTAGCGGCCGTCCTTGTCCCGCACGAGGTGGTGGCGACCGCTAAACATGGCGGCGAGCATGGAGTCCTCGTACTTACGCAGCGTCGTCAAAGACGTGGTGTAGTGATGGCCACCGATATTCAGTTCCACCACGGCAGGGAACTAAGAGGTGTAGACGAACATTTCAGTCTTGTATTCTAGCTGTACGTAGTTAAGCTGGGGGTGTGTGTGAAAAATCAAGGAGTACAACTAGTGCTGTGTACCTAAAACCACATTTAGGTTCACGTCAGGATTCAAGTCCAGAGGTTTAGGTTCAGTTCTGGACTTGTAAGTCCGGACCTAAACCCAAGGTATATACAATATTGCACGTTGGCAACCTTGCAATGTTGTCTGGGCGAAACTGTGGCCACATAACATGGAGGCAGACACTTGACAATGCCCAAGGGCAATGTTTTCTTCATTTTGTAGTACAGATTTTGCGACCTATGGAAGGTTCTATGTGGTTTGGAACGAAAAGGGGTATGTGACATGGGTTTTTTTCCAACCAAGTCCGGAACTGGTTCCCGCAATTCAGGGTTTTTTTTTTACTTGAACCTTAACGTTTTTACAAGTCCGGAACTGAGTCCAGCAAACCGGTACACAGCACTAAGTACAGCTGTGCTCTGAAATTATCCTGTTATTGAATCTGATTAAAAAAATACATTTAGTTTGTATGAAAGGGGAGGTTAGAACAGGTGTAAAGAATTATAAAACCTTGGTTTAAAAAAGTGGCTAGTGAGTGTAATAAGCAGTTAAATCAGTTACGCCAATAAACAGTTACTCAAGCAACTGGATATGATTTTGGAAACGGTCAGACGTTTCAGGTAGCATCCACTACCTTTCGTCAGTGACACTAAAGGACTGCAGGAGAATTGCTGGTTTATAAGCACGAGCCATTGATTGATATGCAAATAAGTAAAGACAATTTTCTGTGAAGGCCAAAAAGGAAACAAAAGTTAGACAAGTCAACTTGACTTGTCTAACTTTTGTTGACTTGTCTAACTTTTGTTTCCTTTTTGGCCTTCACAGAAAATTGTCTTTACTTATTTGCATATCAATCAATGGCTCGTGCTTATAAACCAGCAATTCTCCTGCAGTCCTTTAGTGTCACTGACGAAAGGTAGTGGATGCTACCTGAAACGTCTGACCGTTTCCAAAATCATATCCAGTTGCTTGAGTAACTGTTTATTGGCGTATCTTATCACCTGGATGTCTAACCTTCACCGACAGTTAAATCAGTGTTCACAAAAATTATGGCAGTCGCTACTTGACCAAAAATCAAAGGAAAGAAATACATGCATGACTGCAAGTTCCACAGAAATGCACAAAAAAGTTAAATGTGAATCATATACTAATAGTTTGACACCTCAGCCATTTACTTGCAAGTTGAGAACCTTAGCAGGGGTCGAAATACCCCTCTGTGTGCAACTTGGTGCAAGTAAATTTGGTGTCGTGCAACTACTTTTTTGCCGGTATGCACCGCGGTGCAAGTTTGCTTTATCCGCTGTTACTACTAGTACCTGTAGAAATACCCAATAAAGAACTGGAAAGGGAACAAACCCAGAATCCATGAAGTTTTTATTAAAGTTACTAACTGTTACATGTACTTTTGGTTGTGTTCGTTTTATTTTTTGGGGGTGCAACTATTTTTCTTCTGGTGCAAGTATATTTTTTTCATCTGCACCAGTGCAAGTTGGTCCCAAAATCTATTTCGACCCCTGCTTAGCCTTACCCGCTCCCATTCTGTTGTATATGTTATTCCCATAATATAATATAATATATATTTATTAATAATACAATATAATATAATAGATGCCTGCTACAAATTCATTGCAATAAATTGGTAACTGTGGTTTGGAAGTGTGTTATTGTAACTAATTAATCAGCTTAAAGGTGTACCTACATGTAAATACCGAGTAGCTATTTCTAAAGCTTAGCGTTTCTTCAATTCAAACTAGTCCGCAAGCAAACTGCATTTTTTCAAGACTCTTAGCTCTCTGTGTGACCGCCCCCCCCTCACTAACCGTTCCTAAAACTTTCACATGGGCAATCGAAAAAAAATGCAGCTTCTATACAAAATACAGCACAAAGCTGTAACGAAAAGGCACGGAATGAATGCATCCTGTCATCTGTGGTTGGTTGGAAGGAAGGAAGTTTTGCGTGCGGCTGGGAAGAGCGGGAAGAAAGAAAGAAAAGCAAGTCAGGAAATACCAACCTCGCCATCCGCCGCCATAATGCACGATAGCATCTAGGTCACATGGTACCGGCGGAACATCACATTAGAAAAATAGGGGTCTTATATAAATGATCGTAGTTTTCGAAACTATCAAATTCAGTCAAAGCCTGTGATAATATCTTGTAAAAGAATAGTGGTTTTATCTCAATAATGCAAATGATATTCTGACTTTTTTCTGGTTTATGTTTTGAACAGTTGGTGTAAATTTTCAGTTGTCCGCAGAGCTACACACCTATTTACGTAGTGAGATAGTCCAAAAAGAGATGGCCGCCACAAACCAAGTGAGTGACTTTGAAGTAGAGAATTATTAATTTTTGACAACTCTTAAGCTCGTGTATTGTTGACGTACATCTAGCTTTAACTTGTCGTTAGCTAAAACAACACTTTATAAGTGGTTATAACGTTATATCCTCTAGAGAGTGAACTTGCCGCTTGGTTTGATACATTGATTGTATGCAAGGTGTCAGTAAGCTAAAAAAAACACGTCTATACATAATGTACTCTGTTTACACAATTACGACCACGTTACAATTAATGCTAAACAAATATTGATTTGATACTGATGGATTTTGATAAAGACCGTTTTGTTGATATGAGAGCATTGTTCTCAGACAGTCAGACAGTGTTGCAATGCAATTCATTATGTCAGGTCACAGAATATTATAATTATGTTTACCTTCACAGAAGGAAAACATATTGTTTTTTCTCTGTTTCGTCTTCTTCTCCAAACACATGAGCCTTACAGGTTAATGACCTGGACCACACGTCTGTCACCATGGTAACTGGAGCTGTAGGAGACACCCTATGGTGTTGGGTTACATTATGTTGCAAGTTGCAGGACAGAGTTGGAAAGGCTGGTAACCATATATATGAATGTGTTTGAGCCTTGGTTTGAGTAAGAATAAACAGAACAGTGGTTTGTTAGGCTAGACCATGTGAAAGTAAGCATTATGCATTTGCTTTGCAAATGTTACTTTTCTAGTTTGAATATAATTTCAACATTGTAATGTAACGTTATAAATTATAAGAAATCGCAAAACCTCTCTCTTTTTCCTGTAGTTTCCCTCCATCATCAGATTGAATGTCGGAGGCACTCATTTCACTACCACACTCTCAACTCTACGCAAGTATGACAACTCCATGCTCGCAGCCATGTTCAGCGGACGCCATCATGTCGAAATGGACGAGGAAAGCCGGTACTTCATAGACAGCGATCCGACGTATTTCTTACACATTTTGACATTCCTCCGCAGGGGGCAGCTACCTCCTACCGAAATCGCCCGCGAAGTCGTGAAGGAGGCACAGTATTACGGGATAGACGCGCTGGTCGAGCAGCTAAATCAGTGTCAACCCCTTTTCGGAGAAGTCGTCGGAAGACAAGAATTTGTGAAACAGGTACCAAACTACAGAAAGAACCTAGAAGAGATGATCAGCATCGCAAAGGAGAAAGCTTTCGGGAGTCGCGAAACGCGCGTGACGATGCGGGTGTTCAAAGAGCCGCCCGAGACGAGCAACCCCCCTCCGGACTTCGTGACTCTTGAACACACCTGTACGTTTGAGTACGCGGTGAGTTTTGGGCCGTGGGACGCATCGCCTGGTGTTAAAGACTTGGTGGACTGTATCGCACTTGACCTCAAAGAGAGGAGATTCGATATTCAACACCAGAAGAAAGGAGAATGCTACAAGGCTGCCGGCCGGCTTGGGGGCAGAAACTTTTGCTGTGAGAGGCAGTTCTTTGAGTTCACATTTAAGTGGTGGTAGCCAATTGCTAATGTTATTAGCAGTGTACGAAATACTTTTTTGAGCCAGGTTGCCCAGTGGCAACCTAGGATGAAAGCTAAAGCCCATCAAAATTCCAGGTGCCCCGAATTTAAACTCTTCTACATTATGATTAACTTTGTTAGAATGCAATGTGCATTTATACATTTCTGACACAGAGTTGTTTCCCCTTACCTGAAGTGATGAGCTGTTCCAGGGGAACTTCTCAGTAAACAGTTCCCTATGGAAGAAAGGGGCATCCTTACCACAAAATTTAGGTAGTGCACTGAGCTACCTGGGTGTAGAAATAGGTTGCACCAAGCAAAATATGGTTGCACAGTGCAACCGGGCAACCTAGTATTTCACACGCTGTGTACCTACCTAGTCCCTCTGCCTGTCCCAGTATTTGGGGGACAAGGTAGACATATAAAATTGTTGACTGATACTTGTGGAAATGATTACGAGAAATCAGTTTGTTCTTGACTTCTCTTGGTAGGCTGTTCAAACTATAAGCCATGATACTGTAGGTGACTATTGTACTTTGACTTTATTGTACAATACTTAGTTTCCATGTTGCACATTCCAAATGCTAACTTGAAATATTTGCTGTGTGATTTGTAGTGATCATTCCAGTGTGAAAAAGCTATATCTGACAGAAGCTACAAGTGATTTGTTGCATGATTGAAATATTTAAAGTGTAAGAACTTCTTACGTGGCTTCGAATGGCCGAGTGACTAGGCGAGCGGACACGAGATCGAGAGGTCACGGGTTTGCCATTCCTGGCTAGACGTTGTGTCCTTGGGAAAGGCACTTAACATGACTTTCCTCAATCCACCCAGGTGTAAAATGGGTACCTGGCTTAAGTTTGGGAGGTAAAAGGCGGTGGAAGGAGAGGGATGGGCTCTGCCTTCCAATACCGTGCCCCAGACACTTCTCAGATTTGCATCAGTTATTTAGCATTAATAGGTGGTGACTGGATGCAATGACTTTTGTGAAATTTATATTTTCCATTGCAATGTATATAAGAATTTCACCATTCAGTGTCCATGGTTAATAATCTCAAGTTTGCAAGGGAATCCTTATTAGATATGGGTCTAACTTATATATTTCTAAATAACACAATTATATCATTTCATGATATTAACTGAGGGTTTTAAGACACAGACATGTAAAACAGAACAGTAAGAAAATTATGTGACTGTTGAACATTACAGATTACTAGTTACAAAATTGTGTACCAGTATTTTGCTACATCACAGGAAAGAAGCAAATCATGAGTCAGAAAATTTAATCGAACAGTTTTTAATCAGCAAGTGTTACATGTACATGAGAAGATAAAGGTTGTTACATAATGTTGGTCATTTCTCTTCCATGTAACAGAGTGTAAGTAGACATGCCCGTAGCCAGGATTTTGCTTGGGGGGGTTCTTCCTACTATCCAAGGGACCAACGAGCGCCGTAGGCGCGAGGTTTCTAGGGGGGTCCGGAAAATTGAACCTTCTGAAATAGCATTTCCTGCGTTTTTGAGAGGATTTCTAAGGGAAAATCAGAGTCAAATAGGATTCCAGTCCCGCTGGTGATACAAATCTGTCCACATAGTAAAGAAAAATCTTGGACCTTTAGAGAAAAAGTGGACCTTTTTGCCTTTGTGGGGGGGTTCTTCCGAACCCCCCGAACCCCCCCTGGCTACGGGTATGGTAGATCTCACCTGTTGTCAATCCTGCGATGGTGTCGTAAGCCCTGTTCAAACCAAGTCGCTCAAAGCGCTTTCGATGTGGTTTGCACGGATTCAGGATTCATGTGGCTCCATCTGAACGCTCCAAATCGCATTGAAAGCGCCTCGATCCCAAACCACATCTGGAGGTAGTTTCGAACCGCCATGACTGGATCGCGATTTGCGTCTGAACGCAATGTGGTTTCACCGGTTTACTGTGCATTTTAACCCGGTCATGGATTACGGGGTAATATTTCTGTATTTATATGCAATGCCAAAATCTACGTGGCAGCAAGTTAAAGAGCAGTAATGTCCGAATAATGTGCCCATTCTAGGACGAGCTTCACTGCCCCTGGCGGGACCACGTCGGCATTCGGCCCAGGTACACTGGGAGGGGGGCACCAGCTAACAGGTCGTTGACCTCTGACATTGATAACACGCTACCTTGCGTGTTTTCATCAAACAACAATGAATGTAGTTTAGGTTTATAGAAGGAACGTGTGGCGCGTGGACCAGATGTGAGGAATGTGGTTTACCCGAATCGCGCTCAAAGCGACTTGGTTTGAACGGGGCCAGAGTCTCAAACCAGCTAGCATGCAGCTTTCCGCATGTTTTTGCCAATTATTCTCTCGATAACTAAGGAAAGCATGCCTTCATTTGCATAATTTATGTATAGTAATGTTAACATATGTCACTATTATGAAATCCCCATCAGAAGGCTAGCTAGAGAATTAGTGGAGGAAGACGGAAGGAGACACAGGAACTCACATCTGACCGGATTGAAAACTCAAACACAACTGACTTTATTTAAAGCATTGGAACGGGATTGGCTATTCGAATCAGGAAAAGCCAGTCCCGTCCATTATGTACGATAGTTCTACATTACTGTTTTACAATTGTCTGTTACAAATGACTAGGACACATGTTAACTAGGACACATGTCAATGGAGGAGTGAATATGAGTGACATTCAGAACAAGGTAATTCTCACCTTAGACCAGGGACTAACATCTTACACTGAACTTAATGGGGAATGGTATTAAAATAATTATCAAAATATGTGGCTAGTGTCATCCTTTCTTTACATATACATTGTGGTACATGTAGTAAATGCCATTATTATTCACCTCTTTGGTTTGAGCCCAGGTTAGTTGCAAGACAGTTGATAAGATAAAGTTAAGAATGTTTCAAAATGTTTCAAACATTCAGGTGTGGACGGGAGGTTTCTATTTGGCCTTGGTTGGTTGGTGGTTGTTCAGTAGGTAAATAGTGGTCAGACGTGGTTGGCATGCGGTCAAATTTGACTGGAATTTGATTTTTATTTGTATCAAAAGGTAGGCGTGTCCTAAGTCTAGTCAGACTGCTCCCAAACTCCAGCCAACCTTGGTTGGCTGGTGTTCGGGGGAAGGTTCTGAATGTGTGACTGGGGCTTTAGTTAACATTATAAATTGTATACGAATCAAACACATTGGACCTTAGCTACACTTACAGTTCCCTTTTTGACACTTCAGTGAAGAAACAAACACAAACATGCCAATGTCTGCACATCAATGAATTTATTAATTAATATACAATGTATATATGTATGTACACCTACATTTTGTACATGGAATAACTATGTCATTATAAACCTGATTTCATAAACAATATACTGTATCAATAAAGCAGAAACAATGGCCAGACTGAAAATATTTTCTTGATAAGTTTTCATCACAAAATTATAAAATAATACAAAATAAATATTATCTTTACATACAGACTTGTGGTAGAATTAATGACAGTAGTATTCATCCATATATAATACATGTATGTATACCAGTGCAAGGAGCCGAGGAGCATAAAGAGAATTATTGGATATATGGAAATATACATGTAAGTACTTTAGTTTTTAAACTGGCGGTGATTTGATCAGTGTTAAATCATAAAGCAACATAAATGATTTCTGGCTGGTCAAGCCTCAATAATAAACCCAGATCCTGAAAATACATTTACTTGTAACAGAAGAGGTAAAGAAATGTGGAAATATTTTGGAGTGAGTTAATTATTCAAAATGGATTTAGTAATATTTTCATGAAGTTTGATGCCAAGTTGGGATAAATGCTGACACGGTGGATGTACCAACTACCAACTACCTAATACCAGCTCAGAAAAGAACAAGAAATAGTCATGCCTTCAAGTACCAGTGTTATCAACCAAGGACTGAGGTGTTCAAAAACTCGTTTTTTCCAAGAACTATCGTAGAGTGGAACTCGCTGCCACCAAGTACAGTAGGGGCATCATCACTAGATAGTTTTAAACAATGTCAAGAGTTAGACATTCAAAGGTTAGGTGCAACAGGTCGTTTGGTGTAATGTAGCCAGCTGCCGCTGCGCCGCATGCCTGCGAAGCTGGTGAGTTACGCCGAAGGGCAGTTATACCGGCTATACAGATACGGTACAGACTACTGCAAACAAAACCAATATGAGCTAAAACAATCAGGGTCAGAAAACATGAAGTGGTTTTTATATTCATGTACTGGGTAACAAATTGTTTACGATTGTATCCCTAACCTGGAAATCTAATGTGGAACACTTCAAAATATGGTATTATATATCTTATCTCTTTATGTTTCCTAAGACAAAGCAACTAAGGCCACACCAATTTAATTTGTTGCTTCTCGGATTCGCTTCTTCATTTTTTTCTGATTTGCAAAAAAAAAACAAAAAACTTCTGGTTCTGAATAAATTCAAAAATGCACATATTTTGCCTCCAACAGTTGAAGAAAGTCCTTTTCTTCCTAGTAGTACTAGTTGTTACATCTACCAATGCAGTGGTTTGATTAAAAGTTCAAAATTCATTGTTTAAATTTTAACCCAGTCTTTTGTGTTGACTTCATGGCACCTATTCTAGTATTTGGGGCTATAATAGGATGCCCAGGCCTGTTTTTATTTTTTATTTTCTTTCGCCCAGTCGCTTCATATTTTTTCTTAAAATATCGGAGAAGCAACAAAAAAAAATGGTGTGACCTAATCATGACAAAAAGCATATCTGAGTTTGAAAATTCATTCTACAAGTAAATGCAAACATGTACATAAGTATGTCCATTGTCAAAACACCACCAAATGAGAACCACTCAACAGAAATTCTCCCGTGGCTTTGGGCTGTTGTCATCCAAATTCACTGCAGCTACAACCATGTCAAATGTTTTCTGATAAATGCAAAACAACTTAATGCCACACCAATTTGATTTGTTGGTTCACGGATTTTTTTCGTTTTAAAGTATGAAGTGACGGCGAAAAAAAAACAAGCCTAGGCATCCTATGATAGCCCCAAATGCTACGATAGGAGTCATGAAGTCAACATACCAGGGTGGTTTGTAACTCAGTGAATTTTAAACTTTTAATCAAACATTTGTAGATGGAAAAATTGTAATACTAGGAAGACAAGGACTTTCTTTAACTGTTGGGGCTAAAATATGAGCATTTCGAAGTTGATTCAGAACCTGTCAAATCATTAAAAAAAATAAAGTGAGCAAATCTCAGAACCAATTGATTAAATTGTAGTGGCCTAAGTCATAGAATAACTGCATACATCAACCTGAAGACCGCAATGAACAACTTACAGTAGGGTAATCTATAACTTACAGCACAGCCTACTACTAGTACATGTAGTTAAGCTTGATATTGAATGCTAATACAAAGGACCAAGACAACACCATTGTAAGGCCACACCAATTTTATTTGTTGCTTCTCGGATTTTTTCAGAAAAAATATGAAGCGACAGGGTGAAAAAAAAAATAAAAACACGCCTGGGCATCCTATAGCCCCAAAAGGCCAAATGTTAGAATAGGTGCCATGAAGTCAACACAAAAGACTGGGTTACAATAAATTTTGAACTTTTAATCAAACCACTGCATTGGTAGATGTAACAATTGTAACAACTAGGAAGAAAAGGACTTTCTTCAACTGTTGGAGGCAAAATATGAGCATTTTTGAGTTGATTCAGAACCAGAATTTTTTTTTTTTTGCAAATCAGAAAAAAATGAAGAGGCGAATCCGAGAAGCAACAAATTAAATTGGGATGGCCTAATGCTGACCACATTCCTGTTTCAGTAAGCCCATCACACCTCCCAGAGACTTGGCTGAAGTAAACACTGTTATTTTCCCAGCAAAGTTGTCGGCTCTGCCAGATTTACCGAGATCTCAGCAATTTGACTATGACCTCTGGCGACCTTTGGCCCTCTCTTTCACAACAGGTATTGAAAGGCGGGCACGGAGTTTAATTAAATTACTCTGTATTAACACAACAATGCCGTCCCGTTGGCAGCGTAGCAAAAGTACAAGAAGAGACACAAATGGGAGCATAGGAAAGCGTCCATTGTGTCGTTGGAAAGTATTCAGGGGTTGGAAGGGTTTCACAAATCTGTCAGCACTGTGCAGGATTGAACACCGCCTCCAAGAATTTCTTTCATTGAGTGAGACTTCTCCCATGACTTCCAATCACAAATGTGCTTTATCATTGTCTGATTGCCAAAGTAAAAAAACATCTCTTTTGAACAGAGTGGTTGTACTGTTGTGGATGCATACTGTGTACCAAAGAGAATGAGAAAAGACAAGATTTCTGTTATGAAATAAGGGTCAAGTCTAGTCATTCCTTATACACATCTACAGGGACAGAATGCCAATTGCAAAATGTGTACAGAGAAAGGGATAATGAACTTAGACCACACCAATTTGATTTGTTGGTTCTTGGATTTTTTTTAGAAAAAATATGAAGCGACAGGGGGGGAAAAACATGCCTCATTTTTATGATGCTACCATAGGAGCCATGAAGTCAACATACCAGGCTGGTTTGTAACTCAATGTCGACAATGAATTTTAAACTTTTAATCAAACTACTGCATTGATAGTTGGAAAAAACTGTAACTGGAAGAAGAGGACTTTACTTTGTGAACTGTTGGGGCCAAACTCACTCACTCACTCACTATCCTGGCTTTGATTTCCCTGCGGCCAAATTATGAGAATTTTGAAGTTGATTCAGAACCTGATTTTTTTTTTTTGCGAATCAGAAAAAAATGAAGAGGTGAATCCGAGAACCAAATTGATTAAACTGGTATGAACTTAGCATCCTATCATATCGATCAATAAGCCATTCAAGTGTCTTGATGACACATTATCATATAGCCAGAGGACGCCGACCAATCAGATGGCTCCATTTCCCCCATAACCCAGGTCGTTAATATCCGATATACGGACCCACTTTTCAAATGACCGACGGTGACCCCGGACTCACACCCAGGGTCATGTTAAATGGTCCAATCGGGTTGACCGATTCACATGACCCTGGATATGAGATGAGGTGAGCCGCCATCTTTGTGTTCGACGTATCACGCTGCGTACGATGCAGTACCGAAGTTTTTTCCTCAAAAAACTCTCTGAAACAGATTTTGACTCAGTTTTTGGAGTCGTAGGCACCGGGGGAGATGTACGGGTGGCCCCTGAAGCTGTCCAACAATAATGCCGACCAAGTAACTACCTTAGCACCGCGCCTAAAAACGTTTGCCTTATAATACACTACGGAGGATGGTAGCTAAGTTTGCTACGTCGCTAAGTTTGGGTAGGCTATATGATAATAACGTTAATGCCCCGCTTTTCTTCGGTGTATACGGCGTCATAATTCATGGTCGGTTCCTATGACCACCTCATAAACGACCTCGTCCTTCGGACTCGGTCGTTCATTCGGTGGTCATAGGAACCGACCATGAATTATGATGCCGTATACACCTCAGGGCGGGGCATTAACCCTATATTCTGATGAAATAGAACACTATTTCTTGCTCACCATATGAGGTAGCTAAACTCCTTATAGTCTTAGTGATTTTGCCTTCTAGTTTGGGAAGAATTCACAGTGAGCTACCTCCTACAAGTTGATTCTGATTATACAAATATTCTGTTACAAGTCTAATAAAAGTCCCAAGTGTACATTTATATGCTACACAGTAGCAAAAAAAGCCAATATAATAATTTCCATTATATAGAAACATTAGCTCTTTTCTCGTACAATTTTACACAAGAAAAAAAAAGGATGAATTTAAGTAACCTATGGAATATTACATTTTGTTGACTCAGATATCATTTGAAATAATTATGAAAGAACTTACATACCACTTATGTACAAGTTGTTTGTAAAATTTCTTAGATACATAATTCTCAGCAATTATTTTGACGCTATTCACAATATTGATATGAATACTAGTATGACTTAATTATTGCTTGTATTAATACAAACTTTGCTGTAATTGGCATTTGAGACATTCCAGTACAATGTAGATCAATGATCATCAATAGATTAAATACATTGTGCTTAAGGCATCCAATGCAATTTCAGGGCGGCAAAACAAAAAATATTCTGGATGAGGAAATCTGTCTGATATTGACATTTACTGCCATTTCTTAGCACATTTTCACCATCATTTCATACTTCTTGAAGCGTTTGAAATAGCCTCAAAACAAGCTATGTAAGGATTCCCTTTATTTTTTGGTACCACCAATAAATAGCTAGAACCAGCCTTCGATATGAAACAAGCAACCGTTTTCCGTCAGCAACATAGCATCTTTGCTTCACAGATATCAGTATGCTATGGGATAGGGTTGATTCAACTTACTACATTAAAAAAATGACCAATAAGTTGACTTTGAAAATCCAGTTTTACTGCCCTGAAATCGCCTCGGGTGCCTTTAACCAGGAAAGTGGCAGTTATCTGATAACTAGTTTCTGATTGGCTGTCCATGTTCAAGATGCTACATCGTTGTCGTCTGGGTCATTCGGATCGATGACTTTCACGTGCGTGAACGGAAAATGTCCCACCTTACCATCTAGTTCACCTTCCCACTGGCCGTTAAGGTTTCTTTTCGTAACCGTGACAACGTCCCCGACCTCCAGCTTCAGCGCAGTCTGATCGTACGCGTTCGGTATCCTCTGCTGTATTACGCGAGCCTTCACGGGAATGTTCAGCTGCCCGTAGCGCGGCGTCCCCTCCGTGGGGGTGTACCGCTCCACGTACGGCCTGGGGATCTGTCCCTCCCTTCCCGCCCTGTTGCGGGCTGTCCACCATTCGTCCTCCTCCTTTTTCACGACGGTTAGAATCTCGCCCTTTTTGAACGGCAGATCCTCGGGATCGTTTCCGTGGAAGTCGTACAGGCCGCGTACCTGTTCGACCTGCAGGGTCGTTCTTTCGTACAGCGGTTGTTGCGGGATGATCGGAGGAGGGGTGTTAATCTGTGGCGGAGCCGGGGCGTTCTTTGGACAAGGTTCTGTCAACGTGGTGGTGTCCAGGTAGTGGATCTTGTAGAAGTCCAGAAGAGACGGGAGGTCGACGAAATCCTGGTCGCCGATTTCAAAGCCGTTTGGTTGTTTGTTGATGATGTAGTGACTTACTCTGTTGTTTTCACTCACCTGGAAAAGCAGAAGGAGAATTGTAAGGCATCTTTGGGATATACAAAATACATATTATTAATATTATATCCTCCATACCAGTGTTCTAGCCAGCATCCATCTTTCCGTCATTTGATAGAATTTTGCTGCTCATGACGAACAAAAATTTTGCCGAATCCTTCATCTTTGACAGACAATAATCAGCATCTATACAATATAGAAACAGATGTCATTAAACTAAGCTTAGGTTGTAGCTACCAGCAAAATTTTCCCCTCAAAATGCTGGAAATAGCATTTCAGAGGTTTAAGATTTCAACATTTTCCAGGGAAAGAGGCCCCTGGCCTCCAGTGCTCAAAACGATGTTGCGTTAAAAACAAAACTGAGATGACGAAAATGGCTAGAACGAGTTAGTCCAACTGTTATAACTTATAATCTGCCTCTGACAACAGTTCGCCTCGGTCAACGAGGAGCGAAAACATACAATTACGCAAGATCACCTCTGTCAACCTGATGCTTTCAACATGTTCTCCGCTGGGTCATGACTTCACCCAAGGAAAGCTGCAGTGACTCCTCACTAGTAGAAAGCTGGCCTTCTCAGAAGGGAAGAGCTGCTAAGTGATAGCATCTGTTTCCTGTCGAAGGAGAGGAGTCCCTTCTACCAGCTGTCATGTCACCTGAACTCTGGACTGACCTTCTCACCACACTGTTTGAATTATTACTGCTGAGTAATGAGGCGAGATACAAACCAGTGCAAGCTAGCTTGCTTTCGGACACTGAGTTTGGCTCCATCTACAAGGATCTAATTTTTTTTCAGTCCCATTTCAGACCTCCAGACTGCTCCCATTTTAGGAGCCTATGCTCCCAAAAATTAAGTCAGGCACCTAAATCAGCTAAATATTATTCATTGGAGCACCCAGTGCTCCCATCAAAACTTAAATGCACTAAGTCTATAATGTCTATATCATGGACTGCAAAACTTAACGGTCGATATCATGACATATATTAGCTTTCTTGCTCTCTGTTCATGATACTTCCACTCTGACTCTGCCGCAGTGCGTACTGTGCATAGCACTTTGGCAGAACGTCTCATATAAGCTTGTATTAGATTATATAAGGTTGACAGCCTGTCTGTAGTTTTCAGATGTTGTATAGGAAAAGATATCGTCTGCAACAGGCAAAATCTTGATGCAACGTTGACCAAACATCTAACAAAAAACGTGAAAAATCAGGGTTTTGCGCAGGCGAAGTACGTTCTGCCGACATTTCTCCAAAATGAGACAATAATGACCATGTACGTAGTTTTCACACACAGTGAAAGACTGCAATTTCCTTTTACTTCTTTGTCATCTAAATCAGTAGGGACATCATGGGCAATCCATCTTGTCCCTACTTGTTTGTGCCAGCACATTTGTTTAGTGGTGATGTGTTGTCTGTGACAGGGATATTTGTTTGTCTACTCTGGTTCCTGTGTGTGCTGAGTGGCCAGTAATTTCTGCCGGGCGAATGCCTGACATTCCATCAAAGTTTAGTCACAATACAGCACTGCCACCTGATACATATCAACTACTGACAATACTTTAGGCACACCCAGACATTGTTGTGGTCTTGGAATAAAGCTTTTCCTACTGAATTTACAACAGAAAAATACATTTGTGTATTCTACTATACTGAAACTTTTCACTAGTGAAAGAAAAACATTCTTTCACTGCTGTATTGTCAACTTAGGCTTACGAACCAGGTAAGTTGGTAACAAAGGAAAAACTACGCTGTATATGGAACATTTTGTATCGTTGGGCCTAGCACCGTCCCCAAATGACGTCAACTCCTTTGTATTATATAGTATAGCCTAAGGGATACCTTTTGTTGTATGTGATACTGGTCAGTTACGTTATCAAGTCTATAAATAGACAAAACAACAAGTTGAGAAAGTCATCTACGTCACTCAGGTAAAAATGTAAACCACACCTTGATTACTCACCTGTCTCAAAATACTGACAATACCGTACATACAGGAAAAGACACAATCTGATTATATCAGTTTCTACTAATATCTGAAAATAATTGGGAAGCCATTGTGAAGGTGGCAATGTGTATTCCGATTTAAAGGCACCCATTTAGCAATTTCAGGGCATTACAACTGGATTTTCAAAGCCAATTTTCTGATCATGTACTAGTAAGTTGAATCAACCCATAGCACACTGAGGACGCAGGAAAACGCCTGGGACTACTGCGCAGGGTCGCCCCTTACTTATCCCCACAACAGAGAGCCACCATCTATAAGAGCATGGTGCGATCCTGTATGGAATACGCGTCAACAGTCTGGATGGGAGCAAGCGACACTTCACTGGAATTGCTCGACGCCATACAAAGGAGGGCCACACGGATTATAAATCTCCCACAGGCCGAGTTGGACAGAAACCAGATCCAACCCCTGAAACAGCGCAGGCAGGTAGGGGCCCTCACTCTCCTGCACCGCATGTACAACCAGGATGCCCCAGCACCAGTCAACAGCTTACTCCCGAACCCATACGTACACCGTCGTGAAACCCGCCTGTCGAGATCGCAACACAGCAACGCTCTGGAACCTGTAAAGTCATCCACAACATCCCACAGTAGAACCTTCCTACCGGCCACAGTACAACTCTGGAACTCCCTCCCACAGGACATAGTAGCTATTAAGGACAGACATAAATTTAAGAGCAGTGTCAACCGCCATCTCAGTGGTATCGGACAGCGCCCTTGTGACAGCTGCTAAGCTGAGACTGGCAATGCATAGATAAAAAAAAAATATCTGTGAGGCAAAAATGCAATGTCACTCACTCACTGACAGAAAATGGTTGCTTGTTTTGTATCCAAGGCTGGTTCTAGCTATTCATTGGTGGTACCAAAAAATAAAGGGACTCCTCACGTACTTGTTTTTGCGCTGTTTCAAATGCTTCAACAATGTGCTAAGAAATGGCAGTAAATGTCAATACTAGAGTCAAACAGATTCTCTCATCCAGAATATTTTTCTTTTTGCCGCCCTGAAATTGCATTGGATGTCTTTAATGAAATGCCATTGTTACAGCTAACAAGTAAAATCGGCGATTTTGTACCTCCGGGTTTGTTGTAATTTCTTTTTGTATATGTTGTTTGTTATATATAGTTGATAGTGTTAATGAAAGGTGTGTCGGGTAATGGTTGGGCGTTGGCATTGTAACTGGTAGTAAATGCAAGAGTTTCTGATGTAGCATGGTGAGATATGGAAAATAACTGTTGATCGGTTTGTGTTATTTTGTAGTGTGAGTAGCTTGTTATGTTATGCGTCCTTCATCAACGAACAAAATTTTCTTCTAACCTATACTTAATAACGTGACGGTCTAAACTATGCCTAATCCACTATAGCGATATTACTTATGTTAACAACATATGCGGTATCTGTCTTAAATTTGAAAAAATAGCTATAAACTTTAAAGGCCATGTCGTTGTGAACCTTGTAACTGATGGCCACAAAACCTTCGTCTGACGGCGGTGTTATGTTACAGTTGTTGCTATAACTGGCAACGTCCGACTGACGCTAGACTGACTGCTAATTACATCTAAGCTGACTGACGGCTAATTACATCTAAACTGACGATGTTGTGTATATAACGGTCATGATGGTGTAAATATAACAGATGACTGTCTATAACATTCAACTCACATCATACCGCGATAAAAAAAACTAACGGAATACTATACCTACCTAAACCCTTTTTAAACACGAAAAATAAAAATGTATAGCATAACTTTAATAAACAAAAACCAAACCACATTACATAAAAAAAAATTAAAACAACATTTAGTTACAGAATGCGCTATATTCGATAACTACTAGCGATACAACGCAACCATCAGGCCTGGCAACCATTAAAAATAACGTTAACTACATGTAGTCCACACTTCTGACAGCTCCGCACGATAGTGTCAAAAACTAACATTTGAAACAACAAACCACCAACCCGTTTTCATCTGCAACTTAAAACATAAACCTACAAACTTATGAAAGCCGCAAGGAACACGGAACGAAACACAGAATGACAACCAGAACAGTAAAATCAACGTTAAAAATAACGTGTAATACAGTAGCTTACCACTGCCGTCAACTGCACCAAGTTGCATCTGATCGCCTACATCTGAAACAACTAATCTCCGACCCCGTCCCGCGCCTACGATCTGACTAAAACCTAATTTCTTTTTATCGGAACCACACACCCCTCTGTCAGACGCCTGATAAAAATGGACGCACCCGGCTATACCTTGACAACAGCCAAGTAATTTATGCATAACCATTTTCAGACAAAAGGGGGTGTCCAGGGGCCTCCAAAAGGTTTCATTTCCACGCCCGAAAACACACATACAACGAAAAAAAAGGAACGTGCCACAACTGCAGCCTAACAGCAAAACGTATACCGAGTCCCACAAAAATCCGCCCACCCAACCGCGAGATATAGCTGCGAACATGAAAATGACGATCAGTCGCCCTACCCTTCCGCGGAAGGATACCTCCTTCCCCGGAGGTAACAATGGTCAAACTTAGACAACACGCAGACAATAGGTAAAAGTGGCTGTCAGTAATGGTTGCACTAATTAATTGCTTGGTTTCCCTTTCATGGCATTGTCTGGATACCAATCCTTGTCTGGATAGTGGATACCAATACTCAAACCCTTCACTTTCTTTCCAATGTAAACTCCTAGCCTGCAGATCAAGGTTAGGTATATTTCTTTGAGGCTTACATGCTTAGTAACACATGGGATTATATCAACATTCTCTCTGTGCAAGAATGTGAAGTTTATAAGGCTGTCCAAGTAGCTTTAAATACTTCCTTTGGCTGACCAAAAAGTTGCCAAGGGCAACTACATGTACGTGCAATACTGAGAGCAGAAAAAAAACTAACTTTCTCTCAAATACCAGTATCTTAAATTTCTTTTCAAGATTTGACATAGTAATTGGAATAATAAGTTTGACTGAATACTAGTATAGACACATACAAGTCTGCTAACAGACAAATTATTCATACAAGAACAATTCTATCCCAGTAGTATTTGAAAGTGTTGAAAAATATCTGTTTTGACAAGGACGTCTCATTCACATCCTTGGTAAAGTAATCCTCCATGTGTTGACACATTCACTTGTTCTAGGTCATTACACTATGGGCTTGTTTTCACTCCGGAAGTGAGCAATAATAGCTTGTTTTCTGTGGCAATGCCCCAAGTCCAAGACTACTCAATCATACATATGATATGGGGAAGTAAAAAAAAGTCTGAATGTATAGGAAAGGGAAGATATAACAAGGTTGTATACTTCCAATTGGTGAAATAAAAAGAATATATTTGTGAATTTAGAGCTGCATTCACGAATATCTCAAGACAAAAAATATCTACCATAAACGGCTATCAAAATAGAGCAGCAAACTTTGAGAAAGTTTCACAAATGAGAAATTTAGGTCAAAAACGTCTTGTGTTAAATACTAACTATCAAAATTCTAATCTGCAAGTTCATAGAAATCACAAACACTCTGGAAGACAAAGTCGTCTGTTTTGACCTGTTTACAGATTTTTCGTTATCAGATTTTCTTTTCAAAGATTTATGTCGTCCACTATAGAGGTAAAAAAAGGGTAATTTCCAGCCTTGGACGAATCATAGCTGTACAAATACTGTCCATGGTAGGAACACAAAAAGAACAGGGTCATTTTTGAGACGTGCTCAGACTCACAGACGAGTTTCAGACGATCACATAACCGCCTGTTGGATCAAGAGCTCAGTCGGCGACTCCGCGCTTGCATAATTTTCTCACGCCAAAGTAAACAACGAAACAAACGCTTAAAAACCTACCGATAAAACGAAATCCCCCGGCCTGGTTCGGCTGTCCCTAACCAGGAACAAGCCGTGCATCCTCCCGAGCAGTAGACGTTCTGTTTCATCGCGGGAAATCTCGCCGAAGTACCACTGATTTTTATCTCTCGAGTCGAAGTTTGCTGCCATCTTGGCCCGAACTTTTGTTTGCACACCTCCCCCTTTTCTGCCACTTCTCTCCGAAATCTCGCCAAACTAGACTCAATTATAGACCACGGAAGGGATTCTTAAAGTCTTCACCAAGGAAGGATGACCAAGAAGTCAAATTTGAGCAGGAAATAGCCGGAATGCCGGCGGTGGTGAAACTGCGGAAAATATGATGAGGAAGTCCGACTCACACAAACATGGCGGTTCGAACCACCCACAAATAACTTCCGCGCATGCGTACAAAACTTTTCTAACAATTTTTGGAGAAAAACCAGACTTTATGACACAATTATGGAGTTTTTACAAATATTACGGACAATTTAATAAATTTCAGAATCTCTCAACGATAGCGCTTCATGATTGGTCAAAAGAATTTGGTTGAAAAGGCATTTTTGCATTTTAGGTCACTGTCCGCTCATAACCTCTGACCTACAGTTCGAGTTACCGGCAAAATGGCGGAGTGTTTGCCAGAATGTATGGAAAACAGGTAATTTTCCGTCAAAATTTCACTCTTTCTTGCAAATATATTCATTATGAAATGGCTTGGGTGTAGCTTTACCAACATAGTATATTTTAGGATAATAATTGAGTGTTAAGTTCAAAGGTTTTTGCCAGGGAGACACCATGAAAAAAATCGATCTATGTGTTCCGGGTGTTATGCAATCACATAATTTTCAAGATTTTGATTTTGTAGTAATTTGTACTATTCTAGTAACAACTGTCACCCAATTTTGACGTGTGGATAGGGAAAGCTATCATCTGTGGTCACTCTGTGTTACGTAAATTATGATGATGCAGATCTGTGGTATCCAAGAAGCCCCCCCCCCATATTTGACATATTAAATAGTGTACAATATGCTCATACATATTTGTACAACTCATAGTGTCATACTTCAACATATCTTTCTTCCCTCATCTTGCTACGTCTTTATAGATTTTGCCAGGGAGGTTATAATCAAAATTTTTATAAATCAAGATTTCTAACCTCCTTGATTTTACCATGGAGTTAAAAAAAAGAAGTTTAGCTCCATGATTTTACACAAATTGAGTCAAAAGCAGAAGCATCACAGATATTAAAATATGAATGATGAATTGGAAAAAATAGGATATACTACATGTACAAAAGGCAGATTTGCTGTTCATGTTTTTTTAAACATCTTTATTACAAAAAAAAGGAATACAGTGTGGACAATCACATATAATCACATATACAGTCAAGAGTTAAATCACATATACAGTCAAGAGCAGACTCTTCATACATACATGTACATGCTGTTCATGTTTGTTCTCCTCTGTAGCACCTTACAGGTGGAACTAGAAATTCTGGAGTCCATTTACCTGGATGAGCTACAGGTAGAACATGATGACAGGTGAGGTCATGTCAAAATCTCTTCATTTAGTATATTATTTTGCAGTGTAAGGCCAGTAAATGTGCAAATAACTGAAGCACATTGCCCATCCAATTTGCCATACAGGTAGTGCTGTGTGCCGGTTTGCTGGACTCAGTTCCGGACTTGAAAAAACGTTTAGGTTCAAGTCCAAAAAACCCTGAATGGCTGGAACCAGATCTGGACTTGGTTGGAAAAAAAAACATGTCACATACCCCTTTTCGTTCCAAAACATATAAAACCTTCCATAGATCGCAAAATCTATGCTGCAAAATGAAGAAAACATTGCCATTGGGCATTGTCAAGTGTCAGCCTCCATGTTATGTGGCCACAGTTTCGGCCAGACAACATTGCAAGGTTGCCAACACGCAATTTTGTATATACTGTGCACGTGGGTTTAGGTCCGGACTTACAAGTCCGGAACTGAACCTAAACCTCTGGACATCCGGACCTGAACCTAAACGTGGGTTTAGGTACACAGCACTACATACAGGTAGCTACTATATTGTAGTTAGTATTTCCAAACTGTAATATTGAGGAGGATGGTATAGTATCTTTTATTGCACAACAAGTTGGCCATTTTGGATCTTCTGATGAAGTGCATCATGGGCTAGTAAATATAAGGTGCATTATGGGATATAGGAGATGAAATGCATTGTGGGATACTGGGATGCAAAGCATTCCCCCTTGCTGTACTACTAAGTTGTAACTTGATTATTAATAACTTGATAACTACTAACTTGTGACTTGATTAATGTAAGCAAAAATCCCTGTTGTTAAAGGAACGCAACACAAAATTTCAAATTCATTATTTTCCAGTAGGCTACACATGAAAAAGTTTTGATATATTTCAATTTTTACATTATTTTTAGTCCGCCAAATAATTACCCTGTGCACGCTTTTGAACTTCGCGCTCTCCTAGCTTGTCCTCTGCGATGGCAATGATTAATGCTTTGCTCTGACGTCTTCATTCCGAAGCCGCTTATTTGCATATCACAGTCCAGTGATCTCCCAGTGGCACTGCCAATATGCAAATAAGCGTGTTCGGAACGGAGATGTCAGAGCAAAGCATAAATCATTGCCATCGCGGCGGGTGAGCTAGGAGAGCGCGAAGTTCAAACGCGTGCACAGGGTACTTATTTGGCAGACTAATGATTGAAAAATATCAACATTTTAATGTGCAGACTACTAGAAAATAATGAATTTGAAATTTTGTGTTGTGTTCCTTTAAGATTGTTGTTGAAGAGACATGTCACATGAATTTGACATATGATTTTTTTAATGGAAGCTACCGTAATGCTCTAATGAACCTCCAGAATCCAGATCCTTGGTATAACAGAGCTGATTTTTTCCTAGAACTATTGTAGAGTGGAACTCGCTGCCACCAAGTACAGTAGAGGCATCGTCACTAGATAGTTTTAAACAATGTCTAGAGTTAGACGTTCAAAGGTTAGGTGTAACAGGTCGTTCGGTGTAATGTAGCCAGCTACCGCCGGGCCGCGTGCCTGCGAAGCTGGTGTGTTATGCCGAAGGGCAGTTATGCCGGCTATACAGATACAGATACAGATTTGCCATTTCTGATTGCAGTGGCAGTCCCAGCAGAGTGGAGATCACCCTACACCCTGCAACAGCAGACAATGTGGAGGCACAGTTTGTCCGACTGACTCTGTCCATCATATTACCTAAAGAGGTATGTCAATATAGGGTTAATGCCCCGCCCTGAGGTGTATATGGCGTCATAATTCATGGTCGGTTCCTATGACCACCGAAAGATCGACCGAGTCCGAAAGACGAGGTTGTTTATGAGGTGGTCATAGGAACCGACCATGAATTATGACGCTGTATACACCGGAGGAAAGCGGGGCATTAACGTTATTATCATATAGCCTATCCAAACTTTTGTTGTTTGTTTCCATTTGCGCTTCCTTCAACTGTCCATTCAAACGAGTACGTGCGCCCTCGGTACCTTCTTCCTATTCTTCCTCTGGTTCCGCCGGTTGTTCCCGGGCGACCACGCACCTAGTATCGTGTCCAAATCTTCTGCTTGGTGTTTAAATTGCACATCCATTACGACGTGCTCTCTCCGCAAAGATGACGGACAAACTAAAAAATGTCCTTAGACAGATTTTGTTGTCGAACCCGAATGCTGTTCAATCTGACGTCATTGATTAGACAGAACGAGGTCACTGGCCGACGCTGATTGGTCAATATCGTTACGGACCTTTTATATCGGATATATTAACGACCTGGGTTATGGGGGAAATGGAGCCTTCTGATTGGTCAGCGTCCTCTGGCTATATGATAATGTGAGGTAAAACCTTTGGTTTCAGCAGAGTGCATTGTTGGATGGAACATGTGATAAGACTCTTTAGAGTTAACTTTTCACATATCTATTTTCATCACTGCCTTTACTGGCAGTTGTTGTATATTTCATTGCTATATTTGTCTTATTTTACATGTATTTTGCTGGACTCCAAATAATAGTGAGTACATGTATTCTCTAACAACAAACCAAACACATGTTTTGTTATGTTCTCTATTGTAAAAGTATCCCCAGGAGTTACCGAGTCTCACCATCCAGAACCCACGGGGTCTGTCTGAACAACAAGTCAACAGGTGAGGAATCATTCATTAAAAAAATTTCCTATCCTTTTCTCCCTACTAGTGCTGTGTACCTAAACCCATGTTTAGGTTCAGGTCCGGATTCAAGTCCAGAGGTTTAGGTTCGGAGTTCCGGACTTGTAAGTCCGGACCTAAACCCATGGTATATACAAAATTGCATGTTGGCAACCTTGCAATGTTTTCTGGGCGAAACTGTGGCCACATAACATGGAGGCCGACACTTGACAATGCCCAATGGCAAGGTTTTCTTCATTTCGCAACACAGACTTTGCGATCTATGGAAGGTTTTATGTGGTTCGGAATGAAAAGGGGTATGTGACATGTTTTTTTTTCAAACCAAGTCCGGAACTGGTTCCCGGCCGCCATTCAGGTTTTTTTGGACTTGAACCTAATCGTTTTTACAAGTCTGGAATTGAGTCCAGCGAACCGGTACACAGAACTACTCCCTACTCCTCAATTAATATGTCCCTGGCCTCATATTGAAATCCTCTGATTCTGATTTTTGAAAAGCGAAAATAAGAAGAAACAGTAATAAACAACTTTTCCTCTGTATACTACAGTCTTTACAAGAGTCTTCAACACCTGGCCCAAGAAAGACAAGGAGAGTCCATGTTATATGAAATTATAGAGGTAAGTACCAGTAATGTTAATGATATTGTCTTTGAAGTTGGCCAGCTCAAATTCAAGAGGTTTAATTGGCACAATGTAATAATTATCAAGGAGGTTCAATTGAACCCCCTTGATGTAATACAGTTCTAACTACTTCTACAGCAGTGAACTGTATTTTTATTAGTAAATATATTAGCTAAGTCTCTATTAGACATGTTACTTCAGTGTATTTACAAGACTTCCTGATTTTCAAGTGAATTCTAGGTCTCCAATAATGAACTGGATCTCAATTTTTCCAACTAGGTTATTAGAATGTTGCCAAGTCTTAACATTTTCAGGACATATTGAGGCAGAATAGCACTTTGCTATTTTGGCTCAGTACTTTCTGAATTGGTGTGTTTTTCTGCCTTGATTTTGTACACTTGAGGATGTACATGTAACTAAATATGTTTGAATACCTCTGCTTTTAGTTGGCCAAAGACAGCCTGACTCACAACAACCTCCCAAGCTGTGAATGTGCCATCTGCCTCTACCCTTTCCATGTGAGTATCGTTTTTCTTTTCTTAATTTGTTTTTCAAAACACAACACCACCATAAGTCTAACTCACTTAAGGTACAACATTTATATAGTGGCAGTGCCACTCAGTAATACCGTGATGGAGAAAATTTGCGGCGTAATGGTTAAGGTGTTTGATCCAGAACTGAGTGGGTTCGAATCCCTAAACATGCTCCGATGTTGTGCCCTTGGGAAAGGCACTTTACAAGACTTTCCTCACTTCACTCAAGTGAAAATGAGTACCTAGCGTTGGTTAGGGACATCCCTTCCATAGGATATTAATTGGAAGTCCTGTGTTTGGGGAGAGCCACACCCAACGCACGTTAAAAAAACACCACACCTTTTGAAAACGTGCATGCCACGGTGTGAGTGGTTCAAACCACACAATACAATGGACACACCTGGAGCAATTGTCGTATTGAGGTCACCTGAGTAGCGCCGAATGGCTGCAGGATCCCTGCATTCCCTACAATGCAGTCCTGTCAGGAAGTAATCATCCCCCCCCCCAAGTGCTTTACGACAGCATCCTGTCATGTAACAACTGACAGCTCAGCTGCTAAGCTGAGAACTGGGACTTAAGCATAAAAAAATGATAAGTTTTGTTATTTGTCTGTTAGGAGATGGATGACTTCACCAAGACAGAGTGCTACCACTACTTCCACTGCCACTGCCTGGGACGGTACATACAGCACACCTTAGACCAGGAGCCAGAAGTCAAAGGACCAGTGGATCCTGGGAGGGTGGAGACACCTCAGAATGAGGTAAGCATTTTTTACTACTCTCCAAGCAGAGGCTCAGGCTTCGGTTTATTTTTGACATGTTTTTAGCCGTTTTTATCTGGCTTTCTTTTTCGTACTGGTATGTTTTTTTTTTACACCAGCCAAACAGGTGGCATATTGGATACTGCCGGTCCAATTTGATACTGTCTTGCCAATTTGATGCTCTATTGCAGCCACCAAAAGATCTGCTTGGAGACTACATTTTGACAGGCACTGAAGACTAAGACAAAATATATATAGTTAACTGTTTTCTTCCTTTAGGGATTACAATGGAAAGAGTTTGAATTTAGATTCTTTGAATACTAGAAGAGCGATTGCTGCATACAGGTCTTCTATTTTTGAAAAGTGCCACCTAGCAGTTGAGCTACAAACTGTTTGAAAGTTAGGTGTATTATGAGTTAGTGTGTTGCTCACTGTAAGTTCCATGTAACTTGAATGTATGTCCGTAGGTTGTGTGCCCAATGTGCCGAGAGCCAATCAGCTATGACCTAACTGGACTGCTGTCTGCCAAACCACCTGCAATCAATGAGGTAGGCTTAGGTTAAGACATATTGACCATGTTCATTGGCTAACACAAGACTGATACTTCTCCTGCAGTTTGCAAAGCAAGGGACAGGGGGACTCATTGTATGGCAAAGTTTTCAACTGGAGCATGGAGGAATTATAAGTTTATGAGCCCCAGAATCTACATGTATCCAGCCCTTTCTTTGTAAATATGGGTAGGATATATGTACAATTGGACTCAAAATCCTTTTTTTCTGCCTATCTGCACTGGTGCAGGTAACATTGAAAATTACCTGCATTAAACACCTTTTACCTACACCACTCAGAATTAGGAAGTATGGATCACACTAAAAACTGTTCAGAAACCACTGCCATTATTTCTTTTATACTTCATAGGTGGTAACAGTTAATACAGCCAATGAAAATCCACATACACCTGCATGTATATATAACCCTGTACATGGACCGGTGCAGGTTAGGTGCAGGCAGACATCAGAAATACCTGCACAGCTCCAATTTTACCTGTACTAACCTGCATATGCAGGTGGGATTTCAAGCCCTGAATCATCAATAGTTGTGTTAGATATGTTGACTGAATTATAGCACACGGCTGCAATATACTTGATACTTTGTAATAACTTTCATTTCATATCTCACAGGGTTGCTATTTTTAGATCACAACAGGGAGTTGGCCTCAATATATCCAGATGTCGTTATTGAGTAGCATCCAATAATTCATTAGAATACACGTCTGTAATCTGAACCTGAATATAAGTTATAAGTGAACTTATGTATGTAGTGAACCTGAAAGCACTATCAGCAAAGCATGTCGGCAGAACGTACTGCGCCTGCGCAAAACCTGTAATGTATTGTACACATCACTTCGGCAGAACGTCTTGTTTAAGGTCGTATTCGCCTATTTAAGGATGACATCCTGTCTATAGTTTTCATATGTTGTGTCGGGAAATACATCGTCTGCAACGGGCAAAATTCCGATACAACATTGACCAAACGTCCAACGAAAACCGTGACAAATCCGGGTTTCGCGCAGGCGCAGTACGTTCTGCCGACGTGCTTATCAGCAGTTCTATCTTAGCTTGAGGCAGACTGGCCATCCGCAAAAATGTTCATTCCAGCATCTATATTTGGTAACTACAGCGGAACTCAGGTATTGACATATTGATTTTAGAAACTACTCCTGCAGTCCCTATGAGTGCTGTTAAAACAGTGTTCAGCAGTTCTCAAAACTGGCTGCCAAGACTGATTATACTTTACAGTCATGGAATAACTACGCATTGTGGCCTAATTTCCCCTGGGACAGACAGAAGTGCTTGTCATGTAATAGTTTTAAGCAGTTTATCATTACAAATCATGGCTGGATTTCGATCTCTAAACATCTGTAAATGTATCAGCCGGGGTCGATGGAATCATGGACTAGTTAAGCCCCTGTAACACATAGCCGAATATGGCCTCCCGAACACTGCCGAACTCCCCCCAACCATGGTTAGGAGTTGGTCGGGAGCAAGGTCGGCTGGTGTTCGGTCAGGTCGGCTACTGTTCGGCTGCACCCTGCAGCTGAATGTTTCAAAATGTTTAAAACATTTGGGTGTGGGCGGGAGGTTCGGCCATGGTTGGCTAGTGGTTGGCTGGTAGTTGGCTGGTGTTCAGGGGTCAAATTTGACTCAAATTTAACTCAAATTCCATTCAATTGGTACAGAAAGATAACTGTGGCCTAAATCTGGTCAGACTGCTCCCGAACTTCAGCCAGCCTTGGTTGGCTGGTGTTTGGGGGAAGGTTCTGAATGTGTGACAGGGGCTTTAAAGATAGAGAGAGCCTCTAATGGCCAGGCAGCTTTTTTTAGACATAATGCCCACACTAGTGTCTACATTTGTATATATATTTATATCTTGAGTTATTTGATGATAAAGTTCAAAGTTTCAAAGTTTATTCAGAAATGATCAATCGCAGCCCGAAGGCTGAACTGCTGATTCATTTACAGAGGTGTTCATAACTAGAACTATGGATAAAATACGGAATACAACATTCAAACATTCATCATGGTCTAAAATAAGTAAATACTGTACATATATAAACAAGTTAAAAGTTGTCTCACTTCTACAAGTAAATAACAGGGAAATAAAAACAATCACAGAACTTGGATAGAGACGGCTAAGGAGGATTATTGACCGTATTTGTTTAGTAAGGTACACATATACGGGATAGGGGAGTGACTGTAACGTTTTGTTGTGGCCCGTGGGCAGTTCAGTTTCTGAGAGTTTCTAGTTGTGCGGCATGAGACTTGAATTCTCGAGGGAGTTAAGTACATGTCTGAGATCATCACAGTACGATTACTATCAACTGAAGGAAATATTGAAAACTTAATGTCATCTAGAAAAGGACATCCATGAAGATTGATAGAAATGTTGTTGTATAATCAACAAATTGTGTTTCATATGTTTCTGCTTTTTTTCAGGATAAGTACAAGCCAGATAAAGCTATGATGAAGTGGCAGGCTGACATGGCTAAGGTCTACAAGAAACAACAGTCAAAAGGAGGGATCATAGACATTGAGGCAGAGAAGAACAAGTTCTTCATCAAGTTAGAGGTAAGTCACAAATTTAGAAAATGACTTTTGGATCTAAAATGACCAGTGTTATGTGTTCTATGTGTGCTGACCCATTATATTTCAAATTTGGTGTCATTGAATAAAGAGACTCTTTCTACACAACCAAGTGTTTTATTCAGCCGATGTTTCGGTGACCGTCTGTCACCTTCCTCAGGGCAATTCTGACTGGTTCATATTGCACTGCAGCATAGGTGTCGCTGCTATAGATGCGTTCCCAAACGTATTTACATATCTACAAGTACACATGCACTGTTTAGGGAACTGTACTTACAATGCGGTCCCAAAGGTACAGGAGTGGATATATACAAAATAGTTGTGAAAACAGTTACGGATAACAAACATATAGGTTGGTTGTGTAGAAAGAGTCTCTTTATTCAGTGACTTACCAACCTGATGAAAACTATTCACGAATTTGGTGTCATGTTTTGAGCAATTTTTGTTCTGGTCTTTGTTTGTTTTTGTCATGGAATCACTACCGTAATAAACTTTATTGACCAACAATTGTACAAGGTGCAAAGTAGGGCGTCTACTGGTTATTAGGCTAATCTACCTAATACAAGAGTGTGTGTAATATGGGAACTAATACAAGAGTGTGTGTAATATGGGAACTAATACAAGAGTGTGTGTGGTATGGGAACTAATACAAGAGTGTGTGTAATATGGGAACTAATACAAGAGTGTGTGTAATATGGGAACTAATACAAGAGTGTGTGTAATATGGGAACTAATACAAGAGTGTGTGTAATATGGGAACTAATACAAGAGTGTGTGTAATATGGGAACTAATACAAGAGTGTGTGTAATATATGGGAAGGAACAGGCTTTTACAATCATTGGAGGAATTTCTAACATCTAGACATTCTTTAATATATTTTCCTGTGTATACCATGCAGGGGTTGTCACATGTCATTTTGTACTTAAATTTGCTATTCAAGTCCATTGAGATAAACCCTGGTATACAATGTAGAAGATGATAGCCTTGTGTACATGTACATAGCACATCGGCAGAACATACTGCGCCTGCGCAAAGCCCTGATTTTTCATGTTTTTCGTTGGATGTTTGGTCAACGTTGCATCAAAATTTTGCCTGTTGCAGACAATATCTTTTCCTATACAACATCTGAAAACTACAGACAGGCTGTCGACCTTATATGCTCTAATACAACCTTATGTGAGACGTTCTGCCAAAGTGCTATGCACAATACATTACGGGTTTGGCACAGGCGCAGTACGTTCTGCCGACGTGCTCATGTACCTTGTACATGTACCTGTACATAATGCATTGCATTATACACTGCCTCAACAATCTAGGGCCTATCTTCCTCAAATGGCTATAGCAAGTACCAGTACATGTAAGTTTTTCTGTAAAGCAATTCTAGTTAGCTATCCTCGGGGGTTCTACATTCTGACAAGATTACCACTCTGATGACATTACCATTTCCTAGTGATCCCTTCCCACTTCCCTCTGATTAGCTCCACACTTCTAATGCGTTTGTGTCGCTCTTTGGTAATCCAGACTCCTCGCCAAGAGGGAGATGCCCCGTCAGACGTCGTTCCCGTCGGCACGGAACAGTCCCAGGAGGATCGTACCGGTGGTGAAGTGGAGACAGGAATAGCCGGGATTGGGGTAATGGCAACAGTAAAAACTGACGGGATAAGTACGGCCGGTAATGGAGAGAGAGGCGCTACGGGGACCGGCATTACAGAAACGACACGGGCAACGGATCGTAAGCCGCGGTCGGCGGGATTTGTGTCCAGAAACGAAGACGACGGGAAGAGCGGGGGGATTTCAGGAGGAACGGGAAAGGGTCAACGGAGACACGAAGGTGAGCGAAAGGTCAGGTCAGCCGGCAGGGGGGCTGGGAGGTATCAGGGGAGACGCCACAGCCCGAGGGAGGGATGGAGGGACAGGAGTAAAGGAGGAGAGAAAAGACAGTACAGAGAAGGACGGAGGAGTCCGAGGGATGGAGAGAAGGTGAAAGAAAGACAGGACAAAAGTCAGAGGGATGAAGAGAAGGTGAAAGAAAGACAGGACAGAGGGAACAAGGAGGGTAAACAAACTGGCATGCAAGCCACAAACAAAGAACCTGCAGGGAAAAGGGACGAACAGAGACCTCATCAATCAAAAGAGACGGCAAACAAAGGAGACAGCAGAAAAGAGGATGATTTCTCCAAGCCGGACCAAAGCACCTCGTCTGTCACTGACAATAAAGGCTCAAATCAGTCAACCAGGTCGGATAGACACAGGGGTGACATAAGGTCACAGCACAGCAGACTTGCACAGCCCAGACATGCATATGGGGAGGAGGCTGACAAGATGAACATCAGTACCAGTGATAGCCGGGAGAGAAGAGAGGAAAAAGGCATCAGTACCAGTGATAGCCGGGAGAGAAGAGAGGAAAAAGGCATCAGTACCAGTGATAGCCGGGAGCGAAGAGAGGAAAAAGGCATCAGTACCAGTGATAGCCGGGAGAGAAGAGAAGAAAAAGGCATCAGTACCAGTGATAGCCGGGAGCGAAGAGAGGAAAAAGGCATCAGTACCAGTGATAGCCGGGAGAGAAGAGAGGAAAAAGGCATCAGTACCAGTGATAGCCGGGAGAGAAGAGAAGAAAAAGGCATCAGTACCAGTGATAGCCGGGAGCGAAGAGAGGAAAAAGGCATCAGTACCAGTGATAGCCGGGAGCGAAGAGAGGAAAAAGGCATCAGTACCAGTGATAGCCGGGAGCGAAGAGAGGAAAAAGGCATCAGTACCAGTGATAGCCGGGAGAGAAGAGAAGAAAAAGGCATCAGTACCAGTGATAGCCGGGAGCGAAGAGAGGAAAAAGGCATCAGTACCAGTGATAGCCAGGAGCAAAGAGAGGAAAAAGGCATCAGTACCAGTGATAGGGAGAGAAGAGAGGAAAAAGGCATCAGTACCAGTGATAGCCGGGAGAGAAGAGAGGAAAAAGGCATCAGTACCAGTGATAGCCGGGAGAGAAGAGAGGAAAAAGGCATCAGTACCAGTGATAGCCGGGAGCGAAGAGAGGAAAAAGGCATCAGTACCAGTGATAGCCGGGAACGAAGAGAGGACAAAGGCATCAGTACCAGTGATAGCCGGGAGAGAAGAGAGGAAAAAGGCATCAGTACCAGTGATAGCCGGGAGCGAAGAGAGGAAAAAGGCATCAGTACCAGTGATAGCCGGGAGCGAAGAGAGGAAAAAGGCATCAGTACCAGTGATAGCCGGGAGAGAAGAGAAGAAAAAGGCATCAGTACCAATGATAAAAGGGAGAGACAAGGGAATAGTTATCAGAATGGTTTTCCTGAGCCTAGAAATGAAAACAGAAGTATCACATCCGTATCATCAGAACACCGTAGCGACAGATACCATAATCAGCAATACAAAGCCAGGGAAGCAGATCACCCATCAAAGAAGACCCAAAACCGTACAAGGCAACGAGATTGGCAACGACAGAACCGTAGCCAGCATGATGCTAGAAGGGCCGACAACGAAACCAAAAAAGGTGAAAGTAACAAAGCGATCGAGAAGAAACAAACTAGACCTCCTCAAATGGGAATCAAAGACGAAAGAAAATGGAAGAAATCAGATCATTCAGCGGCGAAAGAAGTGAAACCTGATGTCAGGACTGTGACTAATGATAAAAGACATGATCTAAAACCAAATCCAAAACCTCCAGGGCCACCTCCAGGATTCGAGAAAGCCAGTCTCAAAAAGGGTTTCACTAGGCCCCCACCGGGATTTGATAACTTGAGATGACAAACACTGAGACTGTTCATGTTCATCAGATATGGTTTGAGAACCCTATAGAGACTGAGACAGTGCATTAACAGATCAATATATATACCACTTCTCAGTCTGTCTATGAGGCCACACCAATTTTATTTGTTGCTTCTCGGATTTTTTCAGAAAAAATATGAAGCGACAGGGCGAAAAAAAAAATAAAAATAAAAACAGGCCTGAGCATCCTATTATAGCCCCAAATGTTAGAATAGGTGCCATGAAGTCAACACAAAAGACTGGGTTAAAATTTAAACAACGAATTTTGAACTTTTAATCAAACCACTGCATTGGTAGATGTAACAATAACAACTACGAAGAAAATGACTTTCTTCAACTGTTGGAGGCAAAACATGAGCATTTTTGAGTTGATTCAGAACCAGAATTTTTTTTTTTTTTTTTGCAAATCAGAAAAAAATGAAGAGGCGAATCCGAGAAGCAACAAATTAAATTGGGGTGGCCTGAACAAGAAAAAACACTTTGTAATCCATGTACAAATGTATGAGCAATACGAGGAACATAACTGTTTGAAGCCAGGCTGTGTTCAGAATGCTAAAAGATGTTGGAGATCTGTGTGATTTGCAAGTGTTCACAGGAATGTTAAAGCATGCTGATAGAATAACAAATCTGTTAATGGCAAATCTGTTGATGACAAATACGGGTAAGGCCACAGCAAGTAATTTTTATGGATGACATCAGCGCACGCATAAATTTTCGCCTGATTTCGGGAAAAAAAAACAAGAATTTTTTTTGCCCTCTGACAGTGGTCCACATGCTGAAAATTGAAAAGAGACCATCAGGGATCCAGCAAACTTGAGGCACAATTGGACACGTTTGATGGCAAGTGTTGACAGTCCAAGGTGCCTACATTGCATATGAATACCCAGTGTAGTAGCTGCATGCCCATAATGGTGCGTACACATCTACAAGGACAGATAAAAGACCTGTTGGTTGTGATATCATGTTTTGTCGCTTCAATTCTTGTTTAACAAGGTTGATGATCTCAAAATTTGAAAATGTAGGAATCTTGTTTTTTTGCCCGCCTTGTTTTTTTTCGCCCTATCGCATTAATTTTGGAGTCTGCGAGGATGTCATTCATAAAATGTACTTGCTGTGGCGTAAGGCTTCTTTCATAAGCATATTTCTCCTCAAAATTTAGTATGTACTGAAATGGTAATTTCCTACATCAAAATGCTGTTCTATGCATTTTTTCACTTCAATAGAAACAGGTTATACTTACTGCAATACAAAATGGACAAAAGTTCCCTCAACTCTGCTTGTATTTGTCATATGTGGTGATATGTTCATGGTACATTTATATCCCTGCTTTGGCGTGGGACCCAATTTCCACTAATTTATTCACATACATGTACAGAAATCTTCAAAGTACAACATGTGCCTGATATAATGTGCAGAGCTTCAATGCATTATCTTTAAGTTATCATTTGAAGAATAAATAAAGCCTTCAAGCTACATCAGTAGTAATTTTTGCAAATACATGTACTCAAAAATTGCTGGCTGGAAAAACATTTTGGTTACATTTGAAAACTACAGACGGGATGTCACCCTTATATACGCGAATTCAACATTATATGAGACGTTCTTCCGAAGTGCTATGCACAATACATTACGGGTTTCGTGCAGGCACAGTACGTTCTGCCGACGTGCTTCTTCTAGGGCATGGTATTGGAAGGCAGAGCACATCCCTCTCCTTCCACCGCCTTTTAACTCCCCAACAGAAGTCAGGTACCCATTTTACACCTGGGTGGAGTGAGGAAAGTCGTGTGTAAAGTGCCTTTTCCAAGGACACTACGTATACGTCCAGCCAGGAATCGAACCCGCGACCCTTCGGTCTCGTGTCCGTTAGCCTAACCATTTGGCCACATAGTTACCAGTACCACAAAGTACCTCAATAATTACCATCGCAATGAATATTCATTTAGAAGGTCGTAATTTAAGAAAGAGCGATGCGTCTTTGCAATATGGATGAAGGTCACTCTGACAAGGGCAAGATGTCTTTAAGTTTTTATATGAGCTTGAAAGCCAATTTTCATACAAAATGGACTTTCAAGTAGGCGAGCAGACCATCTTGAGAAGACGGCAGTATCCCAGACTATTAACAGAGCACTGTGTTGTCCCAAGTGGGACTCAAATATTTCTCTAGTCGACAAAAATCATTTGGGGATCCGAAAATAATTTCATCAGGTTGGTAGAACATAGGATATTGGGATTTTCTTAATATATACACAACCTGTAGTCTCTGTAGCTTACGTTTCGATGTCTATCAGACATCTTCAGAGCTTCTGACTGGAGTACTGATTCTCGCTGCTATATGTAGCTGATGTAGGTGGCGCTTTTGCGGCGAGAACACAATCCCAAACGTGGCTAAGTTTGTATCCCCCCTCGTCCTAATCTCCAAGCAGATCTAAGGGTGGCCAAAGACAGTATCCAATTGCCCAAACCGTATCTGAATGGATACGGTTTGGCCAATTGGATACTGTCTTTGGCCACCCTTAGATCTGCTTGGAGATTAACCTCGTCCCGGTTCATCACTGAGGTTGACTTTCATATCCAGACAGCTGCCTTGATCCACCGGATTCGTAAGCAAGGTGAGATTATTACTGGTTGTGTATAAGGAAATCCCAATATCATTTTGGAATGTTTCTGGGCAACTGGCCTTGCTTGATTAACGCAAGAACAGAAGTATGTAGATGTTGTAATTATGTTATTTTAGCTCTGCAATAAGAGGACAATAATATTAAACACTGCTACATGTGCACATTTGGCATATTAATACTGGTATGGATACTAATAAGCTACATTATTGATTTATTCATGCAAGTGAATGCATTGTTCTTCTCCAGAAAAATACAAAAATTTAAATATTACTTTGCCTATAAAAACTGCTACGGTGTAAAAAAAAACAACGTGCATCATCACGCGTATACTAGCAGACGACATGCCAAACTACATGTACATACCAATGCAGCAAAGGGATCGTGAGTGACAGCTGCGAGCGCAAAAATCCAACCGACCGCAAGACTCCTCCGGAGGTCATTGACCCCCTTCACGGAGTAAAAATGCAAATTTCGATTACAATCTATAAAGAGTAATGCCTGATGTAGAGTACTGGAATACTCAAATACAGGTTATAAGTATGTAAGACAGTTTAATAGCCCTCAGTCAATAGGTACCCCATTGTTATCATACTGGTTCCAACATACAGTGAGTCCATTGAAAATGCCATAGAATACGATATTCCCATTGAAACTGGCAAAGATGCGCCACTTTTCTTCAATGTCTCCACACTGACTTGATATGTAGCTCATACGGGACCCGATATTTATTATGACTGATTGTTTCTCGGTTATTTGCACGGTTTCGTTCTCAATCGACCGAAAGACAGGTCGATATACATGTACCACTCCGCATTTCAGCTTCACATCGATTATATTTCACCAGAACATCTTTTATCCCATTTATTCGATTTGTTGAGTTTGAAGGGTGGTTTTGGGGGTTAAAGGTTCGATTATTACGAGGAGAGAAATGTACGAGCCCTACAGTGATGGGGGGAGAAGTGTTATCTCTTTGTGATCGATAGAGTTGGGAAAAGAGGGACGGGTACAAATGTATCTGGAGCGACGTTGGGATGGTCTCAACTTCGGACGTCATTTTCTAACGAAAATTCTCTTGTTTATGATCGTGAGACGGCAGATTTAGCTACTCTCCAAGCAGAGGTTGGTGGAGAAGATTGTGACCTTTCTATCATATGCGGAGTAGATGAAGCGGAATTAGAACTGCTGGGAAGACTGAAAGATCACTCTTCAAGGCTAGGTTCCTAGAACACAAACGCCCTAACTCGAGAACTTCCAAAGTTTCACAACACGTACTTATAGAATCACCTGAACATTCGATCTCATTGGACAAAGTGAAAATCTTGGACACGAAACCAGAATTCTTTGTACGAGATATTAAAGAGGCTATCTACATCAGGGCATTACAACCATCCCTCAACAAAGACGGGGGGCGCCACAGACTTTCTGCAACCTATGATCCACTGCTCATCGAGTCACGTGTGTCATCTGCATAACGTGACGTCACAGAAGCGGTTGATGTCTAATTCCTTGACAAAGACTGGAGTTGTACAGTCGAAAATTTGGGTACGTCCAATTTCTTGTGTTGGAAATTACAGTTTAAACTTGCTTCATGATGACTAACCCTACCATTGAACACAGATGAACTTTCAAAATAACAAAAAAAATGTATATTGTGATCTGCATATGGAATTGTATAGCGTACCATGTACAGCAAATCTACACAGAAAAAGGAACAATGAGCTACAGATACTGTTGGTCGGAGATTCCTTTATTTTACCAAGCGTATGAGTCCACATTCTGAAGCACACATGAAACACATTCAAGCGTTCTGTACCTTTTATCTTGTGTAGTTCAGGTGGCCACTCCATAGGAGATCTTGTTATTGCTATCTGTTGTAAACCTAGAACATGATTCTAATCTTAAGTTAGCTTTTTTGGTTAACATACATCTATGTCATATATCTATATATCTATCTCTATATGTAGCCATGTCATACATGCTTTTGCGGCGTAGGCTGAAAATGTGTAGTAAATGTTGAACGTTAGTTCTAATACTGATATAATTTTAAATTGAGTACACCAAGATTAAAAATTCTGCAAATTGTGACAATATGTGAGACATAGTCGTCTCGGACACGCGATAGTATAAGCTTTAGCGTGATTGGGTCTTCGTAGAATAGGCTACGCCGTGATTGGCTATCCTGATCCCTGCACACAGAGACTTTCAGCCAATCAGCGACCGCGCTCTTGATCTAATTATAACTTCGGCAGTGACTATAACAAAGAACATCTTCTCAATATAACCTAGCTTTCACACAAATGTATTACATGTCTTACTACTGAAACAGATAATATTGTAAAGAACAAGAAACCTATTCTTGCTACGCCCATTTAACAAGTGAACAACAGCAAATACGGTATTTACTGACTTAAAATCGGAAGTTTCCTCAAAGATGTAACTAAACAATTTGCAAGATAGCACCGTTACTTGGAAGAATTGTACGGTGTAGTCAAGGTAGGCGTTACCAGGCTATATAATGATAGTCCACACATTTTGGATATATCAGTATCTGAATGCATTTAGCTTTCTATGACGAGAGTTCGCAACACTGGGGTACTACTACACTAACGATTACAGCTGAGAGAAAGCTGAAAGGAGCATGCGCGTGAAATCCTCATAGCCCAATAGAGCGTCAGATAACACGGCTGAAACAATTCATTTCCCTTTACCGCATTTGATTGGTCACGATTCTTCCCATGACTGAAATGCATGATTATTTGCTTAGTCGCTTGTCAGGCTACTGTTATATACGTCTATTGCATTGGACAGGCATTGGTCTACTACATGGAAAGACGGGATTACATGCTTCAGTATCTACATTTTTTTGTTCAGTTTACATCATACTTCCACTCACACAACACTGTGTGGGTATGTTAGAAAACATGGCGAGACATAGGCGATTTGTCCAGACGGCTGTCACTGGGATATGGCTTTGGGGGACTTTTGTATGCCTCTAGATCTCAGATTTCTTGTCGATCGAATTCTGTTCTATTGAGTATGTTATTGAGCAGCTTTCTGTGTAACTACTACCGTAAATATTTGTAGTCTGCAGCGGTTGACCTTGTACGAACAAGGTCAAGGTGAAAATGGCGCTCTCCGAGACAGAATTGACTCCAACATGAGCAAGGAACCCTTCTGACAACAAGGGACAAATCACGAACAACTGCAGGGGAGGGTTGTTTCTGGTAGGGGATAATCTCGACCAATAAGTGAGCAGAAAACAAAGCGCAAGACCTTTGCAATATACCCCCTCCCCAAGATATTAATGGATTAGCCCTAATATTGGAAGAATAGCGAGCTCATGTCTTCATAGTGCGTCTCATCTCGGCGAGAGCTTGGGTCCATGATCTGTCAATATGAAAATGTTTTAGTTTTCCAAATAACGTTGATGTAAAACAAACTTTGATTCCACTGGTTTTGGGTTTTCTGCCACTTCGTATACATATATTCAACAACCGTTGAAAACAATATCGGTGTCCCAACATTAACTACATCTGCAAGCAGATGTTATGTATGATGTTGTCTTCTGACACCGCACGAAAAGTTGGATTTACCAATGGTAGTAAATGCAAGTAAAGTCGGGTAATGTTTACTTTGTAATAAACAGTACCGGCCTTGACAATGGTAGTAAATAAAAGTCAAGTCCGGTAATTTCATTTACAACCATTGTTAACTCTGAAAAAAAAACGGACATGACTTTCATTTACTTACCTTTGTCAAGTCCGGTACTGTTTACAAAGTAAACATTACCCGACTTTACTGGCATTTACTACCATCGTAAATCCGTGTTTTTGTGCGGTGTTTGATGTTCATCTTCCCTAACTGTTCCTGTCAAAAACACAGGAGTCAGAACAATATTGTACAAAAACCTTTTTTGCGAAGTTTACCTTTGAATTTTTTTTGTCAAGTAAAGTTTTTGACGAACTTGTTCTATAAACCAGGGACTGTGTGCGGAGATCACTGGCTGTGTCTGGGGCTGTCATGTGGAACAGCATACCAGAGGATGCACAGAGAGCTCCATCAATGAGGACTTTCAAAGAAAGGATAAACTAGTTTGAAAATTTTGATTTACGGACTGCGAATTTGGAAAAGATATGACTACTACATTATGTATTTGGTAAAATATTTTTGTATTAATTGATTTAATTTATTTATTTCTTGTATTTCCCGTGACCCCTCCCCCTCTTAACTGGACCTCTGGGAAGAGCGGCTAAGGCCGACAGGGCATTCCAGTGTAAATAAAGGCTATTGATTGATTGATAAAGAAGAGAAAAAAAATTCCACGACTGACCAGATCTGTGACAGCCTACGTTCTCCAGTGACAGACATACTTTCAAATCGCCTACTCCTAGATGTAAGGCATTAGGTGAATTTTTAGTTCGCCACTCTCTGTTAAAAACCCAACACGACCCCCCGCGAAGGTCGGTCAGGTAGGTTTGGAGAAGGTCCTATTATGACGAGTATAATGTGTATAAAGCTTACTTCACTACTACAGTCCTTAGTCCGTCTTGCGAGGCAAGCAAGGCACTCGTATTAGGGACAGACCATTGTTTGCAAAGTCGGAGTCGTTAGTTTGAATTTTTTAATTTGTAGGTTCGTTTGTGAATGTACACTGCATGAAAAGTTGGATTTACCAATGGCATTAAATGCCAGTAAAGTCGGGTGATGTTTTTTGTAAACAGTACCAGACTTAACAATGGTAGTAAATAAAAGTCAAGTCCGGTAATTTCATGTACAACAATTGTTAAGTCTGAAATTACCGGACTTGACTTTTATTTACCACCATTGTCAAGTCCGGTACTGTTTACAAAGTAAACATTACCCGGCTTTACTGGCAGTTACTACCATTGGTAAATCCAGCTTTTCGTCCAGTGGTACCGTTACGACACACGTGAAATCCTTGCGATTCTTACCATTACCGAAACGCGGTACTACTGGTAGTCGCTGTCAGGTACCACTGTTAATCACTGTCAAGTACCACTGTAAATCACTATCAGGTACCACTGTTAATTACTGTCAGGTACCACTGTTAATCACTGCCAGGTACCAATGTCAATCACTGTTGTATTGTGTTTGTTTTTTCTCACCACGTTTTCGGAAACTAAATGGTTTGCCCCTCTAACTAGTGCCGCCATATACAAGGCAATTTGTATCAAAACCTAGTTTCCATATATTGGCAGCTACGTATACGTTTTAATGATGGCCTATCCGATTTGGGGTGGGGTGGGGGGTTAGGGGATTTGCAGGCGCATGATTGTCGACTATCGCACTTACTTTCATCAGAGCATGCCCAATAACATATCACACTATGACGCAACAAACACTTGCTCTACGATATTCACATATATACTTTTTGCACGGCGTAATATTCATATTTCTACATATAGCTACACACGCACATGTTACAGTCATATGAAATTGTACCTAATTTCCTACCTATACTTCATTTTTCATGTGATTTTGATTTTTCTGTAACGGTATATAGACATCTAAGACAGATTTCAGTTGTAAATATCTTCCTATATTAGTGTGTCATGTGCAACTCTCTTGTCATATTTGCCGTGCTTACGTCACAATGATTAACTATATGTTTGATGCAACAATGTCTACATTCGCCTAACAACCTCGCTCCCATAACTGCATCTGTTAGGGTTACCATTCATTAATTTTAATTCATATTTCATAATTCAAAACTTGAAGGTAAGCAAAACATACGCTTATCACAAGGCAAATAAACTACAAAATGTTAAGCTTGAGAAGTTAGGTTGTATCTTTTTTGTTTGTGAGCAACAAGGTACTAACGGCTCCACCCCTTGGGCGTCGCCAAAAAAGGAACTATTATATGCGCAACCAAAGAGTCTTATAACTGCAGCGCAGTGGATGATATCAGCGCGATGACCAGGGCCAGGACTGTGGGGGCCAGGTGAGGCACGCCGCTCGTGCTGGAGGAGTCGAACACCGTACGGGTGTTGAGAGGCTGGGTCGGTCGGTAGTTGTTGTTCAGCGGCTGTTGTTCTTGGTCGCCCGCCGGGTTGAAATAGCAGCTAGTCTTCAGGGCGTTGATCTGCGGAGAAGAAGACACCGATTATTATCTCCATGAAAAATGGAGATATTGTTTTGGGTCTGTCTGTCTGTGTGTGTGTGTGTGTGTGTGTGTGTGTGTGTGTGTGTGTGTGTGTGTCTGTGTCTGTGTGTGTTTCCGCCAACTACTGGTGAGTTAAGAACGCCTTTATGGATGGTGATGATATTTGGTATGTAGGTAGGTGTTAGAAAAACAAAGGTCAAGGTCAAATCTGGGCCTCCTGGTGGCTGACCTTGATACTGCAGCAGAACTTCCGGTTTTTGTATCTTTTGTCCTGAACATGCTATGGTCTTGATTTTTTGTGGCAGATAGCTTTTACTGTCATCAGGAATAAGTGGTGTGGGTTTTGTCCCCCTAGCAGCTTGTGCTGGAACTGCAGGGTGGGTTTTGGAGAAATCTTTAAGAGCAGATAAGTCCAGAAAGGAGCAACGTATGATCATGATTTTCGGTATGTAGGTGTCTTCCACAGAGATGTACATAATTAGATGCAAATTATGCAAATGAGGACTTAATCTGCATAATGAATGAGGAAATTCTCTAATTCCAGTGTTTTACATTATAGGAATTTCATACATGCAATGTGTATAATCTATCGCAAGTAGAATATCAACAGATACCAATTATGCAAATATGGACCTCATTTGCATAATTAATATGAAAATTCTATGATTCCTTAGTGGTAAATGATGGGAATTTCATACTTGTGACATGTGTAAGTTTGTTCAAAATTTACAACACCATGCATATATTATGTTAATGTCCAGGTCATTTGAATAATTTATGATAACATGTTGAAATGAAACGTTGCCAAACGATTGGACTTTCACATCAAATATATGTTATTTGTGTTGAGGAAACCATATTTCATGGAGATATGAGGTCTCCGAATTCTTGTTTGTTTATTTTTATAAACACAAAACAAATGCATAAACATCAATTTTCTGGTCATTTTTTAAATGTAGCAAGTTGAATCAGCCCTATCCCATTGCATAATGATGAGGCAAATGATGCGATGTCAGTGACACACAAGTGGTGGTACCAAAAAATAAAAGGAACCCTCCCGAAGTTTGTTTGGGGGCTATTTCAAACGCTTCAAGTAATAAATGATGATGAAAATGTGCTAAGAAATTGGAGTAAATGTCAATATCAGACAGATTTCCTCACCCAGAATATTTTTTGTATTGCCGCCCTGACAGTGCATTGGATAATGTTGATTAAGTATATTGTAGTCTGTTTGAAGGCAAGTTTTCTATTGGTCAGTACCCTATCATAAAGGTTTCTCACCTGGTCCTGAGAAATCTTGAGGGAAGTTTTGAAAATGGTCCAGACAACAACTTCGTTGCACTTCGGTGTGGTCAGACTCCCCATGTAACGCCAGTAGTTGGCCTTGTCCGCGGGGAACAGTGAGTTCACGGAGAAAGACGTGGGGTACGTGTAGTTCATACCTGGAAAAAGATAGACAACATTTTCAAAACTCACGCCAAAGCTGGTTTCATAAATAACTCCACACTTTCCTACACTGCACGAAAAGTAGTATTTACCAATGGTAGTAAATGCCAGAAAAGTCGGGTAATGTTTACTTTGTAAACAGTGCCAGAGTCGACAATGGTTGTAAATAAAAGTCAAGTCCGGTAATTTCATTTACTACCATTGTTAAATCCAAAATTACCGGACTTGACTTTTATTTACCACCATTGTCAAGTCCGCTACTGTTTACAAAGTAAACATTACCAGACTTTACTGGCATTTACTACCATTGGTAAATCCAACTTTTCGTACAGTGCTAGGTCTGATTAACTCAACACTCAAATCATCTCCTTGTATACTGCGTTCTTATATATTCTCATTATATTGTTTCATGTACTTACTGATTGATTGATTTATTAATTTGTTATATTTTCATTTCCTTGTAGCCAAACCTATTGATTTTGTTTGGTACACCGTATTGTTTCATTACTTTGCTAAACCTGATTATGTTGTTTAATTGATTCATATTTGTTTATTACTTTTCCATTATTTCTTTATTGTTATTTATATTTCATTTGATAAAACTGTAAACAAAATTGTAAAATCATGATGGGTAGGAGATCAAACAAGCCTTGATGGCTTTTCTTCCAGCCCCTGCACGTTTACTTTCATTGTAGTATGATTTGTAAAACGTTTATCATGTATGTGCTAATAAATAAATAAATGGTTCTCCAGGTCGCAGTGCTGCTTTGAACAAAAACCTTTCAGATGCTCTTCATACGTATATCTTATCTACTGACCGGTTCAAACCTTCCACCTGTTCCTCTTAGTAAGTAGTTAGTTAGTCCTTTAGCTACATGGATATGTATAATTCCTAGTTTCTTATTTTTACCTCGACCTCTGACCTCAATGCAACACATATGCTGTACAATAGTGTTTGACATAGATTTAAACTGTTCATGCCGGGTTGATTTTAGCATTTTGCACTTGTTAATATATGTAATGTTCTTGTTGTCCCGTATAGTGTAGCTGTGTATATATGTGTCGCTACAGTCGTCCTCCGTGTAGACTTGCATACATCAGCATTTTGCTGCATGTGAGTCTAGGTAATGTCTTGTCTGCATTCGAAATAAATAAATAGATAAATAAATAAATAAATAAATAGTACGATGCTAAACTTTATTCCAACACAAAGGGTACACAAGGATCAAATTTTCAACGACCACTGTCGCCTTCATCAGGATAAATAATGACCAACCACTTCCGAACGTAAACTCGCGAGAGTTACAGACACGTGACCTTATACACGCGAGACTTTACGGATACGTGACGTCAGCAATTGGTCAAACGTGCCAGGAAGTTTATACCGCCCACCGTCTCTGTGCTGGAATAAAGTTAACTCCCAAATACTCATTTTTACCCAGTTATACCTCTCTGAAACTAAGCGATTTAATATTTGATTTATAGTTCTGTTTTATTTTATGATATTTCAATAGCTTAACTCTGTTTACTTGTTATCTGGACGATGCCCATGTGACTTTGCTTTGTCTTGTGATGTAATTTTTATTTCATGTCCAGTGGTGACGTGAATATAAGCATTGGCTTGAGTGTATTGTACTTTTCTTTGCATGTTGTAATAAAAATAAATAAATAAATAAGGTTTAGCTTTCTACTATGATTACTACCAACACAGATAAACCTCTATGATAATCTAGAAGAAAAGAGTTGTTCATATAGTTTCATAATCTTCGATCCCTTTCTTACTTTTTTCTCTTCGTCTACCTGAAGACGATTCAGCATTCAAAGTATCGAGCGTCGCGTTTCTTAGTAGTAAATATTTTCATCGTATTTTCAACAGTTTATATAGTACACGTGACTCTCTGTAGATACGCTTCTTTTAATCCACCTATCTAGATGTCTTTAAGGTATTTCTGAGTTCGAACTATAGAAATACCAATCACAACAAGACTGGCAATGAAAACATACATTGCCATGGCGACGGTGGTTGCTGTTAGGGTTATTGTTTGCATGGCACTGCGGCCCTGCCATCATTTCATGATTTTGAGGAAGACTTGGTACCTATACAGATACAGTGCACTCCTCCCCTGAGTATATAGTGAACGAGCCCCGGGGCTCACAGAAAGTAGGACATCCGGGGCAGAGAGGTCTTCCCAAAGATTTCCAGGAATGTGGGCATAGATGTGGGCCAGAGACATACCTGTGGACATTCCTTTCCTGTGGACAAAATGCCTGTACGATTCCTAGAATTCTTGCGAATTGCACACAATACTGTACCATTAGGCTCCTCCCTGAGACGTCGCTAAAAAATATTGATTAAGTGCCCCAGGTTGGAACAAAACGAAAAGGTGAACATACCTTTGTTTTGAACATTTGAAAGTTGTGAAACGATGTTCTGCATCCCAGGGTTTGCCGTCTTCGAGGTGGCCTGTACGGAAGAATGGCAGTTTGAAGTAAAAAAAAGTGCGTCTTAAACAAAATTGAACTACTTTAATAGTTTGCACAAGAATGCCCCGTTCTTGCACCTAATATAGTATATATAGCAAAGTCTTGCCTGCTATTTACACACACAATTAATAACAATACAAATTATTTCGTACAAATTCAAACATACATCGGCAGGCAAAGACACAGGTATGCCTACCCAGAACTGCGGTCTGTTACAACACTCGTCTTTCAACATTAAGTTACAAGGTAGAAAATTTAAGTCGTGTAAATCTATGTACGTAAAGATTGTAAATATTAAAACAACACTCAAAATACAATACAATACAGGAAACTGAGGACCGAGGCTAATAGAGACACTATATCACTGACTTGACAAAAGAAACCAATATTGATTGCCTAGAAAATGCGCAGGAGAAATTTTCAAAATAGATTCAACTTCATCGTGGCACTACCAATCGCCTCCGCCCCTAGGCCGTGGCCAAAAATGACCCCTTCATTATCACAGCAAGAACGTACCGCGATGGGGACGCTGAAGGTGGCCAGGCCGTTGTTGTCTCTAGCTTCGTAGACATCTTTGTACTTTGTGTTCCACGTAACCATGTGCATCTAAATGTGTCGTCCCGACATGTGCTAGTTTGTTAACGTTTTAGTCGTTCAGGTCAGACCAGGTAGGTGCAGGGTGATGGTGAGAATATGCATTTTTTATTTATTTGTTTGTTTGTTTGTTTGTTTTCGTCGGATCTAAAAAACATGCTCCAAAATGCAACGCGATCATCAGTCTCTTTGCATCTTTTCTGTCCATAACCGTGGTTCATTTATTTATGAAGCTTTACCACATTTGAGAAAGGATTGACATATGACTATCATCTCTTCAGAGATGTCAAACCTGAGACCAGACTGTAAGGTTTGAACCACTCACACCGGGAAGGACCCCTGCTCTTTTCGATAAGTGTGGTGGGATCTTTAATGTGCTCAAGATTTTAATTTGTCGTTGTCATTCTCACACACCTTGGACTTTCTCTGGTCAGCTCCTTAACTTTGTGCCACTCATTCTTTAAGAACTAGTACTGCGTTTTGCAAGAGCCGACTACTATAGCCCATTTCAGTGCTGCACCACAGCCATCGCAGGCAGGGTGCACGGAAGCCACAAGTATCTGGTCGCCATACCTCCAGCAGAACGCTCAGCACAGCAAAACCGTCAGGAGAGACCTTTGCAGCTTCTGAAACTGATGGGTACTTGGAGTTCCAAGTCACCACATGCATCTTAAGGCAGCATTCAGGGAGAAACAGTAAGGCTAGGTTAGAGCACGTGCCAAGATGCACTCCTCTGTCAAACTCCAAGAAGTTAGTGTTACATTCCACTTTTAAAAAACAAATTTCCAGCCTTAAAGCTGCATTTTTAATATGTAACATTAGGACCACACAAAAAGTCAATTTTCTGGTCATTTCTTTACAAAGTAAGTTGAATCAACCCTACTCCATTCCAAATAAGTGCCATTCAGGAAGTGGAGGTGCCAAAATATGACGTCTTACGAGTGTGTTGAAGATTGAAAACACGGCTGTCAGCCATGTTTGTTTACATTCTGGTATTTTCTGGTGGTGCCAAAAATTGAGTGCGCCTCATGTGGGCTATTTTAGCGCCGACCATAAATGTCAGAAATGTGAGATAATTACACAAAAATGTTGAAAAGTGGAAGTAAACTACAATCACACGAAGATCATTTTATTTTGGTGCAAAAATGTTACATAATGTTCCTTTCAAGCAACATGAGAACAGGCAATGGTTAGAGGGGGAGACATGTTACAACAACTATAACAACGTCTATAAAAGGCGGTGAATATTCCTGTAACATATAATAGCTGGAAAAACCTGGTTATATCAAGTACACAATGAATGATCCAGGGTTTATCAAAAGCGAATCTTTACTTATAATCATTTACAAAAATGTTTTGTAATGAAAAAAATATAACATTTAAATGTACGTCTTTTTTGTATCTGCAATCATATATACGGTCTATAGAGAATTTAACAAAAGCGTTGGAGACAAAACAAAGTACCTCGGCGTCGTAACGTTTTCCGTTGATGGTGTGCTCCGACCCCCAATGGAAGTGGAACTGCAGCACATTGTAAGTGCCAGGTAGTCCTCCGCCAGATATTTGGTAGTTGTCCGACTTACCAGTCTTTGACAGTAGATCAACTTGTACTGTGGGTACGTGAAAAAAGTCAATTTTCTGGTCATTTTTGTAATGTAGTAAGTTGAATCAACTCTATCCCATAGCATACTGATATCTCTAAGGCAAAAATGCGATGTTTCTGATGTAAAACAGTTGCTTGTTTCATATCGTAGCTGGTTCTAACTATTTATTGGTGGTACCGAAAAATAAATGGACTCCAAACGTAGCTTGTTCCTGGGCTATTCCAAACGCTTAAAGAATGACACGATGACAAAACTGTGCTAAGAAATGACAGTAAATGTCAATATCAGACAGATTTCCCCATGCAAAATATTTTTGTATTGCCGCTCTGAAATTACATTCGATGCCTTTAACAGAAGACTACAAAGTATAGATAACAAGAGTTCCACGACCTCATACCTTCGCCAAATGATCTTAATCCGTCTGGTGGACGAATTATACATTTTTAATCATTGATTTCGTAAATAAGAGCCTCATTTGCATGAATCATATCAGTTGATCATATTCTCCACCCAATGACAGTCTCATCTTTAGAAAGAACGCTATTCTAACATTATGCAAATGAGGTCTTGACTTGAATAAAGTATGTTAAATAATGGTCACCTTACTTACTTAACTTCCAAATATGGCAAGTATTGATTTCCCAGCAGTTACCACTATGATATTATAACAATTTCCCACTAATTATGCAAATCAGATGCTCATTTACATAATCAATATCTGCTAATAATCCCTTTGTTCTCAATTACATATGTCACAAGTGTTTCATAGCCCTATTATCGAACGAAGCAGAATTTCCTCATTAATAATGCAAATTAGGTTCTGATTTGCATAATTGTTATTTAGTCATGTCAAGCATCACTTCCGCTACCTACATACCAAAAATCACGACAATCCGTCGACTGGTTCTTGAGTTATCCTCCTTAGAAGATTTTTCAACGATCCTGCAGTTCCAGGACAAGCCGCTAAGGGGCCCAAACTCATGTCACTTCTTCCCTAGCCCAAGAGCTACCTACCATCCAAAATTCGTGACCCTAGTATGTCCAGATCATGAGATATCAAAACCGGTAGTACTGCTGCAGTACCAACGAAAGCCGCCAGGGGGCCCAAAATCTAGGTCTCATGAAGACCTACTTACTTACTAAGTTTCATGACAATACATATAAAGCTTCTTGAGTTATGCTGTCCACAGACGGACAGACAAACGCTACTGAAAACATAACCTTCTTGGCGAAGGTAACAACTGACGTTAGAATAGACGTAATACTAACTGGCATGTCCGTTGTTCTTGATGCGCATCTGTGCGTCAGCTGGAGGGGTGTCAAAACCTTTGAAGCTCAGGGCAGGGAAGGACTTCTGCGTCGCTGATTTGGTCTGGACGTCGATGGGGGATTGCTTCTGTCCGTTACAGAAGTTTGGAAAGTTGGTGGGCCACGTGGCCGGGCCTGTTGGATAGCATCAAGAAAACCGTTAGGAAGAAGCAGTAAAATAATAATCAGCTCCGCCCCTGAGGCGTCGCCAAAATGGAGTTTAAGCACTTTTATTTATTTATTTATTTATTTATTAGACTTTCCAATGCAACGACAAGTAGCATGGAGGAGAGACAAAACAGAAGCATAATTGCACCTCTGCCAGTTGTCTCTCCACATACAAAATACATACTAAAACAGTAATGATACAAAAATTGACAATTCAACTGACAACATACTATAACATATTAAGATATATAACAATATAGTGACAACTATAGGGCAGTTATTGAGACGAATACTTTATACTTTGAGACGAATCTCAGCTTTGTTTTTCAGCTTGTCAGTTTACACAGGGACAGAAAGGTATTTCATTTTTCGGCCACGTAGCCGGGCCTGTTGGATAGCATCAAGAAAATCGTTATAAGAACAAGTAGTAAAATATTAATCGGCTCCGCCCCAGAGGCGTCGCCAACAAGGAATTTTAAGCACTTTGACATGACATAAATCTCAGCTTTTCGTTGATAAAGGTTAGACATCCAGGTAATAAGTGCGTCAGCAAATATGTCTTCACTCTATTTGCATACCAATTAATAGTTCGTGGTTGTAAACCTGTTGATCTCAAGATCTCACAACTGTCACTGATGAAAGGTAGTGTATGCTACCTGAAACGTCTGACGGTTTCCAAAATCATATCCAGTTGCTTGCGAATGAGTAACTGTTTTTTTGGCAAATCTCAGCTGTCTTTTTGAGCTATTTTACACAGGAAGGCCTAGTGATTCATTTTTCTTTCCTGGATCCCCACACTTGTAATAATGATGGCCATATCTCAACCCGATATTTCTCTGAAGCGCTGCCTTCTTTGCACGTCATATGGTAAACCCAGACGTTATTTATCTTGCTTCAAAGATGTCCCAATTTCTACCGATAAACGGTAAGCAGTCGGCCCCTGGAACAGACGTCCGCATCGATCACAAGACTTCAAATCGATACCTTGTAAGTCTAGCGGACTTTTACTGAGGAAAAAATGAGGTTAACGTAGCATATGAACTATCTGACGTTCTGATCAACATGTCTAGTCTTCTTCAGTAGCGTGCGTAGTCCAGTGGTTAGCGACCCTGCCTCTGGACTAAGAGGTTGAGAGTTCGAATCCCGGCTGTTGTCGCTTACCCGACATGCACGCTACTGGAGAGGGTCGCAGTCCTTAGGACGGGACGTTAAGCCGTGGTCCACTGTTCATTGTACTTGTCGAAAAGAGCTAGGGGAATTTCCCCGGTACAATGAACCTGTAAATACCGTACATAGTGTCTGTCTTCTCTGTCACGACCAGTGGAAGAATAGCTCTTCAGTGATCACTGAATGAGCTAAACTGGTTCACTTTCACTTTCACTCTCTTTCACAAGGAAACTCACTAAACAAGCGGGGTACGGAGCACACAGGGAGAATGTTCATAGTAAGAAAACGGCTTTTCACTTTGTGACAGCTCCCTGTAACCCAGCTCCTGAAGGTTCATCTGTGTTGGTGAGCAGTGGCTCATAGGTTGCAGAAAGTCTATGGCGCCCCGTCTTTAAAAATTCCCTCAACAAAGACGGGGGGCGCCACAGACTTTCTGTAACCTATGAGCCACTGCTCACCGAGTCACGTGTGTCATCTGCATAACGTGACGTCACAGAAGACGTGGAGATCTCTCATTCCTGGACAAAGACTGGAGTTCTACAGTCGAAAGTTTAGGTACGTCCTATTTCTTGTGTTGGAAACTACAGTTTAGATTTGCTTCATAACATGTTCAGGATGTTTTGCTTTTTGAAAAGAAAACCTTTAACGAGGAGATCGCAGATATTGATAGGCCTTCTTGGAGGTAGCGGAATGTGAAATGCGAAAGTAGACTTTAGTGAAGAAGAGAGAACAAACGGGATCTTTAAGAAGATTAGCTTCAGAAGTTTGCATTCTACGGGTGCACTGACGAGGTTAACAAGTCGTGCATGGGTGAATAGTTTCATCAGGTTGGTAAGTCACTGAATAAAGAGAATCTTTCTACACAACCAAGTGTTTTATTCAACCGACGTTTCGGTGACCGTCTGTCACCTCCCTCAGGGCAATTCTGACTGGTTCACATTGCACTGCATCATAAGTGTCGCTGCTATAGATGCGTTCCAAAACGTATTTACATATCTACAAGAACACATGCAATGTTTAGGGAAGCGACACCTATGCTGCAGTGCAATGTGAACCATTCAGAATTGCCCTGAGGAAGGTGACAGACGGTCACCGAAACGTCGCCTGAATAAAACACTTGGTTGTGTAGAAAGAGTCTCTTTATTCTAAGTCGTGCATGGTTTGACAAGAGGGAAAGCAGAAGGAAGGGAAGGGAAGGAGTACCTACCGATACAGGGCGCCAGGCCAGGTCTGTCTGGGGAAGGAGTGGGGATGATATGTGACGACAAGACAAGACAAGACAAGACAAGACAAGACAAGGAGGATAATGACAAAGAGCTAAGTACGGCCCACTGCACGAAAAGATAGATTTACCAATGGTAGTAAATGCCAGTAAAAGCCGGGTAATGTTTACTGTGTAAACAGTATCTGGTAGTAAAGGAAATTACAGGACTTGACTTTTATTTACTACCATTGCAAAGTCCGATATACAGTTTACAAAGTAAACATTGCCCGACTTTACTGGCATTTACTATCATTGGTAAATCCACATTTTCGTGCAGTGGACAACATATTCTTGAAAGGAAACATCGTGAAAGGAAGTTTTATTTAATGGAGGCCAAAGAAAACTTTTCCCTGCCCATCAGCTTTTCCCATGGGCTCAATGCCGTTGTATTTACCACGTATGAAATTGTCAGGAAAGAAAAAAATAAGCACATATTAGCACATACATATCACGCCAAACTCTTGCATTAAACAAGAATTCGGAGACCTCAGACCTCCATGAAATATTTTGATCTTGTATACATGATTCGCCTAGACAACTGCTGATGCAACGTAACCCGTTTGCCATCTTCTTTTGCAATCCCCCTTCTTTATCGTGCAAGGGAAACAGCTGTCAGAAGATCATGTAACGAAAAACACCAGCTGTCAGGTGTCAAGGTGGCCGTGTAACGAAAAACACCTGTAAAAGCAGCGAGTGCTACCAGATGTAGAAGTGATTAATGACTTTCTCATTCTGGGGCAGACTGAACCCACCCATAACAACCTAACCCATATATATAAAACAAAGCACCATGCGGAAACACAGACACACGCACACACACACACACACACAGAGAGAGAGAGAGAGAGAGAGAGAGAGAGAGAGAGAGAGAGAGAGAGAGAGAGAGAGAGAGAGAGACATACCGAAAACAATACCTCCATTTTTCATGGAGGTAATTACACGACGAAGGTCCCATGATTCAGGAAAATTCGTTGCGAAGGGAAGTTTAGAAGATTTATATGCTTGTAAATTCGTTTTTTTTTTTTTTTGCATGCGAGTGGTTATGTAACCTGCCGCGAAGTGTGGCGTCAAGAGCGGAAAACGGCCATGGACGCTGTCAGACCTGTCCTTGGTGCTGATTACCTGGTTAAAGGTCGCACAACACAGTATTCATGGACGAACCCCGTAGTCAAAAGTAGTACGGGCACAAAGTAGGTCGGCATATACTTGAGAAGGGTGCAGCGATTCTTGTGTGTACGACAGCGAGTCGGATACTGTGGTGAATGGTAAAGGAATACGTCAGGTTGGAGACGGTAAAAGTTGGATTTTGATGTTTTTTCGGTCGGCGTAGATTTGCGCCTTGATACTGTAACTACCTAGTGCTGTGCGTTCCTGCAGTACACATGACCTCCGCATAGCGCTTTTAAAAGAGGGCGTCAAAAGTGTACGAGCCGACAAACTTTATCTCATTTTCACATATTTTGTTGATTATACCTTGAAATTAAACATATTCAATTTTTGTACCTTGCTTGTGCACCCAACTATATTTTTTACCGCGTCGAAGTAGGTCACCTTTGGGTTCTTAACTATAGAAAAGAATATAGGGCGAAAACTGTGTTTTGCTACCTTCAACATACAATGCGGGCGGAGAACCCGGATGTAGCTCCTGTCACACATTCAGAACCCTTCCCCTAACTACCAACCAACCAAGGTTGGCTGAAGTTCGGCAGCAGTCTGACCAGATTTAGGTCACTCTTACCTGTCGATACGAATCAATTCGAATTTCAGTTAAATTTGAGTCGAGTTTGACCCCTGAACACTGCTGACCTACTCCCGAACACCAGCCAACCACCAGCCAACCATGGCCGAACCTTCCATCCATACCTGAATGTTTTAAATATTTTGAAACATTCGGCTGGCGTATCCCAACAGTAGCCGACTTCGCTGAACACCAGACAACCACAGCCGACCTTACTCCCGACCTACTCCTAACCATGGTTGGGTGAGTTCGGGAGGCCATATATTCGGCTATGTGTGACAAGAGCTTAAGCGACAAGAACACCGTACTGCTATTACTACCAGTCTTGAAAGATAACTAGAAGATGGAACGTTTGGTTTAAGGAAAGCAGGACATGTCTTAACTGAATTATATCTCTCCGAACAGTTGCACAAAGTGGGACGATTCCGTAGCAGTGTCCTCTGTATCCACTTTCTGTACAAAATCAGTCTCTCAGGAATGACCTTAAAAACTGTGTGTCGTTTCTGGCAAAGCAGATACCTAAAAGCTTCCCCTTTGTCAACCTCTGAAAACTGTCTACGAGAGAGTGGTAATGGATGCTCCATTGTCATCTAGGGGGAATGGGTGCCTTAGGACTTTGACTCTGTTCCAAGGCTCCTACATGTCTGAGTAATCCCAAGCGTAAAGTAGCTGCGTTAACCTCTCTTACTTCAAACAAAACAAAGGAAACACTGTTCAATTTTTCACTGTTGGATGCAGACTCACACGTAGTCACATCATCTTAATACTAGTAAGTGATCTCATCTTTCAAAGACTCGAATACACAATAAATGATCCTGAATGTGACTATATTTTGTAAGAGGAGTGAAGGAGGCCATCTACATAAGGGCACACCAACCTTCTCTCAACCGGGACGGGGGGCGGTACCGACTTCTGACGAACTTTGACCCAGTGCTGACGTCACGCGTGCGGAAAAATCACGTGTCTACAGCACTTGGGTCAGATTAGCTGATGAAGACCGAGAGATTCAGTTGCAAAATCCGCTGGGTTAATTTCTTTTTGCGTTGGAGAACAGTTTAATTTTCATAATTTAATTTACCAACTCAGATGAAATTTCATACTAATAAATGCATTGTGTTGATCGCAACCGGCATCTTATGTTATGGACTAAACCATAATCTGCACGAGATCGTAGCTGTACGTGGGTGTGCATCTATTCTAATTTTACTCAAACCTTTTTACAGGATTTCTCATGAGGGCTGTTGTGAATATTGTGCATTTTACAACCGCGGGCATCTCTTTATGACACCGAGCTTGTAAACGTGCCGGTTGTACTAAAAACCCCGCTCAATATTCTCTCCAAACCACAAGTGTAAATCCTTATCTCCAAACTTCAGAAGAAAAGGCCGTAAGTTGTTTATAGATAAGCTGTACTGACTTAATGGCCTGCGGAAATTTGCTTAAGATTGAATCTACTGTTCTTGTCGCCATTGGAAGTATGCTAAGTACCAGAGCTACATGTATACACAGACAAATCGGCACGCTGCGTGAAACGCTGCGATTTTGGTAGATTAAGGGGGCATTTTTTTGCACAAAAATTGAAATATTTCAATTTAGAAAATTCTTCGTATGATTGTAATTTACTTCCACTTTTCAACATATTTGTGAAATTATCTCACATTTCTGACATTTATGGTTGGCACTAAAACAGCCCACACGAGGCGCACTCAGTTTGTGGCACCACCACAAAATACCAGAATGTAAACAAACATGGCTAACAGCTGTGTTTCCAACTTTTAAACACACAGCGTCATATTTTGGCACCTCCACTTCCTGAATGACACTTAGTTGCAATGGCGTAGGGTTGATTTACTTTGTAAAGAAATGGCCAAAAAATTTTCACATACTAGTATGTCAGAAACCCGAGTTGGTTACCGCTAAACCAAGCTTGCTGCTACAGAGAAGACTTTTAGTACATGCTGTAGGGAGATTACGTTCTGATGATAGATTGTCTGTAATGGTATTGTATTGGCTGGCCTAGTGGTGCACCTAAGCGCATACATCAGCACAATCCTGCAATCTCCGCACCATTATCCTGCTGCAGACGATCTCATGCACGACACGAGCGGCCATACGCTATCAGTTCTACCTGTCTGTACATCAGGGGAAGATTAAAGACGCACGCTCCCGTCTTAGACGTTCCCTCAGTCTGGTTTCTCACGTCCCTTGAAAAGGCCAAGACGATCCATAATCTAGTAGACAGTTATCTGGCGTGTCCTTGCATGGTAACTTCCACTGCCTAACAGTGGCTGCATTTAGCTGTATGTACAAAAATCCTTGATGCTATCTGAATACAAGATGTCAACCTTCCGTCTTAGACGTTCCCTCAGTCTGGCTTCTCACGTCCCAAGAAAAGGCTAAGACGATCCATAATCTAGTAGACAGTTATCTGTCGTGTCCTTGCATGGCAACGTCTACTGCCCAACAGTGGCTGCATTTAGCTGTAGATACAAAATCCTTGATGCTATCTGAATACAAGATGTCAGCCTCTCGTCTTAGACGTTCCCTCAGTCTACTGTACTTCTCACGTCCCAAGAAAAGGCTAAGACGATCCATAATCTAGTAGACAGTTATCTGTCGTGTCCTTGCATGGTAACGTCCACTGCCCAACAGTGGCTGCATTAGCTGTAGGTACAAAATCCTTGATGCTATCTGAATACAAGATGTCAGCCTCTCGTCTTAGACGTTCCCTCAGTCTACTGTACTTCTCACGTCCCAAGAAAAGGCTAAGACGATCCATAATCTAGTAGACAGTTATCTGTCGTGTCCTTGCATGGTAACGTCCACTGCCCAACAGTGGCTGCATTTAGCTGTAGGTACAAAATCCTTGATGCTATCTGAATACAAGATGTCAGCCTCTCGTCTTAGACGTTCCCTCAGTCTACTGTACTTCTCACGTCCCAAGAAAAGGCTAAGACGATCCATAATCTAGTAGACAGTTATCTGTCGTGTCCTTGCATGGTAACGTCCACTGCCTAACAGTGGCTGCATTTAGCTGTATGTACAAAAATCCTTGATGCTATCTGAATACAAGATGTCAGCCTCTCGTCTTAGACGTTCCCTCAGTCTACTGTACTTCTCACGTCCCAAGAAAAGGCTAAGACGATCCATAATCTAGTAGACAGTTATCTGTCGTGTCCTTGCATGGTAACGTCCACTGCCTAACAGTGGCTGCATTTAGCTGTATGTACAAAAACCTTGATGCCATCTGAATTCAAGATGCCAACCTACTGCCTAACAGTGGCTGCATTTAGCTGTATGTACAAAATCCTTGATGCCATCTGAATACAAGATGTCAACCTCCCGTCTTAGACGTTCCCTCAGTCTGGCTTCTCACGTCCCAAGAAAAGGCTAAGACGATCCATAATCTAGTAGACAGTTATCTGGCGTGTCCTTGCATGGTAACGCCCACTGCCTAACAGTGGCTGCATTTAGCTGTATGTACAAAAACCTTGATGCCATCTGAATTTTAAGATGTCAACCTACTGCCTAACAGTGGCAGCATTTAGCATCATTCTAAGCCGTAGATACAAAAACCTTGATATCCGAATTCAAGATGCAACCTACTGACTAACAGTGGCGGCATTTAGCACCATGCCAATCTGTAGGTACAAAAACCTTGATGCTATCTGAATGCAAAATTTCAACCTACTGCCTAACAGTGGCAGCATTTAGCATCATTCTAAGCCGTAGGTACAAAAACCTGATATCCGAATTCAAGATGTCAACCTACTGCCTAACAGTGGCGGCATTTAGCATCATGCCAAGCTATAGGTACAAAAAAACCTTGATGCTACCTGAATGCACGATGTCAACCTACTGCCTAATAGTGGCGGCATGTAGTTAGTATAATTCCGAGCTGTAGGTACAAAAACTTGATGCTATCTGAATGCAAGATGTCAACCTACTGACTAACAGTGGCGGCATTTAGCATCATTCCGAGCTGTAGGTACAAACAACTTGATGCTATCTGAATGTACGATGTCAACCTCCGTTCAGAGATTACTGTATCTTTATGTAGGTCTTTGTGTACTTATCTAAGTCTAAACGACATTGCCATTTGGACCGTATCTTCAGTTTTGTATCTAGGAGACATAGTGTAGTCTTATCTGTTTCTTCCAGCTGTCTTTTACGATGGTTAAGATTGCTGCTCGTAGTCATAGAATATAGATAATTGAAAAACCGTTATTGCCTTCTCTTGGCGAGCTATTTTTCATGTTGGCTATATGAAATAAAAGTAGAAAATCAGAAAGGTATCATTTGCAAAGCAAATGCATAATGTTTACCTTCACATGGTCTAGAGCCTCTACTACTGCTCTGTTTATCCTTTTATCCTTTACTCAAACACATACATGTATATGGTGGCCGGCCCCTCCAACTCTGTTCTGCAACTTGCAACATAATGTAATCCAACACAACAGGGTGTCTGCTACAGCATCAGTTACCATGGTGACAGACGTCTGGTCAAGGTCATTGACCTTATGTGCTTGGAGAAGAAGACGAAGAAACAGAGCAAAAACAATACATCCTGCGAAGGTAAACATGTCATATATTAAAGGATGTATAAGTCCCCTATAAAATATCGACATAGAGTGTATGGAAAATCTCCAGATCAGTATTGGCCATTTTTAGCCATAAATGATTTTTCTGCATATTAAAGGCACTTGCAAACAGCTGTTTTGTACAATACTGTACAAAAGGTTAACATCTCTGACCTGTGACATAGCTCATATGTTATGCGCCTTTTACCCTTTTCTCTAGTACTTTTATGAGATAATTTCCTGGACTATCTAATCCTATATCTGTTCAGACTAATGGAGTGTGCAGGTGGCCGTCCCAGCTGAGTCGGCTTTTACACACTAGAGCGTAACAACATCATTGAACACCAATTATACAACAGGAACAAATTACGCCGTACCCATGAGATGTGGTGATTTGATTACAGCCAATTCACGGCCATGTCACGAAGTATTTTGTAGCGAGGCTTGACAGCACGTCGGCAGAACGTACTGCGCCTGCGCAAAACCCTGATTTTTCACGTTTTTCGTTGGATGTTTGGTCAACGTTGCATCAAAATTTTGCCTGTTGTAGACGATATCTTTTCCTATACAACATCTAAAAACTACAGACAGGCTGTCAACCTTATATGCTCTAATACAACCTTATATGAGACGTTCTGCCAAAGTGCTATGCACAATACATTACAGGTTTCGCGCAGCTGCAGTACGTTCTGCCGACGTGCTAGGCTTGAGGCTGTTGGAATGCCCATATGTTGGCTTAGCGACGATCTTGGTTCTTCACAGTTCGAAAAGATCGTAGTAGTTCGACTAGGATATGACTAGGAGTTGAATGGTTTATTTGCATCGTTGTTGCGATACAGTAGCAGCTTTGGCTGAAATGCAGTATGATTTACAATTAAAAGTAATCTAAAAGCAATAAAGATACATACATAAGCTAAACATTACAAACCTTACAATACTAGTACTCTATTTTAAAGTATATGTGTGCTCGTCTAAATGCTTATTTGCGGCGCTAACACTTTATCGTTGAGTAGGTCAACCAGGTAAGGCAGTGTACTCTTCCGATATCTAGCGGTTCTACATTTGAATTACGTTATCTGGTATTTAGATTCTTGCCTTAGAGACTCACACGGTTTGACGGTAACCATTTCGAGAAAGTCGTGGAGCTCAACAAGGAGGTAGCAAACCTAGTACAGAATTTGTGTCGTCTGCTCCATAGAGATGACAATTGATTCATAGCCATGCTGTAGCTAACAAAGTTGGGACCGAGAATCATACGACAACCTCTTGTTGCTGTCCTTTTGTGGATTGGTTTTTATCAAAACGTGATATACGCATGAAATGACACGTAGCTTTGTATATATCTGAGGGTGGTTATTATTAATTATCATATAGCCGGGTAGCGTTGACCAATCAGAGGTCCCCGTTTGCCATTGTTTATGACACCATAACACACCCACGCAGAGGTTATTAAAATCCAACGAACACCCGAACCAATCAGCGTCGACCTATATTACCGGCGGTAATAAGGTCGACGCTGATTGGTAGCCGACCGGTTCACGTCAGGGAGGCTTCTCGTCGGTAGCTCGAGGCCGTATTTGTGGACAAATTTCGGTATTTGTAGAGGTTTTGTGACTTCAAAAAACACTCTAGAGGAAAATAAAGCCTCGTACGTTGTTTTCATGGGTAATATCGCTGTAATGCACGAGTCATTTTTCTCCCGCTTCGCCGAATTCGACTCGCGGCCGCCACGTGCTTGGTAAGGGGATTTTTCCACAATTCGTTCGTAAACATACTAGTAGCAGCCAATAAACTTAATTTCTGAGCCGTGGGCTTTGATACACAAGGAAATCAGGCAATTAGCGTTGTTTACATGGTTTTAAAACGCCAGCGGGGCGTCCGATGTTCCACTAATGACAGCGATTCCCTTGTAGCGATGTGCGAAATGGTCATTGTTGACGCGATTATCGCCCATTCACAAGTTTTCACAGACAATGCCGACGGGAAAATAGACGCCACTCAGCCCTGAAATGAGCGAATTTTCACGAATTTTGGCAAAATTATCCGGAAAAACAGGGATAAAACACCCTAAATTTGGAAAGCAGTATACCGGCGCTGAGCTAGGAGTATACCGGCGCAGCGCCGTTGTTCCGTCGTCTGGGGAGAACCCAATCATTTATTATTATTAGGCTATATGATAATAACGTTAATGCCCCGCCTTATCCTCGGTGTATATGGTGAGATAATCCCTGGTCAGGTGCGATAACCACCGAATAAACCACCTCGTTCGCTACGCTCACTTGGTGGTTTATTCGGTGGTTATCGCACCTGACCAGGGATTATCTCACCATATACACCTCGGGGCGGTGCATTAACCCTTTATTCACTGTCATGGAACGTCGGCTCACAGGAAATATGGAATAGTTTATTCGCAAAGTCATGCCCGAAGGCTAATTGCATTTCACAAAGTCAAAAGGTACTATATGGTACAATACAATAATAGGAAAGAGACAACTACTGTCTAGAAAAACTTATACTTCTACATTGTACTACTACGTTTGCTATTATGGGGTTTGACTTCTTCTTTGAAGGCAGTGGATAATGAATAGTCCCACGTTTTGTATAATGAGTGGGTTTTGTGATCTTAGTAGAAACGTAGTCTTTTGGTGATCTTTGAAAAGAGGAAAGGATGGGGAGATTGTGGTAACTGTTTGAAATAATTTGTTTCTGTGTGTCTCATAGTGAGAACACTAACTAATAAAATGTGTTTCATTTTCCACTGCATATGTGTATTTCTACTGCATACTGAGGCGAACCCCACCCCACAGTCTCAGTGCGAACAAACCTTGACGAGAGGCCAGGAACGTTATAAACGTCTCGCCATTACAAATGCACGATCGATAAAACAGTGCCTCCTACGAGACCGACAAACCGGGAACCATATATTCCGTGAGCACAATAGGCTGTAAGTTGGGTTTTTCTTCCTTCTATCGATCCACCCTGTGTAAACGTCAAGTTCATCATGGCTAGCACGTCGGCAGAACGTACTGCACCTGCGCGAAACCCGTAATGTATTGTGCATAGCACTTTGGCAGAACGTCTCATATAAGGTTGTATTAGAGCATATAAGGTTGACAGCCTGTCTGTAGTTTTCAGATGTTGTATAGGAAAAGATATCGTCTGCAACAGGCAAAATTTGAACGTTGACCAACCATCCAACGAAAAACGTGAAAAATCAGGGTGGTGCTCAGGCGCAGTACGTTCTGCCAACGTGCTATCATGACTAGCCTTGAAGGGCTAAGCTTAGCAAGGACTGTGTGGACTAAAAGCATAGGCTGTCGGCTACAAAAAGCCCCGATCAATTAGACAGATGGTATGAAGTGCCTTTCATTCATTTATTTGAAAACGTTGTTTTCGTCTGTACTCATAGGCCACACCAATTTAATTCTCGGTTTTTTAAAGAAAAAAATATGAAGTGACAGGTCAAAAAAAGGCCTAGGCATCCTATGATAGCCCCAAATGGTACGATAGGAGCTGTGAAGTCAACATACCAGGGTGGTTGATGATCAAAACAATGAATTTTGAACTTAAATCAAACCGCTGCATTGATAGATGGAAAAAACTGCAACAGCTAAGAAGACAAGGGTTTTCTTTAACGGTTGGGGCCAAAATATGAACATTTTGAAGTTGATTCAGAACCCGATTTTTATTTTTTGCAAATCATTAAAAAAAACGAAGAGGGCGAATCCGAAAACATATTGATTAAATTGCAAATTGTGCGTTTATACCCAGGGGGGATATATCCTTCTTAAAGCCAAATAATGACTATGTTATTGTTTAGCTAGCTTGTCTCTAAGTATTTTACTTGTATGTAAACCCCCAAAGTTTAAAAAGAAAAACGAATGTTCTTTGTACCAAACCTGTAACACGGCCTCAGGCGCGTTCAGTTCAGTCTGGTTCAATTTTTATCACAGCCTTCAGAAGAACAAGAGACAAGATAAACATCCTTAGCCTGCCATCCTTCACGAAATCGAATTTTCATCAGACAGTTATCTTGGTAACGACTCCGACTCAATATCGCCTGACACGTCCTCGGCGACAGGGAGGGCGGACTAAATTGGGTTTGAAGAGGACGCGCCTGGACGGTGATACATCCGTCATCAGCCCTTTCATGACCCGTGTCTGGGACAACCGGGGCAGTGGAGGCGCTGCTTTGTCAGAATCACCCGTCTGTATCATTACTGTTGTTAAAGACACCCAGAGCGATGTCAGGACGGCAAGACTGGATTTCCAAAGTCAATTTTCTGCTCATTTTTTTCATGCAGTAAGTTGAAGTAACCCAATTCCATAGCATACTGATATCCTTGAAGCAAAACTGCGATGTTGCTGACGGAAAACGGTTGCTTTTTCGTATTGTAGGCTGGTTCTAGCTATTCATCGGTTGTACCAAAAAGAAAGGGACTCCTCATGTGGCTTTGTTTATGAAAAAATGACGAAAATGTGCTAAGAAATGACAGTAAATGTCAATATCAGACAGATTTCCTCATCCAAAATATTTTGTTTTGTTTTACCACCCTGAAATTTGCATTGGATGCCTTTCTTGACCCTTGTCTGGGTACAAACCTTCAGGAGAGGCGCTGCTCTGTCAGAATCACCCGGCTGTATCATTACTGTTGTTAACGGTTAGCCTAGGGACGCCATTAGGAAGGCCTTGTATTCTAGCAGTTCCTCTACAAGTCGTTTTTCAACAAAAGGCCGGCGTCGGTCAATAAGCTTTTTTTTTATAGCTTTACTTGGAGCAACGAAAAGTGAAGTTTGAATAACCTCGTTTCTGCAGGGAATACTTGTCTACGATTCTGAGATAGCGAAAGTTGGTAAAGATCCATTCCGTGGTGTGGGGATACGCTTAAGAGGGCAACCGGGAATAAAGTTGATGATATAGGTATAGACATAGCTTTTGAAATAGCCATAGGAGGTCCCTAGACTGTTGAAGGTATTTGCTTCGCTGAACAGGCAGTTTCCTCTGTTATTAACTCGAGAGCGGTACGGGCATTAGACAATACACCACACTGTGTAAAGGACCTTCATGAAGTAAAGGCACGCAGATGGGGAATGCCAAGTTTTCCCCTTTACGATTCAAGTCACGTTAAAATCTCTCAAATTTTCTTTTCTTTTCACTTTTTCGGTTCTTTCTCGACCTGTATAAAGCCAAAACATTCATAAACTAGAAAGGTAACATTTGCAAAGCAAATGCATAATGTTTACCTTTGCATATGGTCTGCGCATGCTCTATTAATTCTTACTCAAACCAAGGAGGTTAACCTCCTTGCTCAAACACATTCATATACTAGTATGTGCTCAGACAGGAGTTTAAATCCCTCCTGCTATAAAATTGCAACATGCTGTAACCCAACACCAGTTACCATGGTAACAGACAGTCTGGTTCAGGTCATTGACCAGGTCAGAGGTTACTGTTTGGAGAAGTGGAGGAAAAGGAAGAAGAAACGTAGCAAAAACAATATGTTTTCCTTCGGTAAACATACTGAAGTCAGACAGGTAGCATTTTCGTGCTAATGTAGGATTCGTTCACACCATTGCATGAGAACTGATTCAGAAGTAGATTCGAAAGTTTTGGAAACTGTAGGGACGTTTTCATTTGTTTTTAGTGCATCATACCCACAACGCAAACAGTAGGCATTACATCCATGCAACGTAATGAAGACTACTTACTATTTGCAGTTATTACCTCTGAAGGAGATATCCTTCCGCGGAAGGGTACTGTTTTCGGTCATGTTTGTGTGCTCGCAGCTGTAGCTCAGGGTAGGTTTGATTGATTTCTTTGTTTGTTTGCTATATGATTATTTTCAGTCTACAATTTAATTTGTTTAGGCGTGTTTTCTCAAACTGTCTTCATGTGTTGATAAAACTGAAATCTGTACTTCTGTATTTGCCCCTTTGGTGACCTAGGATCGTATTCGAAAAAAAACCCAGATCTCCATAGCTCTAGATGTGTTTTTGTCTAAAACATGATCTTTTATCATTCTAGTGGTTTTATAATGTTATTTATATTTGTTAAAACTGATTTTAAAATGTTTTAGCTGATGTGCTATTGTTGTGGTAAGTGTTTATTGATGTATTTTTAGGATAATGAGGCAGACATATGTACATATTTCTATACTGTAAGGTTAAAGTGAACTAGTTGTAACTGGGCGGCATGTTGTAAATACCTAACATATTTCATGCACTTTTTGTGTCATGCCAGTCAGTATGCAAATAAAATCTGAATCTGAATCTAGAGTCTAGGGTCTGTACGTTATTATGTAGATCATGCACAGTCAAGGGAGTTGCCTCATTTATTAGGTTCACTTTTAGGTCTAGGTTCACATCACTTGTATTGACACGCTTGTTAATGCACGTCATCTCGGTACTAGGACGAAGCACTGCATGAATTGCACCAGGCATAAATGGCCGTTTTCAGTAGGAAATTAGGTCGACAGTGGAGGACAACCGGAAAGGATTAGAGTTTAATGACACCCTGAAGGCTGGAAGGGCGGCTAGAGGGTGAGGGTTGTCACTCATCGTCTGTCTCCCACAGGTACCGTAAATTGGGCCAAATAGACGTAATTCCAATCTTCGCGGCCATTTTGAAAAGTGGTCCCGCGAGAGTACAGCGCTGCGAGAATGTACATGATGTTGCTCGAAAACGAGGCTGCTTGTGCCCCCAATGCTAATTACCTCAGAAGTCCCAGGCAAATGGGACATTGGGGGAAAGGTGACCAAGAAAGAGAAGGAATACGGAGAGGGAAACTGTGCAAAAATGAGGTGGAAAGAGGCTTAAGGGGAACTGCTAAAGTAGAGGTAAGGAAACTGGTTAACAGTAAAGAGTATACGAGGTTTGTCCAAATATCCATGTCGCTTAGATTTAAGTCCCTGTCACACATAGCCGACTATGGCCTCCCGAACACTGCCGAACTCCCCCTAACCATGGTTAGGAGTAGGTCAGGACTCGGGAGTAAGGTCGGCTGGTGTTCGGCGAGGTTGGCTACAGTTCAGCTGCGCCAGCCGAATGTCTCAAAATGTTTAAAACATTCGGGGGTGGACGGGAGGTTCGGCCATGGTTGGCTGGTGGTTGGCTGGTTTTCAGGAGGAAGTCAGCAGTGTAAGGGGCGTGTTTGGCGGTCAAATTTGACTCAAATTTAATTCAAATTCGATTCGATTCGTTAAGTAGGCGTGGCCTAAATCTGGCCAGACTGTTCCCGAATTTCAGGCAACCTTGGTCGGCTGGTGGTCGGGGGAGGGCTTTACACCTGTCCCCTAGCCTGTCCATGGTACTGAATATGGACTAGTTCTTATAATGGAACGGCCTGTACAGCTGCACGTCTGTACCTGACAAGGCATTACACCAAGATAGCGGTCCACCTTCTCTGGTGATATAAAGCGTTATACATCATTCCCTTGCCAACGTGTTGGCCTCTCATGCGGAAATCCCCCTGATACCCATGTCTGGTTGTAATCGTGATAGATTCTCATGAACTGACAATGATCTATCTATAAAGCAAGGAATGAAAACTACACTGAAAACTACATCACTACAACAAAAAACACTATTTGAGACAATCGGTTGTTACATATTGTTGTGTATCTTTATCTCTGAGACTAAACTCACTTCTATTGGAGAGACTGAAAGATCACTCAAGGCTAGGTTCCTAGAACACACACGCCTTAACTCCACAACTTCGGAAGTTTCACAACACATACATATAGAATCGCCTGGACATTCGGTCTCATTGGACAAAGTGAAAATCTTGGACACGGAGCCAGAATTCTTTGCAGGAGGTATTAAAGAGGCCATCTACATCAGGGCATTAAAACCATCCCTCAACAAAGACGGGGGGCGCCACAGACTTTCTGCAACCTGTGTCATCTGCATAACGTTACGTCACAGAAGCGGTGGATCTCTCAATCCTTGACAAAGACTGGAGTTGTACAGTCAAAAATTTGTCCAATTTCTTGTGTTGGAAATTACAGTTTAAACTTACCTTCTAATAAACTCTCTCCTGTTTAAGCCAAGCATTCTATGTAACATGTATGAAAATGTCTTTAAAGTATGTCAGGCCAGCAGATGCTTATCTCTAACTTACGCGGCGTCACTGCATGCTAAGCAACATGAAGTTGGCTTTAAAATTAAATACATGGACTTCACGTTCCTACAACATATCAATGTATACTAAACTAGCAACTCGGTCGCTTCATATCGCAAAGCAACAATATTCTGTCAAATGTATCCCATTTTTGGCTGAAGGCACAAAATCACACACACAGGAATCAAATAAACCCCAGATGTAACCACGCTCACGAAAAAAAAAACGTTTCCATACAAATACGTCTGTAGACGGGGGGCGGTACCGACTTCCGACGAACTTTGACCCAGTGCTGACGTCACATGTGCGGAAAAATCACGTCTCTACAGTACTTCAGATAGCGGATGAAGACCGAGAGATTCGGTCGAAAATTCCGGTGAGTTTATTATTTTTTTTTTTAGTTGGAGAAAAGTTTAAATTTCCTTACGTCTGTAGACCATGCTCGGTTGTCATCCATTTGTCGCTAACGTTTTGAATCGTATCCCTCAGATAGTCCCTCAGGGTCCAAACCTAAGCCATTCCCATACATTACGAGATACATCTCTTAGATAATGCCGAGAGTTCGATAAAGTGGGCTTTTGTTCCATTATACAGAAGAAAAATCAATATTTTGAACGCCATTTTACAGCCTTGCCGGAAAAGAGGTGCTATCTATACCCAGAAGACATGAAAATTGGACGGGAAGAGCATTCTAATATTGACGGTGATTTTTTTAGATCCTCCTATATGTGTTTATTGCAAGGAAGCGACGGCAAGATTTACTGTTGAGAAGTGGGGAAGCTAGACTGGTTTTAAAGGATTTGTCGTGACGCCAACACAGCGTTACCCTATATGGTGAACAAGTGTGAAGGAGTGGGCGGGTATGGCACGTATGATAGATATATGAAGATGCTATCGTCCTAAGCCAAAAAAAGCATACAAAATCCCACCTTTTTCCGCTGGTTTTTGACACGAAATTACAAGGGAAAGGGGTATGTCTTAATATGAATCAATCAATATGAAAGACCTTTATTGCACGTTTATGCTCTTACGAGCTAAGTACAGGTCATGAGTAAAGCATAAGTAAAAATTACAGCAGTATCTTACTAAAACTAAAACTATACGTACTAATGTTAGCTACTATGTACAGGTTCAACTTCTTCTCGCTTCTTAAAACAGTTGTGGATATATGAACAAAAAGAGCTAATGATACATGGTTTGTCTAGTTTCATAAGGAATCTGAATTTTTCTGTTCTATCTAAACGTCCAAAGCTAGGGAACTTGTCTTCTATACAAGTAAAAAGGATATCTCTCTCTTCTCTATAAAATGTACATTCAACAACAAAATGAAACTCGTCTTCAATGTTATCTAAATTACAATGTTGACAAATTCTTAGCTCCAGAGGAATGTGGTTATGTCGGCCTTTTTCAATGTGAAGTTTGTGTGAGCTAATTCTCAGTTCTGCATTGGTCTTATTTTTGCACCTAACGGAGCACGGTTGTCACAGTGGTACTTCTGCAATGCCAATGTGAAACAGTCTCCTTACAATTGGCCCATGTAAGGAAACGTGCATTGGAGAGACTGAAAGATCACTCAAGGTCCCTAGAACACAAACGACCTACTTCGACTACTTCGGAAGTTTCACAGCATATACATTGGACAAAGTAAGAATGTTGGACACCGGACAAGACTTTTTTGCACACTACTACATCAGGGCCTCTGAACCGTATAGCAAGACTGACTTGACGTTGGAGTTGAAAATGCGTACCTTGGTGTCCATGTGGAATGAACAAGTCAACACAGCATAAGGTACAGACGTTCATTAACAATTGCCTAAGACGCATCTACAACATCAGATGGCCAGAGAAGGTCAGAAATGAAGAACTGTGGAGTAGGGCAGGACAGGAACCGGTTGTCATACAGATCTTGAGAAGGAAGTGGAGCTGGATCGGACACACCATCAGAAAGCCAGCTGACAGCACCACCAGGCAGGCGCTGACCTGGAACCCCAGAGGAAAAAGAAGGAGGGGTCGCCCCAGAAACACCTGGAGGCGGGACACCGAGAGAGAGCTGTCTGAACTGGGAATGCGCTAGGAGGACGTTGAGAGGGAGGCCCAGAATCGAGCTGGATGGAGGAAAATCGTCGGTGGCCTATGCTCCCTACGGGGCCAAGGGCCCAAGTAAGTAAGTAAGTACTACATCAGGGCGCATTGCAACCATATCTCAACAAAGACGGGGGGCATCACAGACTTTCTGCAACCTATGATCCACTGCTCACCGAGTAACGTGACGTCAGAGAAGCTGTTGATATATCATTCCTTGATAAAGACTGGAGTTGTACAGTCGAAAATTTGGTCCAATTTCATGTGTTGGAAATTACAGTTTAAACTTGCTTCATAATTCGCTTCGACGTATTGCAGACAGTAAAAAGCGGCGTCCTTGGCATTCCCTCCTCATTATGGCCATTTGTACATGTACCAGACAACAAGGTCATCAGTGCCAGGTACCCTGGTATTTGCTAACGACCGAATTCGTTAACGCATTGTGAAGCTCTAAGTGCACAGAACAATGTGATTGATGAACTGGATTATCATGAGCTATATTCTTCATCCCTGGAAACATCATGACTGCAGCTTTGTACACCAATAAAAAAACAAACGACAATCATCTTCAAAATGGCGCCCATCCTTGTTTGCCCCGGTGACACACGCGCCTTTGCTCTGGGGACGAGAGCTGTATAAAGAACCGTTAAGTTTAAAATCGATCAAACGCAATCTGACTCGTGATTGGTTACAAGTGTAGATCTTAGGGGGCCATCCTTTAAGCCGTTTGGTAAGGACGTTATTGGCATGTCTGTGTTAATATTGCGTGCAGACTTTACGGACGTCCCGCCGGACACGTATTATCGGGAAATGATTCGGTAAGACGACTTTTATGACATCGGCGACGGTTTGAGGTCAAAGTAAATAGCCTATGGGCCACCGTACATAGACAACGACTGATTATATGTGATGTGTCATAAAATGGAGCATGCTTGTTATTACTTTACCTTCCTATAGAATTGATATGGACAAAAATAGAGTTATAACCACAGTCCCAACGTGAATAGGATTATTATATTGCAATGATTAAACAAAATCAGCACAGATTTCATTTGACATACATAACGGCTTCAATCTAACTTGTTAGGTGCACAATTGATTCCATTGAAAGTGGAGTTAAAGTTGCATTTTATGTAACATTAGGACGATACAAAAACTCAATTTTCTGGTCATTTCTTTACAAGATAAGTTGAATCAACCCTACTGCATTGCACGTAAGTGTCATCCAGGAAGTGGAGGTGCCAAAATAGTACACCATACGAGTGTGTTTAAAAGTTGGAAACACAGCTGTCAGCCATGACGTTTGTGTACATTATGGTAGTTTGTGGTGGTGCCACAAACTGAGTACGCCTCGTGTGGGCTGTTTTAGCGCCAACCATAAATGTCAGAAATGTGAGATAATTGCACAAATATGTTAAAAAGTGGAAGCACATGACAATCACACGAAGATTATTTTTCAAAATAATCAAGATATTTCAATTTTTCATGCAAAGGTGTTACATAATGTCCCTTTAAAACACTGCACAAGAAATGTTCAATATGGCACACATCGAAACTTTCCCAGACATCTACTATGATCAGCACGTCGGCAGAACGTACTGCGCCTGCGCGAAACCCGTAATGTATTGTGCATAGCACTTCGGCAGAACGTCTCATATAAGGTCGAATTCGCGTATATAAGAGTGGCATCCCGTCTGCAGTTTTCAAATGTTGTGTAGAAAAAGATATGGTCTGCAGCAGGCAAAATTCTGATGCAACGTTGACCAAAAATCCAACGAAAATCCAGGTTTTGCGCAGGCGCAGTACGTTCTGCCGACGTGCTACTATGATCCCTCCGTGAAGTCCCTGCCCACGTGTTCCTTGTGAATCACGAGTTAAAGTATTAGGAGCACTCAGACAAAACAGATGGACGCGACGGGGGTGCTATTAGGATTAGGTACACCCCACGCCTCTACAGTCTATCAACTAGTTTAGGATCAGACATGCCCTCTTCTTTGGTGTCGAATCAAATATTGGGAATGAGTACTTCTCCCCCCCCCTCTCTCTCTCCCCCCTCTCTCTCTCTCCCCCCTCTCTCTCTCATGAAAGGAAACCGCGATACCATCGGCTGGAATATCTAAATATAAGCAAACTGGTATAAAATACTTCCCTCACACACACACACACACACACACACACACACACACACACACACACACACACACACACACACACACACACACATACATACATACAAACATACACGCAAAGCATAAGGTTATGAATTTAAAGCCCTCCTTTATACATAATCTTCCTCGTCAATAGTGTGTAGAAAGAAACTTACCCGAGTCACCAGTGTATCCCCATGATCCGTGCTGAGCATCAGCTGTGGAGGGGAAAAACAGACGGGTAAGTCAAGAATAGTGCAGAAGGAATTACCATAAGGGAGGCTATCTACATTAATTATGGGAAACACACCTTTAACAGAGACGGTGGGCGGTATCAACTTCCTGCGGAGGCTATCTTTATTATAGGGAACACACCTTTAACAGAGACGGTGGGCGGTATCAACTTCCTGCGGAGGCTATCTTTATTATAGGGAACACACCTTTAACAGAGACGGTGGGCGGTATCAACTTCCTGCGGAGGCTATCTTTATTATAGGGAACACACCTTTAACAGAGACGGTGGGCGGTATCAACTTCCTGCGGAGGCTATCTTTATTATAGGGAACACACCTTTAACAGAGACGGTGGGCGGTATCAACTTCCTGCGGAGGCTATCTACATTATAGGGAACACACCTTTAACAGAGACGGTGGCGGTATCAACTTCCTGCGGAGGCTATCTACATTATAGGGAACACACCTTTAACAGGGACGGTGGGCGGTATCAACTTCCTGCGGAGGCTATCTACATTATAGGGAACACACCTTTAACAGAGACGGTGGGCGGTATCAACTTCCTGGCACATTTGAGCAATTACTAATGTCACGTGTGCGTGGCTGATCATACGAACTTGAAGAAGGCTGAAGGCCTACAGCAGGTGATTTGCTTACTTTTCTTTATTGTGTTGGGGCGTAACCTAATATTCAATAATTTTAATCACCAGGAAAGATGTTTTTGCTATTTAAAGGAGAATGATTTTTCCAGATTGTAATAAAGCGAAGTTACCAGGAGGTAATATTGGATAAGGCTCAGAGCACACCCACAACAGTTCACCCTCAAGAAATAGTAATAAAAGTTAATACCATCTCGCCTATGTAATCGCGCATAGAATCATGTAGGTTTTGACCACCCTGTTGAGGCAGAAGATCTGCCATGGCCGTGGGGAAATTTTCTCCCGTATGACGTGCTTAGAATACTTCACTCACTAACTGTAACGGGTTACTCATGAATCACGATGTCTTTTCTTAGAGACCTAAACGTTTCAAGCTGGTTGCCTCTGGTAAAGAGGTCCTGTTTAAGACACACGTGATTAAAATCATATAGAATGATGGATCGCTATCAGGCACCTACTAAGTACGAGTGAAATCGATCGATAACGTATAAGGAGCAGTTAACCAACCAGATTGCGGGATACGACTTAGGTGTCTGACGAGAGCCCAATCAGAACAAGAGGCAGTTAACCAATCAAATTGCTGAATACTACTTCGGTGTGTGATAAGCAGCCAATCAGAACAAGAGGCAGTTAACCAGTCAGATTGCTGAATACGACTTAGGTGTGTGATGAGCAGCCAATCAGAAGAAGATGCAGTTAACCAATCAGATTGCTGAATACGACTTAGGTGTGTGATGAGTAGCCAATCAGAACAAGATACAGTTAACCAATCAGATTGCTGAATACGACTTAGGTGTGTGATGAGCAGCCAATCAGAACAAGATGCAGTTAACCAGTCAGATTGCTGAATACGACTTATTTTTGTGACGACCAGCCAATTGGAACTATCTACCAGGAGTGCTGCCCCAATCAAAGGGTGAGATGTTAACGGAAAAAGAACTTTGCTTGACAAAGCGTCCTGTAGACACTTCGTGACTGCTAATGACCAGAGCTACACGAGGGAGCCCATTAACGTCTCACTATCGCGTGCGGCCAAGATGACGAGTATATCTCGTGTAATGAGGTCAGAACATGAAAGGACATTACCATCAAGAAGTCATTAGTTTCATAAAGAATCGACGAAAATTTGTTAACCAATGTATATTCTTTAACAGGATTACAAGTCAGACAAGAGTGACATTAACTATGCTCATGGGTACTGTACAGGGATTTTGAAGCTATTGTACTATTCACAAATTACTGAAGATGGCGCAAAAGAACCACGTTTTAATCTGTATCTGTATCTGTATCTGTATAGCCGGTATAACCGCCCTTCGGCATAACACACCAGCTTCGCAGGCACGCGGCGCGGCGGCAGCTGGCTACATTACACCGGACGACCTGTTACACCTAACCTTTGAACGTCTAACTCTAGACATTGTTTAAAACTATCTAGTGACGATGCCCCTACTGTACTTGGTGGCAGCGAGTTCCACTCTACGATTGTTCTAGGGAAAAATTAGTTTTTGAACGCCTCAATCCTTGGTTGATAGCTCTGGTACTTGAAGGCATGACTATTTCTTGTTCTTTTCTGGGCTGGTATTAGGTACTCGGTAGTTGGTACATCCACCAGTTTATTAGTCATTTTGTACATCATGCATAGTCTGGACATTTTTCGCCTGTCATCCAGTGACGCCCACTGTAGGTTTCTTTTCATGTCTGTGACACTGGCACCCCTTTCGTAGTTGTTCGTGCAGAATCTTGCAGCTTGGTTCTGTACCCTTTCCAGTTTATCTTTGTCTTTCTTTGTATATGGATCCCATACTGTCGCGGCATATTCTAAGTTGGGTCTTACAAGTGATGTGTATGCAAGTGATTTTACTCTTGTTGGGCATGCCCACAGATTACGTTTGATCACTCCCAATGTCTGTTTAGCCTTAGTTGTGATATTGTTAACATGCGCACCCCACTTCAAGCTGCTTGTCAGTGTAACGCCCAGGTACGGATGGGTTTTTGTTGTTGCTAATGCCTGACCACAAAACCGGTAGCTAGTTACATGTGGGGTTCGTTTGTTTGTTATGTGCATAATATAGCATTTTTCGGGGTTAATATCAGTAACTTCGCGAAAAGTTGGAATTACCAATTGTAGTAAATGTCAGGTTATGTTTACTTTGTAAATAAAAGTCAAGTACGGTAATTTCGGACTTAACAATGGTAGTAATTGAAATTACCATACTTGACTTTTATCTACCACTATTGTAAAGTCCGGTACTGTTTACAAACTAAAAATTACCAGACTTAACTGGCATTTACTACTATCGGTACATGCAACTTTTCGTGCAGTGATAGTACTGCATTAATGAAGTCGGAAATGGTGTGGGTTACGTTCTACTGACATTTCAGCAACTGGGTTGTGAGGTGAAACGTGTCAAACGGTTGCCCTTTTTTTTAAATTCCAACATTTCATGACAAGACAAGGTGACAGCAAACGTGACAGCAAACTCAAGTTTTTTTCAACTTATTTTATGCCGACACCATCGCAATATAGGACAAATACAGGACAGGACAATACTCATTTCCACCTGAGTGAAGTGAGGAAAGTCGTGTAAAGTGCCTTTCCCAAGGGCACAAGATCGGTGGCATGGCAGGACTCGAACCCGGGACCTCTTGGTTCAGAGTCGAGCGCTCTGCCGTTGCGCCACACGACCCCACTACGGTCACAACGGTTGCCCTTACTCCCTAAAATGCCATCTTCCTCGCCATACGACGATGTTCATCTCATGATTTGTGCACATGACATTCTAAAAAGAATCTACACTCGTCATTGCCAAGGTCAATGTCATATCTTGGAAATGATGGTTGCCCACGTAATCGGCGTACGAACTTTTCACGGTCATCATATAATTGTTTCTGAAAAAAATCCGAGGAACAACAAATCAATTGCTGATAAAACTTTGCTTTGTATGCAGCCCATCATGCATATCAGCGAAGAAAATTGCCATGATTTGCTATGATTTGAATTATCATGATTATTATGATCAATGATTTGTTATGATTTAAATAATTGTTATGATTATTTATCAATGATTTATGATTTGAATCATCGTTATGATTGTTGTTATGATCAATGGCTGGTTATGACTTGAATTATGATTATTGAAATGATCGAGGATTTGCTATGATCTGAATTATCATGATTATTATGATCAATGATTTGTTATGATTTAAATAATTGTTATGGTTATTTATCAATGATTTGCTATGACTTAAATTATTATTATTATTATGATTATTATGATCAATGATTTGTTATGATTTAAGTAATTGTTATGATTATTGTTATGATATATGATATATGAATAAAAAAGAAAAAAAAGAAAAAAAAAGAAAATTGCCAAACGTTTGGCGCAACCCCTTCCGCTAGGATCTTCGCGCACCGTGCCTTTTATTCCAATTAAATCATTCATAAACTTCCTGCATGCGAAAATAAGTGGTACGAAATGTGAAACCGCTCGGCGTAACACGAGCCGGCCTGTTGACAGATAAGCTGTAGAGGGGGGTGCTGATAATTGACATACGCGGGGTGCTTTGCACGACCGACCGCGCGTTCCTCGCATTTCGAATCCGCGGCCTTTACCGGAAAAGGTCGAACTCAGCCGAAGATTACAACTGTAGGATGAAACATGGCCGGGTTAGGATAGCAGACACGTTTTGTGACCCCATTATACCTTCCCAGACGCCGATCCATGCCCTGTGCACGAGACGGGCGCTAATTATAGCAGTTCGCAACGGCCACGAAGATCAATGAACAAACCAGCAACCGCCTACTGGTCAATGGCAATAAGAGGTGCACAGTTGGAGAATTACGTGCAATACGTGATCTGCACCGTTTTTGTTGTATCCAGAACCGTGCTTTATCCAGAACCATGCTCAGGCAAATCTACGTTCTTGGATACATGGAGTCTTGCATACATGGAACCAGAACCTGATCCTAAACCTAATCCTTTCAGGCATACGCACGGTTCTGGATACAATACAACACTTCCAAGTAAACTAGGATGGCTCCTGTTGTATCCAGAACCGTTTTTGGATGCGTGGAGACTATGCAGAACCGTGACTAATCCTAAACCTAATCCTTTCAGGCATAGGCACGGTTCTGGATACAATACAACCCTTCAAAGCACACTAGGATGGCTCTTATTGTATCCAGAACCGCGCTCTACTCATAACCATGCTTGGACACAGTTCTGGATAGTCCACGCGTATCCAGAACCGTGCCTGGGGCAAATCTACGCTCTTGGATACATGAAGACTATCCAGAACTGTGCCTGATCCTAAAACTAATCAATTCAGGCTTATAACTAGATAGGCACGGTTCTGGATACAATACAACCCTTCCAAGCCCACTAGGATTACTCCTGTTCTATCCAGAACCGTGTTTTATCCATAGCAATGTTCAGGCTCAGTTCTGGATAGTCCACGCGTATCCAGAACCATGCCTGGGGCAAATCTACGTGTGTAACTTCTTGGATACGCGGAGACTATCCAGAACCGTACCTGATCCCAAACCTTATCCATGCAGGCATAGAACTAGATAGGCACGGTTCTGGATATAATACAACACTTCCAATAAGCGTATCCAGAACCGTGCCTGGGGTAAATCTACGTTCTTGGATACACGGAGACTATCCAAAACCGTGCCTGATCCCAACCCTAACCCTTTCAGGCATAGAACTAGATAGGCACGGCTCTGGATACAATAGTTTTGTCCTTGGACTATACAGCGCACTGATGCAATTGCGAATCTCTAATGCAATTTCGCGTTAACAATTATCTCGGATAAAGCGTAGTTATCAAAGATTTATGTAATGTAATATTCAACGTATTAAATATACTAGCTACATCTATTGCTTATTAACATTCAAGACAATATAATTTTCTGCCATTATACAGCCAGAATTATAGCAATGTGGCATTCTTTTAAGATGTATGTCATAAAAATTATGATATCATTTCTGTCATTGCCAGATGGGGCTTTAAATGAGGGATAATCTAAAGGTATCGTTTATTGTTTTTTATATCATTTTTCTACGAGGGAATCATAAAAAGCTACGTTCTAAAATAACCATGCTAAATTTGTCAAGATATAAAAAGACCGTTCTCCTTTTGAGATATAATCAGTATTCAATTGTGATAGGATCTTGTTCTATCGTGTTTGATGATACTGCATTACTTTAAGGCATCCAATGCAAATTCAGGGCGGCAAAACTGGATTTTCAAGTCAATTTTCTGTTCATTCTTTCAATGAAGTAAGTTGAATCAATTCTATCCCATAGCATACTAATATCTGTGAGACAAAAAAGCGATGTCGCTGACGGAAAACGGTTACTTGTTTCGTATCGTAGGCTGGTTCTAGCTATTTATTGGTAGTACCCCAAAATAAAGAGACTCCTCACGTAGCTTGTTTTGTGGCTATTTCAAACGCTTCAAGTATGAAATAATGACAAAAATGCGCTACGAAATAGCAGTAAATGCCAATATCAGACAGATTTCCTCATCCAGAACATTTTTCGTTTTGCCGCCCTGAAATTTCATTGGATGCCTTTATAATGAGAGGTGTATTGCAAACACATGCCCGAGGGCTAATTGCAAGTACAAACGAGTAACAACAAACAACATGAGAAAGAAGATACAATGGTATAAGAGACTACGTGATACTACATACTATAATATATAGCAGCGCTCGTGCATTGCCGAAAGGCAAATAAGTACAGGGCACTAACGAGTCGCCCCCATCAATATGGAACTTTCATCTGTCTGAAGAGAGATGTGTCAAGCATATGCCGCATGCAGCCGTCATTGGAAAACCCTGCACGTCCCCAAAAACCCGATACAAAAGGTTTCCGCTGCAGAAATACAGGGTGGATATCGACATGAGATTGGGTCCTGACGATTCGCAGTAGAGAAAAGGACTGCGCGGGTCAGGGAAGGCGTGTGTTGAGCTCAATTACTTTATTTGGATGTATATGACGGTCTTGACAGGAGATAAATGGGAGAGGCAGGTGTGAGCCATGCGGTCAGGATGCCGTGGCACAACTGTCCACAGATATCCTTCTCTTTCACCCGTACGTGTTAATCATACGTGTGTCTCTACGGGCACGCCAGCGGCATTTTACGTACGTAAAGTTCCTGTCACACATATGGCCTCCCAAACACTGCCGAACTCTTCCCAACTATGGTTAGGAGTAGGTCGGGAGCAAGGTCGGCTGGTGTTCGGCCAGGTTGGCTGCTGTTCGGTTGCGCCAGCCGAATGTTTCAAAATGTTGTGGATGGGAGGTTCAGCCATGGTTGGCTGGTGGTTGGCTGGTGTTCGGGAGTAGGTTGGGGCCTGGTTGGCAGTGAAATTTGACTCACATTTAACTCAAATTCGATCCGATTCGTATCGAAAGCTAGGCGTGGCCTAAATCTGGTCAGACTGCTCCCGAGCTTCAGCCAACCTTGGTCGGCTGGTGTTCGGGGGAAGGTTCTGAATGTGTGACAGGGGCTTCAGAACACAAAATCAGCAGCAAAGAAGGACAATTCTTGGGAAAATGTTCTCTGGTATTTTATATGTGGCAGGTAGCCTGACAATCATTTTTACCTCATTTTGGAGCTGTTTTTCTTTTGAATTCTTCAATTTCTTGCATTCCCTTTCTTTCTTCTTTTCATTTTTTTTTACTTTATGATAGTATCCATTGTGCCACTCTTCCCCCATGCCCCCCCCTATTCTTCCAGTGGCACGCCCATCAGAAGGAACTGTATAACCCAGCAGGACCTGTCACAAACCACAGGATATATCTGTAAAGTGTCTACCTGTCGTGACTTCTAAGGCATACTCACCACGATCCTTAAAGGCATCCAAAGCGATTTCAGGGCAGTAAAACCGGATTTTCAAAGTCAATTTTCTGGTCATTTTTCAACCCTATCCCATAGCATACTGATATCTGTGAGGCACAAATGCAATGTCACTGATGAAAAACGGTTGCTTGTTTCGTATCGTAGGCTGGTTCTAGTTACATTTTGTATTTATTGGTGGTACCAATAAATAAAGGGATTCCTCACGTAGCTTGTTTCTGGGCTATTTCAATCGCATCAAGTATAAAATGACGAAATTGTGCTACGAAATGGTAGGAAATGTCAATATCAGATATATTTCCTCATCCAGAATATTTTTTGTTTTGTCGCCCTGAAATTGCATTAGATTCCTTTAAACTCATCCTTATGTCAACTAATTTGTAAGCGGTTACATCAGGCGATCTAATATCTAAACGAACGTTTACCAGAATCAATTTGACGCCCCCTTAAATACCATTTTTATTGGTCCAACATTTTCACAACCCTGCAATTGTACCCGACTGAAGCTATGAAACCCCAGGGTAGGTTATTTTTGTGAAGGAAGGAGACTTAATCTTCAAGCAGATCATTCGGTGGCTGCAATACAGTATTAAATCGTGTCAAATTGGCCAGACAGTATCCAATACACCACCCGTTTGACTGGCGTAAAAAAGATACTAGTAAAAAAACAACAAAGCCCGATAAAAACGTGTAAAAACACGTCAAAAATAAGCCGAAGCCTAAACCTCTGCTTGGAGAGTACATGTAGGAGACTACAGTACTTACCGGTAGAGAGGAGGACCAGGGCTACCACCCCCGCCAACATCCCCACACAAAGCTGCTGCGGTGGAAGCATTTTCGTCCCAAAGAGTTCTTGCCCGTACTTCCTCCTTTACTCCTCACGGTAAACCTCCCTCGTCAGTCCGTCTGAGCTTCTGAGTCCGTCCGGTGTTTAGTGCGACCCAGTCGTGACTGCCGACAGATCCTGAGCAGAGGAAAGAAGACAAGAGGGATTTTTTTCTCCGGATCAGAATGATCCTCCGGCAAACTGAGCCAAGCCGCAACACGTATACAGCGTGCAGCCAATGCTGACTGTGTGGCCAACGCTTTGTTACCTTCAATATCAGACAGACCCACAGCCTGCCAGCAAAATATGGGTCACGTGATCTCCCCCAAAGTTGGTGGGAGTGTCCAATTTTAGATGACTGACAGTTGAATTGGACGAGAGGCGGAATACCAGAGTAGCACAGAATTCTTCTCGGGTCGTGAAAGATAATATCCTAGTCTCTTGTTAAAAATACTCGCACAATATTTGTTGCTAAGCCAACGGCATGAAAGTCATGGGGGAAAGTCTGGCGACAGGCACGTCAATCAAGCATGTTGCCATGGTGACGAGAATCGATAGTACACCAGTGACAGGTGCCATTTACCACAGAGGACCCTCGGGTGGGCGTGGCCGGTTCAAACTGGTCTCCCATGAAACGCAACACGCGGGAAATGCGACGAATGACGTACAAAGTGACAAGTGAAGACTCCGAAAGCGATAAAAACAGTTGGAGGTTTAATTCGATCTTCGTAAATCATCACTAAATGACGGCCACGTAAAACTAAGGCCACAGCAAGTAAATTTTATGGACGGCATCAGCGCGCAATTTTTGCCTGATTTCGAAAAAAAACACATTCGAGAAGACATTTTGTTGCCCTCCGACGGTGGTCAACATGCCGAAAATGAGCAATTATGTCGTAAACGTCTATCGGTTCAGAGACCACCAGGGGCCCGGAAAACTTGACGTACAATTGCTCCCGTTTGATGGCAAGTGTTGACAGTCTAAGGTGTTCCATCGTATGTGGATACCCAGTACAACAAGCTCTTTTCTACAATTGTTCTAGTTAATCGAGATGTATACACATCTACAAGGACTGTTGAATACAGGAATAAAAGACCTGTTGGTTGTGATCATGTTTTGTTGCCTCAATTCTTGTTTATGATCTCCAAATTTGAAAATGTAGGAATCTTGTTTGTTGCAAACCTTGTTTTATTTTTGCCCTATCGCATTAAATTTAGAGTCTGAGGAGAATGTCATCCATAAAATTTACTTGTTGTGGCCTGATAATGTTTAACGTTTGGACGCATCCTCCAGGGAACCTTCATGTCACGTATGCATTTGGAATGAAGAAACTGAAGTCTGATTGCTACTGAAGAACGGATACGGTAAAACTCCTCCTTGTCAAGGGTTCTATCTGTCAAACATCGATTGCAAAATTGGGAAGATTATGGCCCTCGTAACAGGTATTTTCTTTCAGCCAATTATATCCATTAAAGGCATCCAATGCAATTTCAGGGCGGTAAAACAAAAATATTCTGGATGAGAAAATCTGCCTGATATTGACATTTACTGCCATTTCTTAGCACATTTTTATCATCATTTCATACTTGAAGCATTTGAAAAAGCCCCCAAAAAACAAGCTACCTGAGGCATCTCTTTATTTTTTGGTACCACCCATAAATAGCTAGAACCAGCCTACGATACAAAACAAGCAACCGTTTTCCGTCAGCGACATCACATTTTTGCCTCACAGATATCAGTATGCTATGGGATAGGATTGATTCAACTTACTACGGTAACGTTAAAAGAATGACCAGAAAGTTGACTTTGAAAATCCAGTTTTGCCATCCTGAAATTGCTCTGGGTGCCTTTCAAACCGATTGTGGTGCAAAAACATCACATGGAAAATTTATTTTGAATAAACGTTTAATTTCATCCTTGCTTGTGTAGTTAGCATTTTGGGAACAGAAAAAAGTCATATTCATAAGAAGCTCATTGAATATAAGTGTGGACTATCGGGGATATTTTGTTTATTTTCTGTAGTTCTGTAGTAGACTTTATCGTTCCCAGTGTCTTGTTCAGTGCATGTCGTCTGCAGCTCTTTTATCGTTCCCGGTGTCTTCACCAGTGCATGTCGTCTGCAGCTACTTTATCGTTCCCGGTGTCTTCACCAGTGCATGTCGTCTGCAGCCACTTTATCGTTCCCAGTGTCTTTACCAGTGCATGTCGTCTGCAGGTACTTTATCGTTCCCAGTGTTTTCACCAGTGCATGTCGTCCGCAGCTACTTTATCGTTCCCAGTGTCTTGTCCAGTGCATGTCGTCTGCAGCTTTTTTTATTGCCCCAGTATCTTCTCCAGTGCATGTCATCCGCACTGAGGTACTTTGTCGTTCCCAGTGTCTTTACCAGTGCATGTCGTCTGCACTGAGGTACTTTATCGTTCCCAGGATCTGCACCAGTGCATGATGTCTGCAGCTACAAAATGCACTTCATCGTTCCCAGTGTCTTCACCAGTGCATGTCGTCTGCAGCCACTTTATCGTTCCCAGTGTCTTCACCAGTGCATGTCGTCTGCAGCTACTGCATCGTTCCCAGTGTCGTCACCAGTGCATGTCATCTGCACTGAGGTACTTTGTCGTTCCCAGTGTCTTCACCGGTGCATGTCGTCTGCAGCTACTTTATCGTTCCCAGTTTGTTCACCAGTGCATGTCGTCTGCAGCCACTTCAATACATCAAACGGCTACTGCATTTGTTGGCGGTTATCTGAGGTCAAAGCAATAATGGCCGCCATGCATTGAGGTGAACGATAAATCAGGCGAGCATCTGCACGTGCCGAAATTGCTGTATCGGAAATTCCAACCCAACTTATGGCCTCTCTAGCGGCCCTTTTGTGTCAAAATATTGGCTTATTCGCAGATTGCGGTATCCACATATCGTACATCAGAGAGTCAGTTCACAAATACCGCAATCATAGCACTTTCCCGGCTGGAAGTTATGCACTTTTGGGAATATTAGGAGCCGTGGAGCGTAGCAGACTTCAAAATCCATCGAGTAGTCTCTGTGGCGGCGCACTCTGGCCCATAAAACACTATCGCATCCACGACAGGCGAGGTGGCTTTACCGTTATGGTTATGCATACGGCTGGGGAGGGGGGGTTGAATGGGACAGGTTCGATGAGACATTTGGTGCACGAAACGTTGGATTTACCAATGCCAGTAAAGTCGGGTAATGTTTACTTTTATTTACAATGGTAGTAGATAAAGGTCAATCCGGTAATTTTATTTACAACCAAAAAATTAACAGACTTGTATTTACAACCATCGTCAAATCTGGTACTGTTTACAAAGTAAACATTACCCGACTTTACTGGCATTTTCTATCATTGGTAAATCCAACTTTTCGTGCAGTGTTCGAACTACTCCCGAACACCATCCAACCACCAGCTAACCACGTCCACACCCGAATGTTTTAAACATTTTGAAACAGACGCCTACCTGGCCGAACACCAGCCGCCCCAGCCGGCCTTGCTCCCGACCTACTCCTAACCATGGTTGGGGGGAGTTCGGCAGTGTTCGGGAGGCCATATTCGGCTATGGGTGACAGGGGTATAAGCCTAGAGTATAGATTTATATTTGTAGTTGTTCACGTTCGTCGTGTAGAAGTATTTTCGTCCAACCATTTCCGAATTGATCTTTATCACATTTTCAGGACTCCAGATTTTACCTCCCCCCCCACCCGAACCGCAGAAGAAAACTCTTTTCAGGTGAAGAAGCCAGTGATTCGTTGTCGTCCCGGTTTTCCGATACGCCGAGCTTGATTTGTCTCCAATGGAGGACAGGTTGCTCTTGTCTGTTATGGTTTTCGGATGCGTTTATCGGCCAAGGTTCTGGGCCATTATGTAAACGACGTATTCTCATGCCACATGGTTTTCTACCGTTTAGAGCCTAGAGAGGAACATCAAGACAGAAACGACCATAAATGTGCGTACTTCCTCGCTTCCTTTAAAGGCATCCTATGCAATTTCAGGGCGGCAAAATAAAAAAAAATATTCTGGAGGAGGAAATCTGTCTGATATTGACATTTACTGAGCACATTTTCGTCATCATTTCATACTTGAAGCATTTGACATAGCACCGAAGCAAGCTCCGTGAGGAGTCCCTTTATTTTGTGGTACCACCACTAAGCAACCGTTTTCCGTCAGCGACATCGCATTTATTTTTGCCTCACAGATATCAGTATGCTTTGGGATAGGTTTGATTCAACTCACTACAATAAAAGAATGACCAGAAAATTGAATATTCGGCTGTGTGACAGGGGCTTTAAGGATATGCCCTTGTGAACATTGTGGGATCATGTCCGTACATAAGAAACGTCAATCTGCTGTGATATAACACACTTAGAACTGCAGACACTGAGGCCTTTTTCCTGTCATAAACATATTAAATCTGTGACCTGATCCACTAATCGTGGCAATCGATCATATTATAAGAAGTCCACTTCTCCACGGGTAGAATGACAAAACAGGATCTGATTAGTGCCGACTATTACATCATCGCTAATTAAATTGACCTTTTTCGGACACTGTGTTGACATGTTTTCCCATTAGGCCACACCCGGGCAGTCACGTCTTATTGGGATCATAAAACACGTTGGCGACGCCATGGTTTTAAGCCGCTGTCACACATAGCCGAATATGGCCTCCCGAACACTGCCGACTCCCCCCAACCATGGTTAGGAGTAGGTCGGGCCGGAGCAAGGTTGGCTGTGGTTGGCTGGTGTTTAGCAAGGTCGGCTAATGTTCGGCTGCGCCGCGCCAGCTGAATGTTTCAAAATGTTTAAACATTCGGGTGTGGACGGGAGGTTCGGCCATGGTTGGCGGGTGGTTGGCTGGTGTTCGGGAGTACGTCGGCCAGCAGTGGGTTGGGGCGTGGTTGGCAGTCAAATTTGGCTCGAATTTAACTCAAATTTGATTCCATTCGTATCGAAAGGCGTGGCCTACATCTGGTCAGACTGATCCCGAACTTCATACAACCTTGGTTGGCTTGTGTTTGGGGGAAGGTTTTGAATGTGTGACAGGGGTTTACCAGAATGTCGACTGGACAAAACATGTCGGCTTGCGACACAATCTTAGCCGATATACATTATCAGAAACTTCAGAATCTACGAAAATTACTTGTACATACGTTTGTTAAGAGACGTAGCAAAGACAACATGTTGCTCTTGCGAGTAATAAAAAAAACTATGGTGAGTGAAATTTTTTTGATACAGGGAGACTAAATAACTCCGCCCCCTCAAAAAATATGAAACAATCCTCAAAAGTAACGACATATGTAATGGATGGCGCTTCAGTACTAAGGATGTCATGAGATGCAATGAGAGTTAATGGGTTATTTTATGGGTTATTCTACTAGCACCAATGACTGTTTATGAACCATCATAACACATGTGCCTATTTATAGCGATACAAATGGATGAATACGAATGGTGCACTGTCACGCAATGTCCTGGTTGTGATATAATTTCCGGTATCGGGTGACACCAATTTGTTTCTATTTTTAGAAATCAGGAAAGAATACTTTGGACGATTATTTATGGAATAAAAGTAAACTGATCCCCTAATTTGCAATACAGATATGAAATTCTACCATCTACCACTAACGTATAGTAACATTTTATAATCTTATTCATACAAAGAAGTAAATATACACTCTTTGTACTGCACCAATGGTAGTAAATGCCAGTAAAGTCGGGTAATGCTTACTTCGTAAACAGTAGCGGACTTTACAATGGTAGTATATAATGGTCAAGTCCGGTAATTTCGAACTTAACAATGGTTCTAAATGAAATTACTGAACTTGACTTTTATTTACTACCATTGTCAAGCCTGGTATTGTTTACAAAGTAAACATTACCCGACTTTACTGGCATTTACTACCATTGGTAAATCCAACTTTTTGTGCAGTGTTGGCGTAAGCAACGCATTACCGCCTTCATATTCAAACGCTAGCGGAAACCGTCTTGGCAAATTGCGAAGGCGTTAACTTTAAGATGTACATCGTTGGATCAAATGGTTCCTCTAAATTGAAAATGTCTCTCTCAAAGGCTGTAGGGGCTCTTTGAGTTCTTAGCGCACTTACCAACCATGTATATTACATTAGATGGCTACACCGGTACCGCTAGCAGTAGCAGTCTATTTTTAGCCTGTACTAAACTGTACTGATTTTCGCGCCTTAAGGCCCTGTCACACATTCAGAACCTTCCCTCGAACACCAGCCGACCAAGGTTGGCTGAATTTCGGGAGCAGTCTGACCAGATTTAGGCCACGCCTACTTTTCTACATGAATCAACTCGAATTTGAGTTAAATTTCAGATTTGACTGCCAACCACACCCCGATCGCTGCTGACCTACTGCCAACCATGGTCGAACCTCCCGTCCACACCCGAATGTTTTAAACATTATGAAACATTCGGCTGGTATAGCCCAACAGTAGTCGACCTGGCCGAACACAAGCCAACCTTACTCCCGATCTACTCCTAACCATGGTTGGAGAGAATTGGACTAGTGTTCGGGAGGCCATATTCGGCTATGTGTTACAGGAGCTTTACCAACCATATATATATTACATTAGATAAGCTACACCTCTAGCAGTAGCAGTCAATTTTTAGCCTGTGCTAAACACTGATTTTCGCGCCTAAATGAGTGACATCAATCCTAGCTGGCGGGATCGCTGCCCCCGAGGCTAGTTAACCAGGTAGGAAAAGAAAACCATGTATATTACGCTAGCAGTAGCAGTCTATTTTTAGCCTGTGCTAAACACTGATTTTCCCGCCTAAATGAGTGACATCAATCCTAGCGGGATTGCTGCCCCCTTGGCTAGTTAACCAGGTAGAGAGGAAAAGAAAACCATGTATATAACGCTAGCAGTAGCAGTCTATTTTTAGCCTGTGCTAAACACTGATTTTCCCGCCTAAATGAGTGACATCAATTCTGGCGGGATCGCTGCCCCCTCGGCGAGTTAACCAGGTAGAGAGGAAAAGAAAACCATGTATATTACGCTAGCAGTAGCATGCAGTCTATTTTTAGCCTGTACTAAACACTGATTTTCCCGCCTAAATGAGTGACATCAATTCTGGCGGGATCGCTGCCCCCTCGGCTAGTTAACCAGGTAGAGCGGAGAAGAAAGGGTCCAGACGGACGCACTAATTTTGTCTTCCCGCCTAGGAAATCACCCGGTCGATACAGTCAAGACTTCCGTATAATTCGTGACCGGACAATGCACGGTTCACGCGGTCCAGAAGTTCCGGGAAAAAGACGTGACTGAACTGCAGAGGAACCTCTTCTACCCTCCGTCTGCTGCCTGGTAACGGGAATCGATAGAAAGCCCGCTCTCCCGCGGGTTTGAATCATGACAGACAAAATGGTCGTTAAAGAGAAGAAGATAGCAATGATGTGAAGATGTCCGGGAATTATCTATTAACAATTTTTCTTCGTGCGATCCTGAATTTCCTCAACCTCTCAGAAATGACGCGACTAACAAATTAACGTCTAGCCCAACAAACTACAAACAAACTGTTTATTCTTACTTCCACGTGCACATTCATATATATGTTGACCAGCCCCTCCAACTCTGTCTTCACTTGCTACATAATGTAATCCAACACCACAGGGTGTCTGATACAGCACCAGTTACCATGGTGACTGGTCCAGGTCATCGACCTTCTTTGTTTGGAGAGGAATAATAGTAATAAGAAGAAACAGAGCACAAACAATATGTTTTTCTTCTGCGAGGGTAAACATAATAATGTTTGATAAACAATTAGTGTTGATGACTTTGAAAGCACTGAATGTATATTACTGCTTTGTGTGAAAATACACATTATGAAGGTCAGGATTCTCATCGACAGGGAAGTCTGAGCCGCAATGGACTGGATTGAACTGGACCGAAGCAGGTGGTATTTAACATTCAGAAATTAACAACGGACCTCCGGGTTTTGCGTCCTGAAACAGAACACTAGAACTGAAGATCCAGGGAGTATGACATTTGCAGCTGGCAAGGTGGTCTTGTGGTTAGGGTTGTTGACTCAGAGTCTGAAGGTTCTGGGTTCAAATCCCTGACAGGCCCCGCTGTTGTGCCGTTGGAAAATGTACCTATTTCCTTGCCCGACTTAGGTGAAAATGAGTACCTAGTAGCTAGTACCTACGTAGGATAGGGATGCCCTCTTGGATAGGACATAAAGCGGAGGTCCCGTGTTTAAGGAGAGCCACACCTTGAGCATGTTAAAAATCCCACCGCACTTATCGAAAAGAGCAGGGGTCCTTCCCGGTGTGAGTGGTTCAAACCTTACAGACTGATCTCAGGTTTGACATCTTGAAAAGGTGATAGTCACCTGTTATGTCAATCCTTCCACAAATGTGGCAAAGTTTCATAAACAAATAAATAAATTTTCCCATCCGCCACGCTATACCACAGTAAAAGTAATTGACCTGTTTAACTCCGCAAGATATAAAAGTAGGCATAAACTGAAAGCCCCACCTAATGTAATGGTACCTATTATGTACAAAAGGGATCAGTGCAGATTTTTTTTTCAAAACTTTATTAACATTCACAGTACAGCAATACACAATATACAATACATGGTAAATACAGTATAGTAACTACATAGTCATCCATTTAAAAAACATGTAGAAGTCATGTACAGTTGGGAGAATTATAAGGGTGGTTGTTATTTTACGTATTGCCATTTTTCATTGTGTTCGTCTATTTCTATGCTCTTATTCAGTGCGTTTCTAAATAGCGTAAAGTTTGGTTTCGTGTTTTTTATAAAGCAAAGATATATACTATACTTAGCAATAAGGATACAATGTGCTAGTGTTCTAATGCAGATGCAGATGATGATGCATATCATCAGGACCAACAGACTGCGGTTTTCACATCCAGACAACGTAACCGTTCCAACGTTTTGAACGAATTTCTGATCGGAGGCGTTGGTATACAATTGGTGTAAAAGTTTTTATCCAAATGTAAAGTTTAAATGGGATTTTATGATACGTTTTAGGTACAACTAGAAAGGCCAGCATGTGCTCTAGAGCAAGTACAGCATATTTCACTCCATCTTCTCCATTCCAAAATGGATTGTTATATATAAACCTTTTCCATGTTATGCTCTCCAGTATAAAGTCATTTGGCCCAAAAATGAATCCATTTAACGAAAGGACAGGAGGAGAAGAAACATGTGGAAAAAAAATAATGTTCATGCATACTATGGTATGGAGTGAAATATAATAAGTTCATGATATTGAATATATTTGCAAGAAGACTCTAAGTTACCCCCGGTAGCGGTCCCTCTGCACTGTGTGGTAAATCACGTAGCGTTTTTTTTTTTCATCCCCGATATGGTCTCAATGGGAAAGCAAACCCATTTTTCCACCCACGGTTATTTGACTACTTCTATATAACCTTTATGCTCATAGATATTGATTCGTTCACCTTGCATGAAAATATTAATACATTAGGGGAATTGGGCCCTGTCTCGTGAAATGATACAATATTGTACGACTTACAGAGAGATTTGAAGCAGTTTTCTGTCTAAAACAAACTGTACAGGCATGCCTTATCCTACAGGCTTGTCTATTCTTTACAGCAATGTTTGTAATTTTGCCAATATTTTCAATATCAATAAATTGGTAGCTCCCACATTGCAGGTCTCTGAAATTTTTACTGCCTATTAACCTACGTAAGAGCTATCCGCAACAGGCTATTGAAGTTTCAGTCACTGCACAACATCCATTCTTTAATTAATAAGCACACCTTAAAACACGCGTAAAGGTTCCGTTTCGTTCTCGACAGTCTTATCTTAAGAAAGAACACTAATCTAACATATCCTCATAAATTATGCAAATAAGGTCATGACTTGAATGAATTATGTTAAATGATATTCACCTTCACTTAACTTCCCAATGCGGCTTGTATTAATTTCCCAGCAGTTAAAACCACTATGATGTTATGAAAAATTCCCACTTGTTATGCAAATTAGGTGCTCATTTACATAATCAATATCTGCTAATGATCCCCTCGTTCTCAATTACATGTCACAACTGTTTCATAGCCCTATTATAGAACGAAACAGATTTATAGAGTTTCCTCATTAATTATGCAAATTAGATCCTGATTTGCATAATTGTTATTTAGTCATGTCAAGCATCACTTCCGCTACCTACATACCAAAAATCAAGACAATCCGTCGACTGGTTCTTGAGTTATCCTCCTTAGAAGAGTTTTTCAACAAATGATCCTGCAGTTCCAGGACAAGCTGCTAGGTGGCCCAAACTCATGTCACTTCTTCCCTAGCCCAAGAGCTATCTAACATGCAAAATTCGTGACCCTAGCATGTCCAGATCATGAGATATCAAAACAGGAAGTTCAGCTGCAATACCAACGAAAGCCGCCAGGGGGCCCAAAATCTAATCATTTCTAGCTCTCATCAAGACCTACCCACCTACTAAGTTTCATGAGAATCCATTCATAGCTTCTTGAGTTATGGTGTACACAGACAGCTAGACAGACAGACAGACGAACGCTACTGAAAACATAACCTAGCTTCTTGGCGAAGGTAACAACAACGCACTAGATGCACGATAAGACCAATTTAACATAAACGACTACAGCAGTGAACACTAATTGAGTAGGGCCACATATATTAGGTAATTTCAGCGTCCCTCTTTGCACATTTCACCAGTCAGAACTACCTTAGTTGGAGACTGAATGGTGATGGATAGACCATTGCCGGCCACCCATCAACGACCTGTGTCAGACCTCACATCCTCAGCTGGAAGAGGCGAACTCATCTTGGTGCATATGATAGGAAAGAAGGGAGGAAGGGAACGGGTAACCAAGGAAGGAAGGGAAGGTGGAGAAGACGAAGGAGAGACGGAAGGCAGGGAGGAGGGAAGGAAAGATGGGAGGAAGGAAAGAAGGAAGGAAGGAAGGGCAGATGGAAGGAAGGAAGGAAGGAAGGAGGGAAGGAGGGAAGGAGGGAAGGAGGGAAGGAGGGAAGGAGGAAGGAAAGATGGAAAGAATGAAAGAGGGAAGGAAGGGAGGAATGAAAGATGGAAAGAAGGAAGGAGGGAAGGGAGGGAGGAAACATGGAAAGAAGGAGGGGAGGAAGGGGGAGGAAAGGAAAAATGAAGAAAGGAAGGTAGGGAGGGAAGGAAGGAAAGATGGAAAGAAGGAAGGAGGGAAGGACGGGAAGAAAGATAGAAAGAAAGAAGGAAGGAGGGAAGGGAGGGAGGGATGAAGGAAGGAAAGATGGAAGAAGCAAGGAGAGAAAGAAGGAAGGTAAGAGGGAAGGAAGGAGGGAAGGAAGGAGGAGGGAGGGAGGAAAAGAGGAAGGAGGGAAGGAAGGAAGGGAAAGAGGAAGGAAAGAGGGAGGGAAGGAAGGAAGGAGGGAGGGAAAAGAGGAAGGAGGGAAGGAAGGGAAGAAGGAAGGAGGGAAGGAAGGGAAGAAAGATAGAAAGAAAGAAGGAAGGAGGGAAGGGAGGGAGGGATGAAGGAAGGAAAGATGGAAAGAAGCATGGAGGGAAAGAAGGAAGGGAAGAGGGAAGGAAGGAGGGAAGAAAGGAGGGAGGGAGGAAAAGAGGAAGGAGGGAAGGAAGGGAAAGAGGAAGGAAAGAGGGAGGGAAGGAAGGAAGGAGGGAGGAAAAGAGGATTGAGGGAAGGAAGGAAGGGAAGGAGGAAGGAAAGAGGGAAGCAAGGTAGGAGGAAGGAAAGATGGAAAGAAGGAAGGAGGGAAGGAAGAGAGGGAGGGAGGCAGGAAAGATGGAAAGAAGGAGGGAAGGAAGGGAAGAAGGAAGGAAGGTGGCGAGGAGGAAGAAGGGAAGGAAAGGTGTTAGCAATGAAGGAGGAAATAAAGAAGAAAAGAAAGAAGGATCGAACACTCGCTGCAGACATGGGGTCATCCATACAGTCTGATACGTGTTGGGTTACGTGGACTCCAAGCAGATGACAGATGTGTGCATGCTCAGGGCAGAACCTTCGGATCAATACACACACTGGCAGACCGCTTCCCAACGCTAAGGTCAACAAATTTACATGTTAATTGGAGCATGTCATGTCGTTAAAAGGTTCGTCTGTCAAACTAACCGTCGTCAGAGCAAGTGTGTTGTTTAATCCGAACGTATATCTTCGGTGTAAAGTGGTGGGTATGAATGAAACGTTAACGTTTAAGCCCCCCTCCCCCTCCATTCTAATGACCATCTCCATATCGTCGGCACTAACTCTATATATCAGACAGATGTTATGGAAGATTGGAGAAGATCTTCAGACTTTCGTCTTTAAAGGGGCATTTTGTAACATTTTGCACCAAAAGGTGAAATGTTTTAATTGAAAAAAAATCTTCATGTGATTGTAATTTACTTCCACTTTGCAACATATTTGTGCAATTATCTCACATTTCTGACAGCTATAGTTGGCGCTAAAACAGCTCACACTCAGTTTGTGGCACCACCACAAAATACCACAATGTAAACAAACATGGCTGACAGCTGTGTTTCCAGATTTTAAACACACTCGTAAGGCGTCATATTTTGGAACCTCCACTTCCTGAATGACACTGGAGTGGAGTAGCTATAGGGTTGATTCAACTTACTTTGTAAAGAAATGACAAAAAAATGACTTTTTGTATCGTCCTAATGTTACATAATGCAGCTTTAATACGTTGACTTTTCTCAAGTTGAATGCTGAAGAAGACCTTTTATAAACCATTTCTTCCTCCTCTTGTATCTAATCTCATTTCGTTTCTACGCTTTGTCAATCGATAATAATCTAATCAACAATTTTACCAATTTTACCCTGCGATTAAGATAACATAATAGAGTTTGAAGCATTAACCATTAGTGTTGTGAGAAATATGTGTAATTGGACCGGGAATTCCGGGTCGATTTCGAAACCGGTTTACATGTCATTTTTCTAATTCTTTCATTACCCGTAGGGCCTAATTTGGACGCAACACGTCGCGAGTTCCAGTGAAAACGAATGTAGCTCATCACTTACGCCAATCACAATTAAAACAATCACACTTTAACCAATCAGCAACTAGGATTAATAAATTTTCGGGTCGACAACCGCGAAATGACTTCTGAACCGATCAGCAACCCCGTGTTTGAATTATTCAGTTGAGTAACGTTTCTTGAATCCTAATAAGGGAAGGGCAAGTGCGCGAGCTGTTGTATCCAGAACCGTGCTTTATCCAGAACCGTGCTTTCATCGATCCAGAACCGTGTTTTATCCAGAACTGTGCTTTATCCAGAACTGTGCTTTATCCAGAACTGTGCTTTATCCAGAACTGTGCTTTATCCAGAACCGTGCTTTATCCAGAACCATTCTCAGGTACGGTTCTGGACAGTCCACGCGTATGCAGAACCGTGCCTGGGGCAAATCTACGTTCTTGGATACGCGGAGACTATCCAGAACCGTTGTTGTATCCAGACCCGCTCTTTATCCAGAACCACGCTCAGGTACGGTTCTGGATAGTCCCCGCTTATTCAGAACCGTGCTTGGGGGGCAAATCTATTAGAGACTATCCATAACCGTGCCCGATCCTAACCCTAACCCATTCAGGCATAGACCTAGACAGGCACGGTTCTTGATACAATTTTGGACGCTTGATCTCCAAGCAGATACTGAGATAAACAGTCCTGTGTGATGATTGCGGGTCGGAAAAAACCTTGGTAAATGGCTAGGTCTAGATGAGCCCTCGAAATGATTAGATTTTGGGCCCCCTGGCGGCTTGTTATGGTACAGCAGCGGAATTTCCGCTTTTGATATCTCGTAACCTGGACATGCTAGGTTCACAGATTTTGCATTTGTATGTTATATAGCTCTTGTGCTCGGAGGGAAGTGACGTAAGTTTGGTCCCCTAGCAGTTTGATCTGGAACTGCAGGGACGTTTGTTTGGGGAAGTTTTTTTTCCGAATAAAGAAAATCAAAATTCTTAATTTGACACACGGGAACAAAGTAGAAGGAAAATGCTTTCTCCAATCCGCGCTGGTTCCACTTGGAACATTGACAAACCGATTCTATATTCTAGTATTCACCGTGGTCAGCAGAGTTGCGTTGGCAGGTTTCGCAGGGAACATTTGTCACCCAAGAGGTCCTGACACCACTGTCGCCTCGAATATTAGTCCCTCCTTCACCATTTTCAAAAATCATATTAAAATAGCTTTCCTAAATAACGGCCACACATTCCTAATTTTTATGTTTCCTTGTTTACTACTTTACTAATTTATTACTTTTCATTACTACTTTTCATTATTGTAAATTGTATTGTATCGTATTTTGTTTCATTGTTTTGTTTCATTTACCAGTTACCTAACTTATTTCTTATCTATCCGATTTATTTGAATTGTTAATTAAGGTATGAAGGGAGGCCTCTTTATAAGCATTTTATGCTTCCGGCCTCCCTGCACTGTTACATCTCATTTATATTTTTGTATTTGTATTTGTTTTGTTACATTTTTTAAAGTGCGAATAAACTGAACTGAACTGAACTGAATATTGTTGGCGTCCACAGTCCCCGGCGATAAAAAATCAATCCCATTAGCTTTGCAAACCTACATTTCATCAACAAACCGCTTCTAATTCCAAAGTCCTTCCACCTATTCCTGCATGTAATGTAACTATAAAATTTATTACTATATTCAGTCGACCTCCGGCCTCCCAGCTATGTTAGTTAAATATTAAAGGGGGGCAAAACTAAATTTTTTTTAGTCCACTGCAGTATAATAAATATACCACAAAGTACAATTCGTACTTGTTTTACATTAATTAGTCCATGACAGATTAGCGTTGTTACACCATTTCAAACTCGCACCTTTAATCTAATTTAATCACTGAGGTCTCACGTCCTTTGACCCTTGTGACGTCAGGCCGCAGGATACTTAGTGCTGTGAGATGCGTGGTGGCTGCGGCCTGACGTCACAAGGGTCAAATAGCTATAATTAGTATCTTTATAATTATTGTTCTTACCTGTAGTGTACATGTATATTTGTTGTGGAACCCGATATCAGCTATAGCTGCCAGGGTATCCACGGTATTGCGTTGTATGCCATTTTTGATAAATAAATAAATAAATAAATAAATCATATTAGCATTGCTGCAGTTTATACAGACCCTGAGAGGTAATTTTGTTTGATGTATGTCACCTTGTGAGAGTTTTTTTAGAGGCCTATTGTTCAGAGTTTGTGCCGATGAACATTTAAAGGGGCATTATGTAACATTTTTTGCACCAAAAATTGAAATATTTTAATTGAGAAGAATCTTCTTTGGATTGTCATTTACATTTGTACTTCCAATTTTTAACATATTTGTGCAATTATCTCGCATTTCTGACATTTATGGTTGGCACTAAAATAGCCCACAGGAGGCACACTCAGTTTGTAGTACCACCACAAACTACCAGAATGTAAACAAAGGAAGGAAAACTTTATTGCACGACAATTGTACACGGTACAAAGTATGGCAACAACTATATATTGGACAAAGTAAAGAAAAGTATAGAATAAAACCTAATATAGTGTAACAATCGAGTGTGCCAGCTTTTAAACACACTCGTATGGTGTGATATTTTGGCACCTCCACTTCCTGAATGGCACTTGTTTGTAACTTACTTTGTAAAAAAAAAATGACCAGAAAATTGACTTTTTTGTATCGTCCTAATGTTACATAATGCAACTTCCAGATCATAAAGGCACATTTTCTTCATTCCATCGCGCATCCGATGTCACATACACGCCATACATATTGCAATAGGTGTGTGCAATGGGGGAAAACGATTGTTATTGATTCCATACAAATGGGACGATTTTGTTTGCAGTGTTCCGTGTCAGTGGTCGATGGAGTGAAAAATGATGATGTAAGGAGGACAGGTGACGGGAAGGAAAGGTGACAGGAGATGAACGACTGACGGAGATACGCATGACCTTAAGGCTTGATACAAGATATGTACATGTACATGCATGTAGATACAAAAGTGTCGTCGGGGCGCCATCGCTGCAATGACGCGAAAAACCCATTTTGATATACGTAATGCACTACACTGTGACAAGTCTACATGTATCATCTTCTATACGAGGTTTTATCTTAATGGACTTGAATAGCAAATTTAAGTACATAATGACATGTGACAACCCCTGTATGGTATACATAGCAAAATATATTAAAGAATGTCTAGATGTTAGAAATTCCTCCAACGATTGTAAAAGCCTGTTCCTTCCCATACCACACACACTCTTGTATTAGGTAGATTAGCCTTATGGAACTGTAGTTATGTACCAGCAGTTGCCATACTTTGTACCTTGTACAATTGTTGTGCAAAAAATTTGAATATTCTATTAAAAATCTTCATGTGATTGTAACTTACTTCCACTTTTCAACATATTTGTGCAATTATCTCACATTTCTAACATTTGTGGTTGGCGCTAAAATAGCCCACACAAAATACACTCAGTTTGTGGCACCACCACAAAATACCAGAATGTAAACAAACATGGCTGACAGCTGTGTTTCCAACTTTTAAAACACACTCGTAAGGCGTCATATTTTAGCGCCTCCACTTCCTGAATGGCATTTAATTACAATGGAGTAGGGTTGATTCAGTTTACTTTGTAAAGAAATGACCAGAAAATTGACTTTTTATCTCGTCCTAATGTTACATAATGCAGCTTTAAGGACCATGTCTCGCTACGCGGGCTGCTTTAGGAAGCAACGAGCTTTTCTGTAACACCAAAAGCAGGTCAATCGATAAGTTAATGACCCAGCTGATTACCGTCGATGTAAACCTGTCATTACAGTGTCTAATTTACGCCGACATCATCGAGTAGAGAGGTATTGGATGTAATTACACATTGACGGAAACCGACCACCTGTGGAGGTATATAAAGAACTGTCAGGCAGGTACCACAAAGGTAAAACCCCTGTCACACATTCAGAACCTTCCCCTGAACACCAGCCGACCAGGGTTGGCTGAAGGTCGGGAGCAGTCTGACCAGATTTAAGACACGCCTACCGCTCTATACGATCGAATCGAATCTGAGTTAAATTTGAGTCAAATTTGACTGGCAACCACGCCCGTACCAACTTCTGAGAACCAGCCAACCATGGCCGAACCTCCCGTCCACACCGGGTTGGATGCAGTGCCGGAGCAGTCTGACCAGATTTAGGCCACGCTTACGTATACCTTTTGATACGAATCGAATCGAATTTGAGTTACATTTGAGTCAAATTTGACTGCCAACTACGCCCGTAGCAACTTCTGAACACCAGCCAACCATGGCCGAACCTCCCGTTCACACCGGGTTGGCTGAAGTTCGGGAGCAGTCTGACCAGGTTTAGGCCATGCCTACCTTTCTATACCAATGGAATCGAATTTGAGTTAAATTTGAGTCCAATTTGACTGCCAACCACGCCCTGACCTACTCCAGAACACCAGCCAACCACCTGCCAATCATAGTCGAACCTCCCGTCCACACCCGAATGTTTTTAACATTTTAAACCATTCGGCTTGCGCAGCCGAACAGCAGCCGACCTCACCGAACACCAGCCGACCTTGCTCCCGACCTACTTCGGCAGTGTTCGGGAGGCCATATTCGGCTATGTGTGACAGGGGCTTTAGCTTGTAGCTTCCAGCTAACTGAGTTTGTCTTCCTTCCATCACAACTCCGTCCTATCAAATTTTCATTATTACAAACTGCTTGCTATCTGTCTTTTTAGGTCACGTCTGCGATACGGAAATTTGTAGGTCATGAGAATTGATTTATCTAGTCCCTGCGCGCGATTGAGTTAGAACGGACATGGTAGCCTCTACCAGGCTTCGGGAAGCGGCTGGAAAGAGTAGAAATTGGCCAAATAGACAGATAACATGCCAGGTGAGTTGGTCCACGAGAGAGTATACGTACAGTTTGCCGCGTCCGAAGCGTCGGACGCGGCAAACTTCTACGGACATGGGCCAAAGTAACACCAGTATCGGCGTACCCGTGAAAACAAGTCAGAAACAAATCTTTAAAGGCATCCTGCAGTGCAATTTCAGGGCGGCAAAACAAAGAATATTCTGGATGAGGAACTCTGTCTGAAGTTGACATTTACTGCCATTTCTTAGCACATTTTCGTCATCATTTCATACTTGAAGCGTTTGAAATAGCCCCAAACAAGCTACGCGAGGAGTCCCTTTATTTTTTGGGTACCACCAATAAATAGCTAGAACCAGCCTAGGCCTACGATACGAAACAAGCAACCGTTTTCCTTCAGCGACATCAGTAGCTATGGGATAGGTTTATTACATTAAAACAACTAGAGGTCATCGATCTCATGCCTTCGTCAAATCATATGTGGAGGATTAGGTTTGCATCTTACTAACCAACTATTTAGACGATCTGTTGCCTCTGTGCTTCTTTTCATGAAAATGTTTCTTCAAAGTTTTCACATACATCAATCAGCAAATAGCTCAATAGCACCATATCCATATCCTGTACATATTTTCCTCCAGATTACTTTGAATCAATGGGTAACATTCCCACTGGTCCTTATCCAGTCTAACACAATCAAGCTCTAACAGTTCTGAGGGATTGAAAGGTACAAGATACATTCATGTGACACTCACCAGTCAGCCTCATCAGAAGAATCCTCTTCACCATCATGATTACAAGTCACAGGGTTTAGGACAGGTTGAAAGTAATCTCATGGAAATATGATTTCTGTTAGCTACAGATACCAAATGTGACTGTTCCACAGCCTCCATCCTCACATCTGGCAAGACAAAACAGTTCTTCTGTTCGCCAAAAACAATTACTCAAGCAACTGGATATGATTTTGGAAACGGTCAGACGTTTCAGGTAGCATCCACTACCTTTCGTCAGTGACACTAAAGGACTGCAGGAGAACTGCTGGTTTATAAGCACAAACCATTGATTGATATGCAAATAAGTAAAGACAATTTTTTGTGAAAGGCCAAAAGGAAACAAAAGTTAGACAAGTCAAGAACAAGAATAATGCAAATTAGTGAAGAAGCTCCTGTTGTTTCAGAACAGGAGCTTAAGTGTTGTCTGTCCTTGGGGCTGAAAGAATGTACAACCCCACCCTCAACAGGGAGGGGGGACTACGGGTAGACCTCTCAGGAACTTGGGATTTAGCGCTCCCAGCCCTATGCCCCAAATATCAGGATGATCCGTCGACCGGTTATTGAGTTATCCTACTTCAAACATTTTCATACAAATGCTCCTGCAGTTCCAGAGCAAGCCGCTAGGGGGCCCAAACTTATGTTACTTCTTCCCGAGCACAAGACCTATCTACCATCCAAAAATCATGACCCTAGCTCCTCCAGATCACCATATTTCAAAACCGGAAGTACCGCTGCAGTACCATAACGAGCCGCCAGGGGGCCCATATTCCTATCACTTCTAGGTCTCATCAAGACCTACCCGCCTACCAAATATGAAGACAATCCATTAAAGCCTTCTCGAGTTATACTGTTGACAGACTCACACACACACGCCCATGAAAACATACCCTTCTTGACGAAGGCAATGACCAGAAAATTGACTTTAAAAATCCTGTTTTTTGTTTTGTTTGTTTTTTATTCCAACATGTAATGACAAGACATGGTGACGGCACACTCAGGGTTTTTTTTCAACTTATTTTAATGCCGCCACCACTGACAGAGGACAATACAACACAAATATACACCTGGGTGAGGTGAGGAAAGTCGTGTAAAGTGCCTTTCCCAGGGGCACAAGATCGGGGGCATGGCAGGGTTCGAACCCGGGACCTCTTGGTTCCGAGTCGAACACGCTACCGTTTACGCCCCACGTCCCCACACAAAAACCCTGTTTTGCCGCGCCCTGAAATTGCCGACTGCTCAAAAGGATCTACAACCCTTTCCATCACATCCGAAGTTTGCGACCACCCACGACTGTTTAAAAACGTCTTCAATTTGCTGTCGTAAGCCTGTCGTGTGACGTATGTTTTTCCCATATCTTATATCCAACGCTGTGTGTCGTAAGACTTTATCTCATTGTCCTACTCAGATATCAGTTTACGTTGGAAAATTCATTTATGAATCACTACAAAAGCGACACCATATTGTAAATAGCTGACATATTCCCTGAATTACAAAATGTAATAATACTCTTCCTAAGAAAACACAATAGATTAGCTTTAGTATCATTATGGACTAGCCCGATAGAATCATATTTTAGTATTAGTTTGTGTATGTACCTTTGTTGTTTCTTTGCCATACATTGTACCAGCTACAATTGTTGAGCAATAAAGTTGATTTGATTTATCGCGAAGCCGAGTATGCGACACGACACGCGTAGTCTGGCCTATGTTAGTACAGTATCGCCCAGTATTGTTACACCTTGTGCTAATAATCCTAAGATGTTGACTCATGTCACCTTTTGACCGCCGTAATTGAAATACAAGTGTTGACACAGTCTGACCGTGACTCGACGCCCCTGAAAGGAGTCTTAATGAAAGATTTAAGCGATATTGTACAGGTTGATTCTTGTGCATGTGACGGCATCATAACATTATATTGGCCGAAAGTTAAGGAAACATGACCTATATATATATATTTTTTTTATATATTCCAATATTTGATCACAAGACATGGTGGCGGCACACTCAAGTTATTTTCAACTTATTTTAATGCCGCCACCAACGCAAAGGACAAACGTACAATGGACATACTCATTTACACCTGAGTCAAGTGAGGAAAGTCGTGACCTATATTGGGAAGGGTCAGTTGTCAATCAAGCACAACCATAACGTGAACAGTGTTCAAAATATAGGGAGCATTCGCGTGTGGTTGCACTGTAACTACTATAAAGCTCTTGCCCGACACGTTCATTGTTGAACCTTCTCCGTTGGCTGAAGTTTGGGAGCAGTCTGACCAGATTTAGGCCACACCTACCTTTCTGTACGAATCGAATCAAATTTGAGTTAAATTGGAGTCAAATTTGACCGCCAACCACGCCCCGAACTGCTCCCAAACACCAGGCAACTACCAGCCAACTATGGCCGACCTTCCCGTCCCGAATGTTTTAAACATTTTGAAACATTCGGCTGGCGCAGCCGACTGGCCCAACACCAGCCAACCACAGCCAACCTTGATCCCGACTCCTAACCATAGTTACGGGGAGTTCAGCAGTGTTCGGCCATATTCGGCAATGCATGACAAGGGCTTAACGGGAACAATGTTCAAAATATCAGGGAGCATTCGAGCGTGGTTGCACAGCAACTCTACTATAACGTTACGGCAAAAGTCTCTTTGACTTTGCTTATTGCGGCATACCATGGCATCCTAGCGACCTAGCCAAAACCATTCTCCATAATAACTGTCCCATAACTTTTTTCTTCCATGCCCTTCACCGTTACTTTGCCCGACAGTTTTAGTGGGCGCAATAAACTTTCTTTTATATACGTTGTTTAGCTTTGACCATCACTCCTGTTACCGCTATTCTTTCAACTGCATGTATGGCACCCCCCCCCCCCATTTAATTTCAATTTGCTTCCTGTAGGCAAAATGCAACCTTAAAGCAAAATCATAAATCTAGTATATTTAGACTCTGAGTCAGTGCTTAAATGCACATGTGAACAAAACTCCGTCACAAAAACCACGAGACAAAAAGCAACCTTGTACCGACGGACTGGCACAGACATTATATAGCGAAAGCATAAATCTAATATATTTAGGCCCTGAAGTCATGCTTCTGAATTCATATGTGAACAAAACTACGTCACAAAACCACGAGCACAATATAGCTACCGCTTTGCGATTATTGAGCCACGAACGATTTGATTTTTGCTGCCTAACGGTAAGGAAAAAGCAACCGTACAGATTGGCACGGCCACGGTGATTATATAGCGAAAGCATAACTCTAGTATATTTAGACCCTGAGTCATGCTTAAAGACACATGTGAACAAAACTCCGTCACAAAAACCACGAGACAAAAAGCAACCTTGTACCGGCTGGCACCAACATTATATAGCGAAAGCATAAATCTAATATATTTAGGCCCTGAGAGTCATGCTTCAATTCATATGTGAACAGAACTACGTAACAAAACCACGAGCGCAATAGCTACCGCTTTGCGACTATTGAGCCACGAGCGATTTGATTTCAATTTGCTACCTCACGGTTAGGAAAAAAGCAACCTTGTACCGACTGGCACGGACATTATATAGCGAAAGCATAACTAGTATATCTAGGCCCTTAGTCATGCTTTAATTCACATGTGAACAGAACTCCGTCACAAAACCACGAGCACAATAGCTACTGCTCAGTTTGCGACTATTGAGCCACGAGCGATTTGCTGCCTCACGATAAGGAAAAAAGCAGCCTTGTACCGACTGGCACAGACATTATATAGCGAAAGCATAACTCGTATTTAGGCTCTTAGTCATGCTTTAATTCACATGTGAAAAGAACTCCGTGACAAAAACCACGAGCACAAAGACCACCCCTTTGTGATTATTGAATTATTAATATTTAATGAACCTGTTGAATTCCTACATAATCCGGTTTGTAGCCTTGCCAACGGTTATTTAATACGCTCTTTGTGTAAATAACCATGTCGCTGATTTGAATGATTAAGCACGTAGAAAAGCACGACGGTAGCTGGTTCACCGGGTTAAATATCATGTGGACTTTGAAACTTGGGAAACGGCATAAATTTTCTCACCAATTTCATAAATGAAATTGACACCAGACAAAAGAGGTTATAAGTTCAACAATTTGCTAAGCAGACTTATGAACTGTTGTTTCTAACTTCAAAATATTCTTTGATACATTGAATATAAACTAACAGTTTGTCGGTATAGGTGAAAACATGCCCTACCTTCAGGAAGTCAACTTGGACAGGTGCCTCCCAAGCCTTGGCCAGTGACCTATGTTTTTGTTTGCTCTCCCTACAGTCAAGAAACGCTAAGAATACGTTTTTACTAAGGTTTACCCTGGGATTTTGGGGCAGGACACATAATCAGCGTGTCAGTATGACCGCAACAAAAATACTACAGGTAGGACAATAACTGGAAGACAGGAAAAGGTGTGTAAAGGAGTCACGACCGCTAGGTAGCCGGCTACGATAGCACACAAACGCAATGCATCATTTACGAATGTTTACGAATAGAATACAACAAAAACAGTTTATGATCAAAAATCAAAACAGACCACCGTTTCTACAAAATAGTTGAATATATGTATTTTATCTATAAAAGAAATAGATACTGTGTTTTCATTTTCTGAGCTCAAAAAGTTTTTTCAATGAGATTGAACCTCTTTGCGGTAAGATGCGGTAGGGTCGAACCAGGTCACTTGCATAGCATTCCTGACAACAAGGTTCGAGTCGTGAGTTGGAAAAATCACGACCGTTTTGTCGTCCTTTCTGGGTCTTTTCAAAGAGAAGTTTGATATTTTCTAATTCTATGTGAATGTAAGACTATTATGTGAGAAAATCTGTGAGGAAAATGTAGTTTTAGGGCAACTTTTGGGGTATAATATGCTGGTTTACGATTCAAAATGGCGTCCATAACAATATTTGAAATTTTGGCGGGGTTGGGGTTACGTTGTTGAGGTGGCTTATGAAACAAACTGTGCCAAAAGTGCCGATAAATCATGTCGGTAAGTATTGTCATTATTTTCTTCCCAGTTATTAGTCAAAATTATCATTTTAGTCATTCTTCCTTACTTATTCAGTAGCTTGTAATTTGAACAAGATAATTGGCATGATATGTTTTGAATTGGATTACATGGTAATAAAATCTTGTAATTATTAAAATTTGCGGCATATCAAAGATATGGATTGATATTTATTGAACACAAACCAGCATTAAAGCTGCATTATGTAAATTGTAAGCCTGGTTGTAACATTAGGACGATGCAAAAATTGGTCATTTCGTTACAAAGTTCTCTCCACTCAACATCGCATTTTTGCTCCAAGAATATTTTGAAAAATCTGGTTTTCAAGCCCTAAAACTGCATTGGGTACCTTTTATGGGCTGTTGAAAGTCAAATATTTCAGATTCTTCATTTCTTGTTCTTTCTTTCCTTTGTCACAAGTTGTATTTACTCTGTAAGAAACAGGAGGAGCGAGTAGAAACAGATAAAAACCCTCCCGGGCCGGGGTTCGACCTCCCGAGCACCAGCTTCAGACTCCGACGCTCTAACCACTCGGCTAAAAGGTCTAGACCCATCGGCCGGGTCAGTTGGTAGCGCCTATAACCCCCCCCCACTGTTACACTACTCCCCCTTTTCTTTTCAAGATTCGTCCTCGAATCTTCCGAATTCGACATCCCTGGAGCGGCACTCTTTGCCAGAACTCCCAGTGCTGGTGTGGGAACCACTGTAAGAAACAGGAGGAGCGAGTAGAAACAGGTAAAAACCCTCCTGGTCTCGGGCCGGGGTTCGAACCCACGACCTCCCGAGCACCAGCTTCAGACTCCGACGCTCTAACCACTCGGCTAAAAGGTCTAGACCCATCGGCCGAGTCAGTTGGTAGCGCCTATAAACCCCCCACTGTTACACTACTCCCCCTTTTCTTTTCAAGATTCGTCCTCGAATCTTCCGAATTCGACATCCCTGGAGCGGCACTCTTTGCCAGAACTCCCAGGGCCGGTGTGGGAACCACTGTAAGAAACATGAGGAGCGAGTAGAAACAGATAAAAACCCTCCTGGTCCCAGGCCGGGGTTCGAACCCACAACCTCCCGAGCACCAGCTTCAGACTCCGACGCTCTAACCACTCGGCTAAAAGGTCTAGACCCATCGGCCGGGTCAGTTGGTAGGGCCTGTAAACCCCCCACTGTTACAACTTTAAGCACATATTTGATACAAAACAGCCTTGTAAGTTGTAGAAGTGTGTTGTCATGATGATAAACTGATCACACTAATGGCTGTTAACGTTGTTATTTCAGTCCCCTACTGTGACCCCTGCTGTGTCAGAACCCCTGCTCCCAACAGGAGCCATCGTAGTGATAGCGGTGGGAGGGTACGTCACACTCATCGTCATCATTCTCATCATCAGACAGTGTCTTCTGGTAAGTCATGGCCTTCTTCTTCTTCTTCTTCCCTTGATGTCCAACTGCCGTTACATCGGCAATAATTGACATGTGTCGGGGTCGAAGGTCACCAGCGGGACAGGTTTAGGTGAAACTGGACACCCTCGAGACGAAGGTAGCTAGGGACTGGGACTGGATGGTGTCTTCAGGCAGAGCGTTCCAGTCACGGATGGTACGGGGGAAGAAGCAATATTGTCGGTAGTTTGTCCGGCAGGAAATGTGCTGGTACTGTTGGCTGTGGCCTCTGCGGCTTCTCCTGTTGCTGCCAGGCACGGACTTCAGGGCGTCGCATGTGCCTTTAAGCACCCGTCACACATTCAGAACCTTCCCCTGAACACCAGCCAACCAAGGCTGGCTGAAGTTCGGGAGCAGTCTGACCAGATTAAGGCCACGCCTACCTTTCGATACGAATCGTATTTCAGAAAAATTTGAGTCAGATTTGACTGGCAACCATGCCTCGACCTACTCCCGAACTCCAGCCAACCATAGCCGAACCTCCCGTCCACACACGAATGTATTAAACATGTTGAAACATTTGGCTGGTGCAGCCGAACAGTAGCCAACCTCACCAAACACCAGCCAACCACAGCCGACCTTGCTCCCAACCTACTTCTAACCATGGTTGGGGGGAGTTCGGCAGTGTTTGGGAGGTCATATTGGGCTATGTGTGACAGGGGCTTTACGTCAAGTTTTACATTTTTCTTCCATTAGATACAGGAATACTTAGGGAAATACCAATAGTTTTCTTACCATATTTAGTATGTTATCTGTCCTTTTTATCAGTTTAATGTATACAGTTCAAGCTGTATTTGTGACAAAGAAAATAAATACTATTAATCAATGTCTGTTTCACAAGTGTTTCAGGTGTCATTAGAACTTGATACAGTCCAGTAGCTTTAGTCCCCATCATCTTGTGAACACTGAAAACTAGTCTATAGTCAAACTTGTCTAAGACGACCAAGGAAAAGTGGCCTTCTTAGACAAGTGGGCTTCTTCCAAAAAGCAAGACAAGACTGAGACACTGATTTCGACGCTTAATATTAATCCATATTATAGCAGAGATGACGCCAAGATGACCCTATGCCATGGGCACCATCTTTGATGGCCCAGTGACCTGAAAACCCAACTGAGACAAGCCGATTTCACAATGATTTTTCGCCACTTATAAATAAAATATCGATGTCGCTACACATAAGAAAATCGCACGGACATCATAGTCTTAGGGATTGGTCCCAATTCGTGCCGGTTGCAGTCGCGTTAGACAAGTGGTTGACTTGAGGAAGTTGGGACCGAGAAAAAGCGGTCGTCATAACCAGATGATCGGCTTATACATGTAGAGGTGGTCACTTGGGCAAGTTTGACTGTAATATGACTGATATCACTCAGAAACAAAACCTCCTCCTCTTAATTCCAAGCAAGCACAAAGGTCAAAAAGTACTATTGTACTGCATGCATGGGATGCATGTTGATAATCAGATTTGACATCATTTGCCTCAGTCTGCAAAGTGTTAGGTACGTTGTAGTGCGCAATAGGATTTACTCAATAAATGATTGATGTCTTCAAGAGGCTTACCCTAAAGCTCTCAATGCATACATAAAAGTTTGAAAAGATTAGGCTGTTCCCAAGCAGAACAAGAATTACTAAGTGCTAATAATAACTTAGCTACTGAAGATTATAGTCCGTGCACATATTGTCTGAATCATCACCATGTAGACTTACATGTACTGACAGTTGTGAAGCTGTAAAATAGTTAGGATGCTAGGGGGGGCCGAAATGATTGTCGGCAGAACGTACTGTCTCTGTGTAAAACCTGTAATGTACATGTACTGTGCATAGAATGTCCCATTTAGGGTCGTATTCGCGTATTCAACTTCAATTTTTCAAGGATGACAACCCGTCTATAGTTTTGAAATGTTGTGTTGGAACAGATATGGTGACTCTGCAACAGGCAAAATTCTGATGCAACATTGACCAAACATCCAACTAAAAGTAAAACTGTGAAAAATCTGGGTTTCATGGAGGCACAGTACGTTGTGAAGAAATGACACAAGTCAACTGAATCATGTGATAACTTCCTGGCTTATGTCAACATTCCAATATAGCCTTTAATAAGCTGGAATACAAATCACCAACATCCAAAAATGCACAATCATGCTAGGACATGTGGGTGGTTGTCAGCATTACTGATGATGATGATCAATACATTACATGTAGGCTTAGCACAAAGAAACCTCCTAGTACCTACATGTATGTGTTCCTTGCCAGTAATGGCAGATTTGAAATTTTGAATGAAGGAAAGACATTGATTTCATCAATATGTTATCTTCAAGCTACCCTGGTATAATGTAGACCAGGAAAACTGTTAAGACAAAATTGAGATGACAGAAAAAAAATTCAGGCTGTCTAGAACACTGCTTTGCTCTCTCAATCTTACTTGATTTGAATCAAAATTCTGGGCTGATCTTTTTGCTTCAAATTGTGATTTTCTTGCCAGTAAAGTCTAAAAACATGGTATACATGTAGCTGCTTCTTACCTGAAATGCTAAATGCAAGTGAAATACCAGCATCAATTTTTAGTCATCATGAAAATTATTCTTAAACTGAACGTAAGATATTGGTCAAAAGAGTATTGAACGGTGAGTCACCACAACTTAACTCTCTTAAACCAACAGATCTGCACAGGAACAGCCAACACACTCACATACAAAAGCAAATCAGACAATGTTAGCACCAGTGGAACAAAATCCAAGAGCGCTGCCAAATGGCAAAGTGCCAGAAACTTTGGTGTGTTGCTGTGGGAAGCAATTCCACTTCCTAATACCTCTGAATCTTAGAACATAGCAGGAAAAAGTGGTATTGAAGTCATTGCATATGGATCAGGAATGTAAGGGGAACTAAGTTGAATTACAAAGGAGTGGCTAGTGCCCCTGTTCCTGGTACGTACAGACACATTTTGTATGAGCCGCTTGCTGAAAAGGCAAAATTCAAATGCCTGGACCATGGAGTTAAAAATGCCTGGACACTGTATAGATAAGTAAAATTGTCTTGACTATAGTGAATGCATTTTCACAAAAGACGGCTGGCGAAGTTTCATTTCAGAGTCCAAGGCTTCAGACTAACTTTTTGACTTAGGAGCACCAGTGCTCCCAACCCAAAAAAAATTTGGGCACAGCAGCAATACTAGTAATGTAGGCACACCACTATGAAGGTAGATCACTGTATTGAACGATAATTTGCAGGACATTTGCAGGATATGGAGTTTTTTGTACATAGAAACACGCAGAGTGAAAGTATCATGATCAGACTCAGAGAGCAAGAAAGCAAATATACAGTCGTGATATGACTGTTGAGCTTTACAGTCCATGATATCGACATTATAGCGCTGGGTACTCCTATGAAAAATTTCTAGGTGCACAACTTAATTTTTGGGAGCATAAAAAATTGGTCCTAAAATGGGAGCAGTCTGGAGGGCTGGAGTCGTTAGAAAAATAGTGTGTTACCCACAGGAAGAAGTACTATAAAAAAATTAATATTTCACATGGTTTAAAAGGAATTGCTAACCAGACAAGGTTCACACACTTTGATAAAGATCACCTCGCTTGGCCAAGTTTACATTTGTCCAAGATGAAGTCTTCACGCTTTATCTTAAACAGCTGCTTTTAGTCTGCTTGTGAAGCGAAAGCTAGTAAATCTGGACAGTCACTGCTTTGGCCTTTCCAGTATTGGACCTCAAGGCACTATCCCTTCCTGTGAGATATGGGCAAATATCTCAGTCAACTGTTACCAGCGGCATACAAAATTTACAACAAAAAGGTCACCAACATTTGTGTTAGAAGTTGGGAAACACATATCACTGTTTCAGTCTAAAATCTTACTAATAGTAGCATAATTAATGATACTCATTGAACTGAAATAAGATAGCTAAGGATCTTTCTTGAACTTAACAATCAAGCTCTAACTCTAAGAATTTCTATGCAGGAACACTTCTGTAAAAGTTTTACAGTAAGTTTTGCATACAAATAAGTTAGAACTCTAAAAAATGGTAAAGGATACAGTGTTATTTAGCCAACATACCAGCACAGGTTGACGTTGTTTTTGCAGACCACACCCTTGGAAGGACCACACTTGGAAAGTGTACACTACAGGCCTCCTTAGTAACTCGCTCTGAAGGTGGCCCAGCAACTGATTAATGAGCTAAAGCTTGGGGGTAGGGATTTAAATTTCACGGTACAAGGAAACGGGAAATTGATCATGTGTTTATCGTTGTCATGGCAACAGATTTGAGAGGGTCGCTGATTGACGGTACATGGCAGAAGACCAAAACAGTGTGTTAACTGTATTCTAGATCTTTCTGTTTGAAATATTTAAAGGCATCCAATGCAATTTCTGGGCGGCAAAACAAAAAATATTCTGGATGAGGAAATCTGTCTGATATAGACATTTACTGCCATTTCTTAGTACATTTTCGTCATCATTTCATACTTGAAGCGTTTGAAATAGTCCAGAAACAAGCTACGTGAGGAGTCCCTTTATTTTTTGGCACCACCAATAATAGATAGCTAGAACCAGCCTACAATACAAAACAACCGTTTTCCGTCATCAGTAATACGCTATGGGAGAGGGTTGATTCAACTTACTGCCTTAAAAAATGACCCGAAAATTGACTTTGAAAATCCAGTTTTGCTGCCCTGAAATTGCATCGGACACCTTTAAACTTGAGGCTTTTCTGTCCCTTACTGAAGCATGAGAAAGATTTGGGGTAAAACTGTTGATCTCTGTCTGTTTGTACTAGCCAGTGTTCCTGTCGCCAAGAGCGTGTTATTGATGACTTGGTTTGGGTCAGGAATGTGACTTTGTTATCTTGTCCAATAAGTGTGAGTCAACAAGCTGGCAGGCTTCAGTGTCAGCACAGTGAGCTTGTGGCTGACAGATGTGCTCAGACCAGAATCCTGCAGAATCCGTCGGCAGAACGTACTTTGCCTGCGCAAAACCCTGATTTTTCACGTTTTTCGTGGGATGTTTGGTCAATGTTGCATCAAAATGTTGCCTGTTGCAGACGATGTCTTTTCCTATACAACATCTGAAAACTACAGATGGGATGTCAACCTTATATGCTCTAATACAACCTTATATGAGACGTTCTGCCAAAGTGCTATGCACAATACATTACGGGTTTCGCGCAGGTGCAGTACGTTCTGCCGACGTGCTCTGCAACTACATAGTGCAAGTCATGAGGGAGGCAAAGCAGAAAAGTCAAACTCACTCAGTCACACTCACTTACACTATCTGGTTTAAGCCCATCACACATGCAGAACCTTTCCCCCAACACCAACTAACCAAAGTTGGCTGAAGTTCAGGAGTAGTCTGACTAGATTAAGGCCACGTGTACCTTTCTATTCGATTCAAATCGAATTTGAGTTAAATTTGAGTCAAATTTAACTGCTAACCACACCCCAACTTACTGTCGAACACCAGCCAACCATGGCCAAACCTCCCGTCCACACCCGAATGTTTTTAACATTTTGGAACATTCGGCTGGCGCAGCCGAACAGTAGCCAACCTCGCCGAACACCAGCCAACCACAGCCGACCTTGCTCCCGACCTACTCCTAACCATGGTTGGCGGAAGTTCGGCAGTGTTCGGGAGGCCGTATTCGGCTATGTGTGGCAGGGGCTAAACCTAGACTTTGTCCTTTACACTTTTGTCCTTTGACATTTTGACCTTTACCCTTTTGTCCTTTGACCTCTTGTCCTTTGACCTTTCAGTCCCGGGGAGTTTGCGGGGAGTGCTGCTCGGGTGGATGTTGTAGTAAGGATGAGGAGGAAGCCGGCTGTTGTGAGTGTTGGATGGCGTTCGCTGAATGCTGCAACCCAAACGCACCCAGTATGAAAACGTGCCTGGACTCCCTGTGTCCCAGACAAAAAGGGGTAAGATACAGTCCTGTAAATATCTTGTATTTAGGCCACACCAATTCAACCGATTGGTTCTCCTCCTGATTCGCCCTCTCTATTTTTTTCCTGATTTGCAAAGAAAAAAAATTCAGGTTCTGAATCAACTTCAGAACTCTCATATTCTGGCCCCAACAGTTGAAGAAAGTCCCTTTAATTTCTTCCTAGTTGTTACAGTTACAAACCAGCCTGGTATGTTGACTTCTTGACTCCTATAGTAGCATTTGAGGCTGTCATAGGATGCCTCGGCCTATTTTTTTGCCCTGTCGCTTCATATTTTTTTTCTTTATAAAAATCGAGAACCAATAAATCAAATTCGTGTGGCCTTAGGTAATTAAGTCATGTAGTAGTTCATGTAATGTCCTTTAGCACAGCCCTGTAGTCAATTTCTTCCCTGGCATTTCGGCTGCGTCCAGCCGCCTTCGTCAGATTGTAATGAACTCCACGAGGAAGGCAGCTGAATGCAGCGGAAATGTCAGTGAAGAAATCAACATATATTTCTGACAAATGCAATTCTGACAAGTGATTTTCAAATGTTAAAGTTTCATGGAAATATGCAAATCAACCTATTCCCAAGGGACCTAAAAATCAAATGAGTTTTTCAAATAAAAATTACAGGTTGTAGATGGAAAATCATATCATAGGATCACATTTTTCTGCCTAAGAATTTGGTACTGCATATTTTCTGACATATTTCAGGGACTTTTATTTTTCACATGCAAATTTTTCACGCACAGATTTTTCACGCGCAGATTTTTCACCCATTCCTACCACGATCTTAGAATGAACATCTCTATAATAATATAATTTTTATACAGCATACGAAATACTAGGTTGCCCAGTTGCACCGTGCAACCATATTTTGCTTGGTGCAACCTATTTCTACACCCAGGTAGCCCAGTGCACTCACCTAAATTTTGTGGTAAGGATGCCCCTTTCTTCCATTGGGAACGTTAACTGTTTATTGAGAAGTTCCCATGGAAGAGCTCATCACTGCAGGTAAGGGGGAACAACTCTGTCAGAAATGTATAAATGCACATTGCATTCTAACAAAGTTAATCATATTGTAGAAAAGTTTAAATTCGGGGCAACCTGGAATTTTGATGGGCAACCTAGCTTTCATCCTAGGTTGCCACTGGGCAACCTGGCTCAAAAAAGTATTTCGTACACTGGTACTGCATATTTTCTGACATATTTCAGGGACTTTTATTTTTCACATGCAAATTTTTCAGGCACAGATTTTTCACGCGCAGATTTTTCACCCATTCCTACCAAGATCTTAGAATGAACATCTCTATATACATGTATACAGCGTACAAAATACTAGGTTGCCCAGTTGCACCGTGCAACCATATTTTGCTTGGTGCAACCTATTTTTACACCCAGGTTAGCCCAGTGTACTACCTAAATTTTGTGGTACTTTCTTCCATTGGGAACTGTTGATTGAGAAGTTCCCATGGAAGAGCTCATCACTGCAGGTAAGGGGAAACAACTCTGTGTCAGAAATGTATAAATGCACATTGCATTCTAACAAAGTTAATCATAATGTAGAAGAGTTTAAATTCGGGGCAACCTGGAATTTTGATGGGCAACCTAGCTTTCATCCTAGGTTGCCACTGGGCAACCTGGCTATAAAAAGTATTTCGTACACTGATATAGCTTAGTGTAGTAAAGTGTGTCTGTTTTGTTTACAGAGATGTTCGACTGCAGCCTGTGTGAACTGTGAATGCTGCCAGGACTGTACCTGCTGTGGCTCGGAACCCATGTGTGAGGTAGGTCCATCTCAAGAACAATTTCATAAATATCTGTACATGTGCAATGATATCCCTATGAAATCAATAGAATTGATATTGCATCATTCTGTACATTCATTTCTATATATATCATTTGAAATGTGTGATTTTAAGTGACAACATTATACATGATTTTAAGTGGCAACATTATACATCAACACATTGTCAAAAAAAGTCACTGTGAAAAAGTACTATCAACAGCACATGTAATTTGCGTTATGTGCTGTTTTCTTTATGTTATGATTAAGGAAATACTTTAATTTAAGAATTGTATTGTAGGTACATTGATCACAGTTTTGTTAAAACAGTTGAAGCCATCAGAATGCCTGTAATTTTGTTCCTAAGCCACGTCAATACAAGCCAAGGTGCTCACCATTATTTTTTCACAGCGTAGGAGTCGGGTACAGAAGGCGAAAACTTTCCATAGCACAGAGTCCCAAAGACATGACCACAATAGGGGGTCTGGTGTTCTCCCTGAAAAATTTTGAAACTCATAACCCTCTGAGACACTATTTCCTGCTTATTGAGGGACAAAGTTCATTCTAAAGTCAGATTTTAATTTTTTGAAAGATTTATGGAGAGTAACAAGGTTCTCCCCAAAAGAAACGCCCCCACGCTGGTTGAAAGACAGTGTAGGGGGCTAAATCACAGCATAGGGGGTCCAAATCACAGCGTAGGAGGTCCCTGACTACGGTAGTATCCTCAAACAGCCTAGTGAGAACCCTGGGAAATCTCTGTTGATGTGTTCTAAAGGGAATAACTTGTAAGTTGAGATAAGCAAAGGTTCAACTCATGACTGACAGGTTGAATTTTGAATGCTACATGTACATGTATACACCTTCTCATTTTACATGACATCATAGCAACTTCCCTACAGTAGATGTACATTGCTATGAATAGGCTGACTATACCTGGTCCAACAATGTGTACAGAATTTTATGCCATACTATAGTCATAGCTGGGCCGCGATAATGTTTGATACAGGTGTTCTGGCCCATGTGATAACTACCCATATCACATGGGTTTCTAACCGTTATCACATAGGCTTCCAAAAATTCCATAGAATAATTCAAACGCATTTTGCGTGCGCCGCATGCGCCACTTAAAAAAATCAGAATACAGCAGCTAATGACTGTAGTGAGTGTTTTGGAGGCCATATTCGGCTGTGTGACAGGAGCTTCACTAACCTAATTTAAGGTACACAATGAACTCTTGTTGCATCACATTTTCACAGGGGAGTTCGGTTCCACATTTGTCCTAATCCCCATGCCACAACTTGATTGCCCCACATCCACCAAATTTCCCAAGAAGTGGGAGTAATTCTGGATGATTAGTATCTTTGAAAGGTTTACCTCCAAGGCTTATTTTGTCTTGTTAAGTCGTGGTGATTTCCCAGGGCACATGTACTAAGTGTTGATGTGCCAGCACTTTGTTTTGTCATGTCCAGACGGCCTGATTTCTCTTGAGGAAAGTCAGCCTTAGTCTTGCCTTCTTCAAGCAGTGTTCGAAATACTTTTCTGAGCCAGGGCAAAAACTAGGTAGCGCATAAGAATTTTAGGTTCTTGTGATTGGCTTACACTAATTCGATCTCTTGCGTGGCCGCCGTCAGTCCCAGATCAAAGGGCTGCATATTTTGAGGTTGCGCGGTGTGCTACCTGAGTCAGGGAGCAAGTAGCGCACAAGAAAATCAGGTTGCGCGGCGCTACCGCGCTACCGGGTATTTCGAACACTGTTCAAGTAAGGCCACACTGACTTAATTTTATGGATGACATCCTCTGGAGACCCCAAAACTAATGTGAGAGGGTGCAAAAAAAATCCAGCAAAAAAAAATGCTGCCAAGGCACAGGAATACAAAGCTGGGATTGTGAATTTGCGGTAGTACATAGCGACTTTTACGACAAGCCGGCACATGCTGGCCTTTTGCGGCATTTACAATGTATGACTATGAGTTCTGGGGGTCCGTGCAGCCTTGGTAGCCTGGGTACCATCCTCCGTAGTTACTGCTCTAATGTCCCTATTGTCGCAAGCTACCCGACTAAAGATTAAATTAAACGCGACTTACACAACTTTTGCACAAGTTTTAACTGCGTGTGACACGACTTTTACACGACTTTCAATCGTGATTTAAACACGATTAAATTTTACACGACTTTTGCACGAGAAATAAACAACTTGAAGATAAAACCGCAATGGAAAACGCTTGGTACTTTAGAGAAGTTAATCAAGATCAGTACAGCTGTAACTGCCTCTGCTGGGGGTGTTTGAAGATTCAAAGCTGTCAGCTGTACTGTGAAGACAGAGCACTGTTCCATGTGTTCAGCACCCACCAAACCACCTGTAAGGTCACACCCACATCTGTGACAAAGTCAGGCAGTTTGTATTATAATCCCAGGGAGAGAGGAAAAGTCAGATGTCGATGTAACAAATATCACACCACTGGAGGGTACTGGAAAGGTCTGTCCAGTGGGAGGCATTGCTAATTACCAGAACAGCCCCATAAGGGCAGGTTTTTTAAGCTGCAGGAAACTCCAAATGCTGCCAGTGCCAACAATAAATTGTACCAACATCTAGTTTCTACCAGTGATGTACATGTATTGTAGTTGCCTTCTTAAAGGTTATCCAATGCAATTTCAGGGCGGCAAACTGGATTTTTAAAGTCAATTTTCTGGTCATTCTTTTAATCAAATTACTGTAGTAAGTTGAATCAACCCTATCCCATAGCTTACTGATCTATGAGGCAAAAATGCAATGTCGCTGACGGAAAACAGTTGCTTGTTTCATATCGTAGGCTGTTTCTAGCTATTTATTGGTGGTACCAGAAAATAAAGAGACTCCTCACGTAGCTTGCTTTGGGAATATTTCAAGTACTTCAAGTATGAAATGATGATGAAAATGTGCTAAGAAATGCATGGTGGTAAATGTCAATATCAGACAGATTTCCTCATCCAGAATATTTTTGGTTTTGCCACCCTGAAATTGCCTTTAAATGGCAGGAAACTCCAACTGCTGCCAGTGATTATATCAACAGAGTTGCTACCAGTGATGTATTTTAGGTCTCTTCTTAACATTCACAACACAGCGTGAGTCTAGCTCGACTAAACAGACTGCAAATTGTTTTGGAACTTTAGTTGGGGAGACCGTTTAGACTACAGCAAACTGATGGAATGGGTATTTTCTACTGCTTGAATTTGTCACAATTTAAAAGATTGTTAATTTCCCTTGGATTATTAGAATAGATGGATCGAAAAACTGCATAGTCTAGCTTCAGTTGTACTGTATTTGTTACAATACAAAGATTGTTAGTTTCCCTTGTATTATTTAGGAATAAGGCTACACCAATTTGATTTGTTGGTTCTCAGATTTTTTTAAAACTCTGCTTATAATAACTGGAAAAGGTAACTTTTGAAAACAAAGTCTGATGACCAGGTTTATGCCTTGGTGCACTCAGTTATATGGAGTGAATACTGTCATATTCAAGTTTTTTCCACCCTGCCCTCTGCTTTTATGATGTTTACTTGCTATATTTTCACCTTAAAATGTCCGAGAAATAATGGTATAGCCTAATAAAAAAGAAAAACTGCACAGTCTACCTTGAAATTAGTCATAACAACTGTGTGTCTATAGAAAAACCGTCCAATACCATTATTCCCTCTCTGCTCCAATGGTTTTGCATACGGCAACGAGAAGCCCATCTAAATCAATACAAATGGCTTTCTATACTTAGAGCAACATTAATCTGGCACCCGGGGAGCAGTTTACGGTTGTCCAGTGGGACATTGTAGGCTGGCGATTTGTTTTCCAACCCAGCAGAAATTACAGTATTTGTCATGCCGCAAACTTTGCTGTGCAGCTTTCAGTGCAGCTCCATGTGGTACTGTTTTGACGGATGACGCTTTTTGGATGCTCCTGAAGAGTTTAATGGAAAACTTCCAGGCATGTTGTTCCGTCATTACGAAAGATTAGTTTAAAAGATATCAGCACCAGCACTTTAAGTTTCTTTACATTGTGGTTTAGTGTTAAAAATACCCATCTGCATTTTTCAGAGACATTTTCGAATTCATGATTGCAGAAGAAAAATTAAGCAACCTGCAACTTTGCAGACTGGAAAAAATCAGGCTACTGGGGTTCAATAATGGTGTTAGCTTCCGTGCATGTGGCCACAGTTTTGCCCAGATGCGCCACACAAACAACACATTTTGCTTCTAAACCTAGGTATCACAGTTTTTATTGGTGAAATTAAGTACTTCTTTGCTGTTATTGGCTAGTATAAAAATTTCCACTAAGCTGAAAAAGATTTAAAAAATTTTTTAAAAACATTTGCAGAAAATATTCATTCCAAATTGCAGAACAACATGTTGACATTCTGCAATATTGTAGAACACTGAAAAAATATTTCTACATGTACCACTGGATATCAGTACTTAACATTGTGTTTTTTGTTCAATTAAAAAAAAAATTAGGAAAAATTGATGGCACTTTTTTTCTAGTCCTCTGTCTTTGATTGGAATTGATGAGCTCATTTGATAATAATTGCCTTGTTTATATGTACATAATTCATCAATAGAAAATTGTAGGAATTCTAGAGTTGATTTATGTGTATAATAAGTAAAGATTGTGATTTATGAAGTTCTTTAATATATGGTAATAAACAATTATTATTATATGAGTTTCGCATGCTGTCACATACATTGTATCTCAAACAAGACAATTGTTGTAGTATGCAGAGTTAAGCATTGCAAGTTTCTTTTATTTTCTTAATGCTAACATATTGCATACAATGTAGCTCTATATGATACAAGTTTGCACTTGACGGATTATGATTCCAGATAAAGGTAGACATTGCAGTCCCAGTTTATAATATGGACGAATGATTTTTGGTATTGCCTAAAGTGTCCACACTTATTGGCAAATATGTTACAGCTTTCTTGTACATCGACTTTGTCATTTCTAGGTCGCTATCCTTCTTGATGGCCCTCTGCAAATTGTATGCAGGGCTTGAAATCCTTTTTTCTGCATACCTGCACTGGGGCAGGTAACATTGAAACTTACCTGCACCAGACAAATTTTACCTGCACCACTCAGAATTTAGGAAGTATGGATCATACTAAAACTGTTCAGAAACCATTGCAATTATTTCTTATGATTATACATGTACACTTCGTAGGTGGTGATAGTCAATGCAGCTAATGAAAATCCACATACACCTACATGTACATGTACACATAAACCCAGTACATGGACCGGTGCAGGTTAGGTGCAGGTAGACATCAGAAATACCTGCACAGCTGCAATTTTACCTACACTAACCTGCATATGCCCTGGTATGATACCCGACTGTTATACATTGTAGCACGTCGGCAGAACGTACTGTGCCTGCGCAAAACCCTGGTTTTTCACGTTGGATGTTTGGTCAACGTTGCATCAAAATTTTGCCTGTTGCAGAAGATATCTTTTCCTATTATCTGAAAACTACAGACAGGCTGTCAACCTTATATGCTCTAATACATTACGTCAACCTTTTATGAGACGTTCTGCCAAAGCGCTATGCACAATACATTACGGGTTTCGCGCAGGTGCAGTACGTTCTGCCGACGTGCTATACATTGTATAATATACTTCCTTCATTAAAGAATGATTAACAAGATTAAGGCAGTAGCTGACTGTGCCTAATTGGTAGACAGAAGCACCCAACCTGAGAATCCCTGATGGTTGAAACACTTAAGAACAAGACATGACTGCTCAGCCCTCCAGGGATGCTAAACTCCTAACAACTCATGCATAAATACAATCCACCAGATCAATGTGTCTTTCCATATACAGGTCCCTGGGAAATTGCTCAAGTTTCACATCCTGCATTTGTAGACAGGTGGATAGGTCCTGAAGGATGGGTGTGTTGTTATGTAACTCCCTAATGAGTTACCTGTAATTACCTTCGTCAAGAAGTTATGTTATATGATAGGTACACCATACATGTATAGGGATTGGCTATTTTCTTTAAACAGTTATAACTTGGGGTGTGGTGCATGTATCTTAATACATCTATATTTGGTAGGTAGGTTGAGGTTGGGACGACTGAAATGAAGGTCAATCATGGGTCATCTAGTGGCTTTCTATGGTACTGCAGCGGTGTACATTTTTTTCGTACATGGGTATGATATCTCATGTTATGGACATGCTCTGGTCTTGTTTTCATTGGGTTACTTAGCGTCCTGTAAAGACTTCTAGCAGAGCAGCATTTGAATTGTATGTATACAGTGGATACAGCTCTCCTCCAAACAACAGCATATGTAATGGATGGCATTTCAGTACCAAGGGTGTCATGAGATGCAATGGGAGTTAAGCTCCTGTCGCACATTCAGAACCTTCCCCCAAACACCAACCAACCAAGGTTGGCTGAAGTCTGACCAGATTTAAGCCACGCCTACCTTTCTATACGAATCGAATCGAGATTGAGTTAAATTTGAGTCATACATTCAAATGTATTTGACCCCAAACACACCCTGAACACTACTGACTTGCTCCTGAACACCAGCCAACCACCAGCCAACCATTAACCTCCTATTCACGCCAGAATGTTTAAAACATGTTGAAACATTCAGCTAGCGCAGCCTAACAGTAGCCAACCTGGCCAAACACCAGGCAACCTTGCTCCCGACCTACTCCTAACTATGGTTGCTGGGAGCTCGGCAGTGTTTTGGAGGCCATATTTGGCTATGTGTGACAGCGGCTTTACAGCTTGCACCTATGTAGTGCTTTCAGATTTTCCCCACTATAGCACTGTCTGTACAACACAAAGAACACTCATACATGGTTTGACATGTGGTGATGCCACGGCTTTACATAATGAGGGGAGCGAGACAAAGACATAGAGGGGCTAGCTCTGAGAAGGCAGGTAGTCGATAAAAGTTACTTGATTGAAAACACTTGGCAACCAGCTTGCAGGTCGAGCATTGATTCCATGCTCCTCCATGGTCTGTCAAGTTTTTAGCGATCAATGGTAGCCGTCTCTTTCCAGAGTGTGTTGTAAGGTTTGGGACGATGTTTCTCATCCTATCATGGGGTTAATGATTCAGTGACCTCCGGTAACTGGTGTTTGTGGTTGACCTGACACAACCCCAGTAAACTTTCTGTGTCGTACAAGACGGTCTAGTTATTGTGTAGGGACGAAGTTCAGTGTATAGCACGTCATTGTACATGCCGTGCATGCTAATATAGAATTTGGAGAATTGGTTTTCTGTGAGTCTGAAGGGTCTCTTTAAAAATGTATATTGATGATGCTTCTTGAGTTCTGCTTGAAAAATAATAAAGAAAGTACGTATAGCCATACGGATTTATTGTTCTTCTCGTTTTTCTCGCGTAATTATGTTTACCTTCGCAGAAGTTTCTTCCTCTTCTTCTCCAAACACTTGTGGTCAATGACCTGGACCGGATGGCTTTCACCATGGTAACTGGTGCTGTAGCAGACACCCTGTGGTGTTGGATTAAATTATGTAGCAAGTGGTCTGACAGAGTTGGAGGAGCTGGTCACCATATATATGTGTTTTAGTACGTATGGATGAAGAGCACTAGTTCGTTAGGATAGACCATGTGAAGGTAAACATTATGCATTTGCTTTGCAAATGGTACCTTTCTACATGTTGTTCAAATCCTACTTGAAAGCAATATGAAAGATTCAATTACAATGTCATCATCCTCATAGCAGGATACGATCTGTACATTAGGCTGAGAAAAAAAATGTAAGATCAGATGCACTGGACTGGAACCAGAGTTGGTTTGAAGGAATATAGTTATTAACTTTTTTACGATAATATATCAGCAAAGCTCACAGTAGCCTCCTACCTTATACAGTAACTCATCTTATGCTTTTTGTCTACATCATGTGGCTATAATGAAAAAGTGAATCAATATTTAGCCTCAAGCTAAGCTTTGTAGCTTTTGATAATAATCATCAAAAAGTACAGAAGCCTATCCATCTTCTACTATCTTTTGAATACCCATATAGGGAATGCATTATTGGTATGGTTATTGTCTGCCAGTGATCCATTACAATCCCTTGGTACTTCACCCACCACTACATGAGCACGTAGCCAGAACGTACTGTGCCTGCGTGAAACCCATAAGGTATTGTGCATAGCACTTCGGCAGAACGTCTCGTTTAAGGTTGTTTTTGCGTATTTAAGGATGACATCCCGTCTATAGTTTTCAAATGTTGTGTCAGAAAAGATGTCATCTGCAACAGGCAAAATTCTGATGCAACCTTGACCAAACATCCAACGAAAACCGTGAAAAATCCGGGTTTCGTGCAGGTGCAGTACATTTTGCTGACATACTACCCACCACTACATGTATCTTTCCTCATCTACCATTATGAATTGTTTGCAGAGCTTCTTGACTTAAATGAGAAATTTGACAAAATATCATTTATGATTTTACAAGTACAATCATTAATGTTAATGCTTATGAAGCAGGCACTTTAAAAGCGGAAGCAATGTGGACGATAGTTCTATTTTAAGCTGCTGTAATCTGTTATTTCGGTCACGTTTCTTTTTAATATGAATCCACCCCAACTGCAATGGACCCGGTAGATATGACCTCTGTCTGAAGGTCAGACTTTATTCTTCATCTAAGGATAAGTTCAATACCAACAGGCCATTAGCTATAGGCCACACCAGTTTAATTTCTTGGTTCTCAGATTTTTCCAGGAAAAATTTGAAGAGACAGGGTTAAAAAAAAGGCCTAGGCATCCTATTATAGCCCCTGCAATAGGAGCCATACATTGTACATCCAACATACCAGGCTGGTTTATAATTCAATGAATCTTGAACTTTTAATCAAATGACTGCATTGATAGATGGAAAAACTGTAACAACTAGGAAGACAAGGAATTTCTTCAACTGTTGGGGACAGAATATGAGCATTTTGGAGTTGATTCAGGAGCCGGAATTTTTTTGGGGGGGGGGGGGGCAAATCAGAAAAAAAAGGAAGAGGGCAAATCCAAGAACCAATTGATTAAATTGGTATAGCCTAAACTGCTGAGTGCTATGCTATTGTGTCTGGTATCTTCTATTATACACACCCTTCATTGATTTATCCATCAATTCTGCAAGTTGTCTTTTGTGCAAAGTGTTATTAACCTTCTCCCTGCTGCCTGACCCCATAACCAGTACAAATCTAGTGCCAAACTGCTACCTTAGCAGGCTGAAGGTTAAAAAATATCAATATTTTTCTCTCATGTTGATACAGGCAGCAGAAGGATGATTTTGTGGACAGTTTTTACTGCCGCAGTGCACATAATGTACCTTTTCTTTCCGTGCCGCCTAAAGCTGCATTGTGTAACATTAGGACAATACAAAAAGTCAATTTTCTGGTCATTTCTTTACAAAGTAAGTTGAATCAACCCTACTCCATTGCAAATATGTGTCATTCAGGAAGTGGAGGTGCGAAAATATGATACCTTATGAGTGGAAACATAAGCTGGAAACACATCTGTTAGCCATATTTGTTTACATTCTGATATTTTGTGGTGGTGCCACAAACTTCAAGTGTGCATCATGTGGGCTTTTTTAGCGCCAACCATCAATGTCAGAAATGTGAGATAATTGCACAAATATGTTGACAAGTGGAAGCAAATTACAATCACACAAAGATTTTTTCAATTGAAGTATTTCAATTTTTGGTGCAAAAATGTTACATAATGCCCCTTTGTTTGTTTGTTTGTTTGTTTATTAGATTACTCCATTAGTGGTAAAAACCACTAATCTTCCTGGAGTCCACATAAAATCCAAAATTATAACAACAGAAATGTACAGAATTCAACACAATATTTACATAAGTTGAATAAATTAAAGTAATTAACATAATTAAGTAACATAAGCTGAGTTTGAAATCAAAGTGATCACTAACATTAAATAAAGTAACATAATTAAGTAACATAAGGTGAGCTCGAGGTCAAAGTGATGATCAAAATAAATTATAATAAATATAGTCAACTATGAAACAAATTTACAACAAAATATCTCTTGATTTAACAAAAATGATAATGCAACTCAAACCAGAGTGGGAGAGGTCAGAGGCCAGAATGAAAATAAATTATAGTGGGGCAACTGGGGCATTCAAAATCAAGGTACAGCGTTGGAAAGGTTTCGCAGAAGTTTGACAAAGTACTGGCCAGGAAGCGAGTAAATCGTGGTAAAGCCGCATATACAGAAGGAGCATCATAATCTGATGATAAGTGGGCACTTTGTACAATTGATCTCTGGTCTGCTATTGAACGACCCAGCCTCTGCAAGAACTATCTACTTATGAAGCAATATCTGGTCGGAATATCAGTGCCCTAGCCTCGGCACCAAGCCAAAAAAGCACTCCAAGTTGCCAGACATTTAGGAAAACTTCTAAATTATATTTGCCACCAGTTAGAAGACCCTGCCAATACGATTAGGCTGTAACTGATGTAATTTCCGATGAATAATTAACCAACAAAAGGGAGAACATGGATCAGAGCTCGAAATACTTTTTTCTGCACTGGTGCAGGTAACATTGAAAATTACCTGCACCAGACAAAATTTACCTGTACCACTCAGACTAAGAGAAATATGGATCCTACTAAAAACTGTTCAGAAACCATTGCCACTATTTCTTTTATACTTCATACATGTAGGTGGTAATAGTCAATGCAGCAAATAAAAACCCATATACACCTACATGTAAACCTAATACAATACATGGACTAGTACAGGTTAGGTGCAGGTAAACATCAGAAATACCTGCACAGCTCCAATTTTACCTGCACTAAGGTACATATGCACCCAGTATTTCGAACCCTGCCGGCAGAAACAATGTATGATTTATTTTGTTTTCTGATAAAGACTCTATTTGAAGCAGTGGCGATTATCTGCTTTAAAAATTACCGTTATTATTTTTACGACAAATCGCAACCGACAAAATTGGTGGCTAATAACTTTGATCCAATAATACTTAGTAAATACATGTGAATTGCTGTACATGGCAAGAATTTAAATTTGCAGCTAGCGCAGGAATTAAAGGATATCCAGAGCTGGAACGGTGGTTTTTGCGGAACAATTATTTATGAATATCAGGAATTTGATGGAGAAGAATCGTTGTGGGGTGGAAAAGGGTTGTGTGCAAGTGTGAATTAAGTTCTAAACAGGAAATAGTTTAGATGTGAAAGCTTGATTATGAATAAGCTAAGGCCACACCAATTTTATTTGTTGCTTCTCAGATTTTTTCAGAAAAAATATGAAGCGACAGGGCGAAAAAAAAATAAAATAAAAACAAGCCTGGTCATCCTATTATAGCCCCAAATACTAGAATAGGTGCCATGAAGTCAACACAACAGACTGGGTTAAAATTTAAACAATGAATTTTGAACTTTTAATCAAACCACTGCATTGGTAGATGTAACAACTGTAACGACTAGAATTTGTAGAAAGAAAAGGACTTTCTTCAACGGTTGGAGGCAAAATATGTGCATTTTTGAGTTTATTCAGAACCAGAAGAACCAGAATTTTATTTTTTTTGCAAATCAGAAAAAAGAAGAGGCGAATCTGAGAAGCAACAAATTAAATTGGTGTGGCCTAATGGGAAGGAACAAAAAGCAAAAATATGATATGTAAACAAACTGTTGGCCTGAAGGAGAAAAATGGTTAGGTTAAGCAGACCTAATTTCTATGTAAGGCCACACCAATTTGATTTGTTGGTTCTCTGATTTTTTTAAAGAAAAAATATGAAGTGACAGGGCAAAAGACAGGCCTAGGCACCCTATGACAGCCCTAAATGCTACAATAGGAGCCATGAAGTCGGCATACCAGGCTGGCTTATAATTTAAACAATGAATTTTAAAATTTCAATCAAACCGTTGCATTGATATATAGTGCGCGATAAAGGAACAACTGTAACAACTAGGAAGAAAAGGACTTTCTTCAACTGATCGGACCAAAATATAAGCATTTTAGACTTGATTCAGAACCTGATTTTTTTTCTTTCCTTTTTTTTTTGTGTGAATCAGACAAAAATGAAGCAGGCGATTCCGAGAACCAATTGATTAAATTGGTGTGGCCTAAAAATGGTTATTTTCACAGACCTAATTTCTAGAATAATATCTGTGGTGATTGGCAGGCCAACACAGCTCCTAACTTCACCCTGTCCTGCACAGTTACTCCCTGAATTTATAAAATCTTTTCCCTCAATTATGTTGTACCGAACAAGCTTTCGAGTTTAAATAAAGGCTTACTACTACTACTACTACTACTACTACAATTAGTTTTCATTAACCTAAAGCCTACACTCCCCACCCACACATACATAATGTACACACAAGGACATCAAGAAAATCCACTCAATTATCTTGAGTAATCCCCAAACATACTGATAAAACAAACCGTAAAACAAAGCCCTTAGAAAGAAAAAGAAGATGTGATGTAGTGTCTTGTGTGACTGTTTATTCCTGACAATAGAGGCAAGCAGATCTTATGAGAACAGTGGCTATGCAGTGTACGAAATACTTTTTTGAGCCAGGTTGCCCAGTGGCAACCTAGGATGAAAGCTAGGTTGCCCATCAAAATTCCAGGTTGCCCCAAATTTAAACTCTTCTACATTATGATTAACTCTGTTAGAATGCAATGTGAATTTATACATTTCTGACACAGACAGAATTGTTACCCCTTACCTGAAGTGATGACCTCTTCCACAGGAACGTCTCAATAAACAGTTCCCAATGGAAGAAAGGGGCATCCTTACCACAAAATTTAGGTAGTGCACTGAGCTACCTGGGTGTAGAAATAGGTTGCACCAAGCAAAATATAGTTGCACGGTGCAAGTGGGCAACCTAGTATTTTGCACGCTGGAACAGTGGCAGAATGTTAGGCAGAATCTGATTCAACAATGTGACTGCACATATCCAGTACTTGTTCCTAAGATATACTGACTGCCAGATGTTGCCTAACTGTACAATGTGTGTTCCTCTACAGTGTGGAGACTGTGACTGTGCCTGTGCATGCCAACCACCAGAGTGTGAGACCATCAACTTCTTATGTTTTGAAGTCAGGTTAAAATAACCTGCAAGGTTATTGTCAAGAATGACTACAACTGAAGACACCATTGCAAGTCAGTTTGTCTTCTTATCATCAAGTCATCTGGCAGAACAACACTGAACAATCATGCATTGTCCAATGAGGATGTTGGACAGGATGAACTCATCATTTACTGTTGTCCAATGAGGATGTAGGACAGGAAGAACTCATTTACTGTTGTCCATGAGGAAGTAGAAAAGGAAGAACTCATTGACTGTTTGTTGTCCAATGAGGATGTTAGACAGGAAAAATTCATCTGCTGTTGTCCAATGAGGATGTAGGACAGGAAGAACTCATCTACTGTTGTCCAATGAGAATGTAGAACAGGAAGAACTCACCTTCTGTTGTCCAATGAGGATGTAGGACAGGAAGAACTCAGCTACTGTTGACCAATGACGATGTAGGACAGGGAGAACTTATCTTCTGTTGTCCAATGACGATGACTATAGGACCAAATATGGTGAGGAAGATGCCAAACCATATCAGCTTCTCATTCGTTGCTTATCTACCTATGACAGAGTAGATGTAGAATGTATTTTTTAAAGCTCTATCCCAGCAGTGTTTGTAAAGTAATCCAGAATGTACTATAAAAATTAGTATGTTGCTTCCAAATATTTGTTGCTATGGATACCATTCCATCAACATGGGACCAAAAATGTATATATTGATATGGTCTTCTCAGTATTCCATTCCAATGTTATTCTCAGTTTTGCAGAAAAAAAAGCAATACAATGTAGTTTCCAATTTCACTTTGCAGTATTTTTGTATCATGTACAAAATTAATGTTGTATAGAAATGTTTGAATTTCAGTGTGTAAAGTGTTCTGTAAGATGGTAGCAACTGCTCACATTCACACTGTAACATATCACTGTACCAAAAGTTGGATTTGCCAATCGTAGTAAATGCCATTAAAGTCGAGTAATGTTTACTTTGTAAACAATCCCAGACTTTACAATTACGGTAGTAAATAAAAGTCAAGTACAGTAATTTTGAACTTACATGTATCAATATTTGTAAATGAAATTACCGAACTTGACTTTTATTTACTACCATTGTCAAGTCCGGTACTGTTTACAAAGTAAACATTACCCGACTTGAGTGGCATTTACTGCCATTGGTAAATCCAACTTTTTGTGCAGTGATATGTTTTTTATTCTTCTTTTAGCAACTGGTAACAAAATGACGGCCAGTTGTATTTGTGATAGATCTGTGCATGAATGTTATTGTTCTTATTGTTTAAAACTAAATGTAGCTGTGATATTTTTTGTTGAACTATATGCCTAAGGCCACACCAATTTAATTTGTTGCTTCTCGGATTTGCCTCTTCATTTTTTTCTGATTTGCAAAAGAAAAAAAAAATTCTGGTTCTGAATCAAGTAAAAAATGCTTATATTTTACCCTTTTTCAAAATTCATTGTTTAAATTTTAATTCAGTCTTTTGTGTTGACTTTATGGCACCTATTCTAGCATTTGGGGCCATAATAGGGTGTCCAGGCCTGTTTTTTTTCTTTTTTCGCCCTGTTGCTTCCTATTTTTTCTGAAAAAATCCAAGAAGCAACAAATAAAATTGGTGTGGCCTAACATTTTAATGTTATTTTAGTTAACTATTGATGTGATTTTAGGTTGTTTCAACTTCTGGCACTGGCACTATAAAAGGTTTATTAACAAATGTATATTGTGCTATTTGTCATATTTTGTCGCAATTATAGGCTTGCAAATTCTTTTTTTTATCAGAAGTCATCTTGCAAAATGATGATCAGAAGTGACTAGTGCAATTCCGTGTAAGAAGACTTGCATTTTTGCAATGTAGAGATGCCACCTAACAAACCCCATTGGAACTGCAGGTTTGCTTTGACATCAATGTCCCACCACTGTTCATTAGATGGCCTGTACTTTGCAGGCATTTGTAACAAGGCTGGCAATGAAAACATACATTGCCATGGCGACGGTGGTTGCTGTTAGGGTTATTGTTTGCATGGCACTGCGGCCCTGCCATCATTTCATGATTTTGAGGAAGACTTGGTACCTATACAGATACAGTGCACTCCCCCCCCCCCTGAGTGTATAGTGAACAAGCCCTGGGGTCACAGAAAGTAGGGCATCCGGGAGAGGCAGGGTCCCAAGGGTTTCTAGGAATGTGGGCATAGATGTAGGTCAGAGACATGCCTGTAGAAATTCCATTCCTGTGGACAAAATGCCTGTACAATTCCTAGAATTCTTGCGAATCACACACAATACTGTACCATTTGGCTCCTCCCTGAGACGTCGCCAAAAACTTGACAACAGTGCTAATGAACGAGTATAGGAGTTGCTTTTATTGATAAGGGCTATTACATAGCAATTTCAGGGCCTTGTTCTGCAGTTTAACATGCTGATGACTTCGTATATTATTACCTTCAACGTTTTTTTCACATGGTAAGGCCACATAAATTTAATCAGTTGGTTCTCTGATTCACCAACTTCATTTTTTTTTTTTGAAAAAAAAATCTGGTTCTGAATCAACTTCAAAATGCTTATATTTTGGCCCCAACAGTTGAAGAGAGTCCTTGTCTTCCTAGTTGTTACAGTTTTTCCATCTGTCAATGCAGCAGTTTGATTAAAAGTTCAAAATTCATTGTTTGAGTTACAAACCACTCTGGTATGTTGACTTCATGGCTCCAATCGTAGCATTTGGGGCTATCATAGGATGCCTACGTCTGTTTTTTTTCGACCTGTCGCTTCATATTTTTTTCTGAAAAATTCCGAGAACTAACAAATGAAATCGGTGTGGCCTAGTGGCCTACCCGGTACGTAGTTACGTTCACTGACTGTTTTGCGCTGTTGTTCTGGCGACAATCGACAGGTGGCGCGTGACACTGTGTCACAAGCGGTCTCCCTAGGCGGACTCAACCACGACCCTCTATACACACATACATACCGTTATACCAAATCAGCAAAGTGAGTCGTTGGAGACAGGCCACGATCTGTGGAAACCTTTTTGTAGACTGATGAGATATCGACAGCAAGCCCGCAAATAATTGTGACCCATGAACAGAAGGCGTAAACAAGACGTCCAGGGAGACGTATTTATCAAATCTGTATTGATTCTCCTGTCGCAGATTTGGCGACTGTCCACGGTCCTGTACGAGTTACCTTTAAGTCGATACGCATGGAGGCACATAAATTGTTGTTAGGCCACACCAAGTAATATTTATGGCTGACGTCTGCGCGCGCATTGATTTTGGCCTGTTCCCAGAAAAAAAAAAAGAAGAAATTCCGCTTCCTGTAACTATGACCAAAGAGTCACGAAAGTGCCGCAAATCGCAAGATAAAGGGAAGATGGGATGAAAGGAAAGAAACAGAACAGGACGACAACTGCTGTTCCACTGATTTATTGCTATTTTCATGACAAATACAAGACTTGTTGGTTTTTACACTGTGTTCTCTCATTCAATTTGTGTCCTAACATTTGTCGTCCCTTATAATATTTCAAATCTAGGCATCTTGTTTTTTCGGCCCTTCTTGTTTTTTTTCCGCGCTCTCGCATTAGATTTAGGGTCTCCAGAGGACGTCATCCATAAATATTACTTGGTGTGGCCTTACAGTGTGAATGGACTAACGTCCAGAAACGTTATGAAGGCTATATATACATGTACATTCAAGTACTGCACAAAATCCATTATCTTTACACGCCTTAACACATGCGTAAAGGTTCTGTTTCTTCACTTGTGTTTACCTTTACGTATGCTTTAAGGTGTGCTTAAAGATAGGATTTCTTGCAGTGAAGTATGAATAGGACCAGACTAAGAATGTTTGTGATAACCTAGTATGGTAGCGGTAGACATACTTACTGGGGAAAAGGTAATATGTTAAAGGCATCCAATGCAATTTCAGGGCGGCCAAACAAAAAATATTCTGGATAAGAAAATCTGTCTGATATTGACATTTTCTGCCATTTCTTTGCACATTTTCGTCACCATTTTATACTTGAAGCGTTTGAAATTGCCCCAAAACAAGCTACATTAGTTGTCCCAGGCCTTTATTTTTGGTACCACCTATAAATAGCTAGAACCAGCGTACGATACAAAACGAGCAAGCGTTTTCCTTCAGCAAAATCTCATTTTTGCCTCACAGATATCAGTATGCTATTGGATAGGGTTGATTCAACTTACTACATTAAAAGAATGACCAGAAAATTGACTTTGAAAATCCAATTTTGCCGTCACGAAATTGCATTGGATGCCTTTCAGTGTACAAACATATGCACTATCATTTATAAATGATACATATTCCTAAATGGCCGGGGGGCTAGCTGGAAGTTGGTGGTTCATGAAGGTAAGGCGCAAAACCCAAGGATTTTGTTTATTTGTTTCTTTATTTGTTGTTCGCACGTAAAGAAATAACATAATAAAACAATAAAATAGTGACAATAACAAACATGCAGGGGAGGCCTGAAACCTAAAAGGCTTATCTAGGGCCTACCCTAAACAAAATATAAGTATAATGCTGTTACAAAACAACGTTGAATTAAACAGGTAATGAAAATACAAAAGGATAGGAAACTTGTAAACTAGTTTACTATACATTCGAAAATACTACACATTGTCAAGTGTCGGCATGAAAGTTCATCTGAGTTGGTAAATAACATTATGAAGAATTTACTTCAAGAGAGGCATAAAAGAGGCCATATACATCAGGGCACTTCAACCTTTGCCCAACCGGGACGGGGGGCGATATCGACTTCAGACAACCTTTGACCCTTTGGTGACGTCACACGTGAGACAAATCACGTGTCCACAGCATTTGGGTCAGATAGCTGAAGAAGACTGAGAGATTCAGTCGAAAATTTCGGTGAGTGAAATCTTTGAGTTGGAGAACAGTTTAAATTCTTCATAACATTGTCAAGTGTGTTTGTGAAATTCTGGAAAACGCCTATCAATTCCTGTATCGGCTTCTTCGTATATCAGGACACAGCGCAGTGTATTGGCCTAAAGGATTTGGCTTGCTGCCTAAATCGATCCTTTCCTACAGCCTTATGGATGTGTCTCCAGAGAAGACGCAGTGTCTAAAGAGCAAATGTTGAAATGTCATTTGGCAACATGTAGTTCGTCCTGCTCTCTTACTACATGTATGTGATTGAGACGAACGTGCGTGTCATTTAGTTTGTGCCTCAATAAAGCCCCTGTCACACATTCAGAACCTTTCCCCGAACACCAGCCGACCGAGGTTGGCTGAAGTTCGATCGGGAGCAGTCTGACCAGATTTAGGCCACGCCTACCTTTCTATAGGAATCGAATCGAGTTTGAGTTAAATTTGAGACAAATTGAACCCCCGAACACTGCTGACTACTCCCGAACACCAGCCAACCATGGCCAAACCTTCAGTCCACACCCAAATGTTTAAAACATTTTGAAACATTCCGCTTCCGCAGACGAGCAGTAGCCGACCTCGCCGAACACCAGCCAACCACAGCCGACCGTGCTCCCAACCTACTCCTAACCATGGTTAACGTTGGGGGGAGTTCGGCAGTGTTCGGGAGGCCATATTCGGCTATGTGTGACAGGGGCTTTAATCTAAATAGTCTAAGATGTGAGATTTTAAGATTTTGTACCCACCATTAAAAGTATCCTACTACATAGCCGTAATTGAACCTCTAACTGTGTTCGCCCAAATCAACTCAGTAGCAACATACTGGCATCTGGTGGGTAGTCACTGCAGGTCTAGACAACCTAAATAGGTATCGATTATAGGATACTGGTTTGAGCTGACGGCACGATAACTCTCGTACTTCTTTGACAGAAAGTCAACAATAGACGGTAACTTGAATTGCATTGGATTGGGTAGGAATGGTACTACTGGTCCTCTAACGGCTTAGGACGGCCAGGGATCAACTATGACTAAAGCCCCTGTCACGCTTAGCCGAATGTGGCCTCCCGAACACTACCGAACTCCCCCCACCATGGTCAGGGGTTGGTCGGGAGCAAGGTTGGCTGGTGTTGGGCGAGGTCGGCTACTGTTCGGATGTGCCAGCCAAATGTTTCAAAATGTTTAAAAAATTCAGGTGTGAACGGGAGGTTTCGCCATGGTTGGCTGGTGGTTGGTTGGTGTTCCGGAGTATGTCTGCAGTGGTCGGAGCGTAGTCGGGTCGGCTATGTTCGGCAACCTTGGTCGGCTGGTGTTCGGGGGAAGGTCCTGAATGTGTAACAGGGATCATTCTTAAACCTAGCAGCAGTGTAGCTTCACAGGTTACGTCTCTATAATTGATATATAGGGCTAAACGAAGGTTATTAATTAATTAACTAAAATCAGGACAGAAGGTGGGATTTGTACTAAGCTTTGAATTCTCTGAGTGTACAACAATGTAGAAGAGTCAGCGACATGTCTAGGCAGGCTGTTCCAGACAAAGACAACAACAGTCACAGAGACTTAGCTGTAATTCACATTTATTTATCGATATCACGGACTAACTCGCACAAATCGGTATCAAATCAGTTAGAAACGTCAGACATTTCTAAACAATGGTTATCGTGCATGCTTTCCATTCGCCATATTGTACATCAATGTACATTTGATGCTCACAAAGATCTCAATTTATAAGAGCCACATTTCTTCAGATTCTCGAATTCTGACAACCCACTTTTTTACAATACGTATTGTTTACAACGACGAAGACATCGGTAAGGGAAAATATAAGAAATCAGAAATGTACACAATGTAATTTTCGTAGGTCAAACAAGGCCATTTTGACGTTGAATTTGTACACCACAGTGCACGGAAAGTTGGATGTACCAATGGTAGTAAATGCCAGCAAAGTCATGTAATGTTTACCTTGTAAACAGTACCGGACTTTACAATGGTAGTAAATAAAAGTCAAGTCCGGTAATTTCGGACTTAACAACGGTAGTAAATGAAATTACTGGACTTGACTTTTATTTACTACCATTGTGAAGTCTGCTACTGTTTACAAAGTAAACACTACCCGACTTTTCTGGCATTTACTACCATTGGTAAATCCAACTTTTCGTGCAGCTCCAACGACAAGGTAAAATATAATCTTACAAAATAAGTAATGTATTTTTTTTATCTGTGTTGTCTACTCATCGGTATAGGAAATTTGACATAAATGTGGCCTTGATTTTTCCAAAATTGATATAAATCTATCAAAACAAAATGAGTCGCGGAGCTATGTGACATCAGCACTTCCAAGATCATAACAGTGATAATAAAAATTTATTGCTTTATATATTTATTCAAATTTGAGGAAAGGAAACATTTTTAAATAATAAATTTCCAATAGGTTTCAAAGTTATACAACATTCGCTTATACTTTCTTGATTATGGTTTTGTGTACTGTACATACGCATGCGTGGTAGAAAGGGCACAATTGTGTGTGATCGTGAAGGCATTTCCCAGGGAGGCGCCAGCGCCTGTCGACTGATCACGCGAGATTTCAACATTTGCGAGATTTCAACAATCGCGAGATTTGAACATTCGCGAGATTTAAACTTTCGTGAGATCATCCAGATCTACTGTCATTATTGCATACAAGTCACGTGCAAAATCTGATTATAGAATCACATATATGCCTTTACTAACATACCTAACCCGTCAGGTGTATTAATAATCATTCCTAGATTTATTAAAAAGAAATCAAACGTTGTTGAGATTTTTGAAATTTTTACAATACAGTAAACCCAGGTATTCGAAGGAGCACCTTCCAACATACTGTATAGGTCTAGACCTGCCTTTAAATAGATTCACACATCATACATGTTTGTATACTACATTTGTAGTTATCCTTAGTTATACCAACATTATCCAATAGGGTATGGATATTATCAGTTTTGAATGGAAGAAAGCTATTTTTGTATAGGAATTTCAACATTTGATAAACCCCAAACCCTTGCAAGATATATCAGATCAAACATGAAATTCGACATTGATCGAAACTTAGGAAGCTTCCAGGCACGATTTTTCTTTTCAGTATTGATGGCAATGCGGACCTGGGGAGACACATTCGATCCTTAACGAAGTCTTTTAGGAACCACGAAATGAAGAGATATGTTTCTTTTCTTGTTGATATCGACAGTTCTCTCATCTGTCGATGCCAATCTTCCAATTACAAGCAGTTTAGGCCTAGTCAAGCTTGGCAGCTTACGAAAAGGTATCAGACTAGCGCATGGCTGAAATCAACTGCACGAAAGGTTGGATTTACCAATGGTAGTAAATACCTGTAAAGTCGGGTAATGTTTACTTTGTAAACAGTATCGAAGATTACAATGGTATTAAATAAAAGTCAAGTCCGGTAATTTCATTTACCACCATCGTATAGTTACTGTTTACAAATTAAACATTACCCGACTTTACTGGCCTTTACTGCCATTGGTAAATCCAACCTTTCATGCAGTGTACACTGTTGTATACATGTGTTATGCGGCAATTCATCTTCGTAGAAGACATGATCATCGTTGATATCTACTGTAATAATGGCTAGCGTAAAAAGACTGTTGAAGATGTGATGAATTGGTTACTGGTGAATACAGCACTCCCAGAGGAAGAGCCTCTAACATCGCCCCCCCAAAAAATCATATGAGGCAAAGTCTGTCAGAAAATGTCAAAGGAGATGTATGTTGCTGCCAAAAAATCATGCAGTGTCCTCGCGTGTCTGTACGGTTGGGATGCGTCATTTCGACATCGCACGTCTTATGTTGTCATGACTCCAAGATCCCATTTGAGATAGTTCGCCATCGAGATTGCCGAGAGCTTACCTACAAGCACTTGAAGACATCTCTATGTGTGTTCAGATGGTTTGAAATGAATACTAAAAAGAACCATGGTATTGAACACGCAGTCATGCTGTACGTAACAGGAAATTGCAAATGATCATCGGTAAGGGAAGATATAAGAAATCAGAAATGTACACAATGTAATTTTCGCAGGTCAAACGAGGCCATTTTGTCGTTGAATTTGTACACTGCATTGTACGAAAAGTTGGATTTACCAATGGTAGTAAATGCCTGTAAAGTCGGGTAATGTTTACTTCGCAAACAGTACCGGATTTTACGATTGTAGTAAATGAAATTACCGGACTAGACTTTTATTTACTACCGTTGTAAAGTCCGGTAATATTTGCAAAGTAAACATTACCTGACTTAACTGGCATTTACTACCATTGGTAAATCCAGCTTTTCGTGCAGTGATAGTATAGATGTCAAAGTATCAAAATGTAGAATATAGTAACAACATACTGTTATTGCTCTCACATGCTGTCACATGGTTGCTTCTTGTCATGCCTCGATCAGCTGTTTATTTATTTATTTCACCAGAACATGCGAAGTGGAAACATCCAAGGTGTATCCAAGTATTTGGTAAGAAAAACTACATCCTAATATAAGGCAGAGACATTGAAGTGAAGTATCTGAGATCTTGTACGGAGAATCTTGTCAAGCCAGCGTGCCTACAGACAGTTTGACAGTATCTCACCTGGCCTTTGATAGCGTGTCATCACATATCTTCGGGAATCTCGCTGGCAGTCCCGTCATTTTTCAAATGTCAAAGTTATCCTTTATTAATCGGATAAAGACGCATGCTGCGTTTAGATGCGTTCCCGTGGGATGTCATTCACGTGTCCACCTCTACTTCCCTGATTGAAACGACGAGGCAATTGAAGAGTAGAATCTTATCTTGAAAGTTTATCTGTGTTGGTAGAAGTCATTATGAAGCAAGTTTAAACTGTAATTTCCAACACAAGAAATAAATTGGACTTACCCAAATTTTCGTCTGTACAACTCCAGCGTTTGTCAAGAAATGAGAGATCCACCGCTTCTGTGACGTCACGTTATGCAGATGACACACGTGACTCGGTGAGCAGTGGATCATAGGTTGCAGGAAGTCTGTGGCGGCCCCCGTCTTTTGCAATGCCCTGATGTAGATGGCCTCTTTAATACCTCGTGCAAAGAAGAACCTATGATCCACGGCTCACCGAGTCACGTGTGTTATCAGCATAACGTGACGTCACAGAAGAGGTGGATCTCTCATTCCTTGACCAATTAAAGACAGTCGGAAATTTGGGTAAGTCCAATTTCTTGTGTTGGAAAGTACAGTTCAAACTTGCTTCATAAGAGTGGAATCTGCTTCTTCCCGTAGTGGCTACCTGAACATGTTCACAATTTACATAGTTTTTTATTACTGACATCATTAAATGTGATTTTTCATCATATACTTGCAATATGTGGTGAGTTCTGCATTCTCTGTCTCCTGTTCCGCTCCGTTGTGACTACCGCAGCCACCACTGCCACAACCACGGTGATGGTAATGACGAGAATCGTCACCGTCTCTGCTACGCAGAAGTTCGTCCCCAGAGCTTTCAGCGTCACGTTGCGTACTTCCCCAGGTTTGTGACATGCCAGTTCCTCGTAGCGAACAATGTGCAAATTCTTCGTCAAATGTATCTTATTAAACGTCCTCTGAAGGTCGCAATCACAATGCCACGGGTTCGAGTCCAGGTACAGATTCGTGTACCGGCTCTTGATGTTACGAAACGTTTCGAACTTCACGGAAGACAGCTGGTTGACGTCCAAGTTTAAGGACCTTAATGTCCTCAGGTCCTTGAAGGAAGACGGCGACATCTTGGTGATCTTGTTACCAGTAAGTAAGACGTGTTCCACGTCTAAGCTTCCACTAAATATACCGTCTTCCATAGCGCTCAATCTGTTGTACTCGAGGTGTACAAACTTTAGGCTATGCAGATTAGCAAAAGTCAAACTGTTCAACGTTGAGATGTTATTCCTGTCTAGGTACAGAGTCTGCAAGGAGTAAAGATCCTCCTCGTTTAAGAAACCCAGTTTTCTGAGGGAATTGTAAGACAACCTTAAGTCCTGAAGGTTGATAAGACCGCGGAAAACTCCTTTTCTTAAGAATTTCAACGAGTTCCACTGCAGGTTTAGAACCCTCAACTCTCGCATATTCTCGAAGGCCAACTCCGCGATGTCCGAGATGTGGTTGTTGTCGAGTGTGAGATAATGTAGCCGACGGAATCTCTGAAAGGACTGACTGGTTATTCTGGTCAGGTTGTTGTTACCGAGGTTGATGTAGTCCACGTCCGCGCCCATGCCGCCAGGCACGTTGGTGAAGCCTTTGTCACGGCAGTTGACGAACCCTGAGACCGCGTTGCAGGCGCACTGGTTCGGGCACAGGCAGACGGTCGGCCCGACCAAGAGAAGGAAGATGTGCACGAGCTGCAAGATGATGATCATGTCCTCTGGTGATTCCAATGTCAGCCAGCTGTACATCCTCCCACTGGATATTCACAGCTGCCCGGTGGAACTTTTCTGGAACCCAATGGAAAACAAGGATGACAGATCAATACTGCTTAGGCCCCTGTCACACATTCAGAAACATCCCCCGTACACCAACCAACCAAAGTTTGGGAGCAGTCTGGCCAGATTTAGGCCACGCCTACCTTTCTATACAAAACGAATTTGAGTTAAATTTGAGTCAAATTTTACTGCCAACCACGCCCCGACCACTGCTGACCTACTCCCGAACACTAGCCAACCATGGCCAAACGTCCCGTCCACACCCGAATGTTTTAAACATTTTGAAACATCCGGCTGTCGCAGCTGAATAGTAGCCGACGTCGCCGAACACCAGCCAACCACAGCCGACCTTGCTCCTGACCTCCTCCTAACCATGGTTGGGGGAGTTTGGCAGTGTTCGGGAGGCTATATTCGGCTATGTGTGACAGGGGCTTTACAGCGGATCTGTTGTTGTCACATATTCGTTACTTCATAGCGGCGTAGGATTGACCTTTAATATTAAAGGATGTAACCATTGCGAGATGCTGCGAATGGAAAGCCGCTGACATGCAGATAGGTGTAAATGTGGGAGCCATGCACAGCTTTCACGACCTTATATCAGTCTTGCCTATCCTATCCGTGTATGTATGAATGAATGAAGCTTTGTTAACGTGTCTTGCGCTTTTTGTGCCTAGGCCGTGTGGGTTTATAGAATACCATTAGAAGATACAAAATATAAGGTACATAAATCAAGAGAACAGAGGTACAGATTGACGTAATCAACCAAAACTGAACAAAAAGTAAAGTTACAATGCAGATGTACAGATGGAACAATCCTTGAACTGAGATGTCAAATCATAGATGCAAATAAATGTAGATAATAAGAGATTTCACAAAACAAACACAAATACTTGTGATAAATAAGATACAACAAAATGAACAAGTACAGAAGTAACAAAAGGTAATGAATGTTATGAATACAAATGTCTTCTTCTCTTTGCCCAGGCTTGATGTATGAAAGTTGCAAGTTCAGATACCCCCATATTGAAGAGCCATTTAGATCTAGTTTCATCCCTTTCCCAGATAGCCTCAGGGGATTTGTCATACATTTGTCGTTACCAACAGTAGCTTTACACGCAGTATTGTTGTGGTTGTAGTTTATAAATCGTTGTGTCTGTTACACGTATTTTGAAATCTGGGAAGACTTGTGGTGAGTTTTTCTCATCACTGATGGTAGCTGAATATCAAAGTATCACATTTGTACCTTGTGTATCGAAACCACAATTTCCAATCGTTTACTGACAAAAAGAAAACTACATAAAACCCTGTTAACCTCCCCAAACCCACTCATGGCAGAAAAAGTGGGACACTTCGTCTTCCACTGCTTCCAAAAAAGAAGTCAAACCCAAACAAGGTCAGCCACCAGAAGGCCCACATTTGACCTTGACCTTAGGCTTTCTATGACCTATCCACATACCAAATATCACAGACAGACAGACACACAGACAGACACACAGACTGGCAGACCAAAAACAATACCTTCATTTTCATGTTGAATAAGCTTAGACTGTATTCCGTAGCAGTTCTTAGTATAGTCACTTGTTCCAATTGTCACCATGCAAGCTTTATTGTAACAATATATATATAGTGTATACACTTTATATACTAGCACATTGTTTTACTAGCACATTGTTGTTACTAATACATTATTGTTATCGGCAGTACATTGTTGCGATAAGCCTTTGGACATGAACTTGCAAATAAACTATATTCTATAAGATATTTCGTACATGATTGATTTTCATTGCAGGGATGCGTACTGCCCTCTTTGCACACGTTGGTTGAAAAGTTGATTTTCATAAAGTTCCCCCCCCTCCCTCCAGGGAATGGTAGGGTCAGGGGGTGACGTCGCAGAAGGTAAAACATGGTCCCATATTGCATTACCGATTCAGGTCCTCTAGCACGGATTAATTGGATTATTTATGAGATGTAATGGCAAAGTTGAGGACGTCACTATTTCCATGGGGGATACTGATAGAGCCATTTCAAGTACTTGACGTTTTAATTCGTTAATCTTTAACGTCTTTTTCGTCTGCTATCTATTATTTAAAGTGCTAGTTCTATACAACTACTTCTCTGCGTTTTATGCCACATTGAAACCCATTTCTCAACATATTGTTATTGTTAACGGTCTGACTTAAAGCTGCATTATTAAGACGATACAAAAAGTCAATTTTCTGGTAATATTTTTTACAAAGTAAGTTCCTACTCCATTGCAAATATAATTGCCATTTAGCAAGTGGAGATGTCAGAATATGACGCCTTACGAGTGTGTTTAAAAGTTGGAATCACAGCTGTTAGCCATGTTTGTTTACATCCTGATATTTTGTGGTGGTACCACAAACTGAGTGTGCTTCGTGTGGGCTGTCTAGCGCCAACCATGAATGTAAGAAATGTGAGATAATTGCACAAATATGTTGAAAAGTGGAAGTAAATTACAATCACACGAAGATTTTTTCAATGAAAATATTTTAATTTTTGGTGCAAAAAATATTACACAATGCCCCTTTAACGTATTTTAGCTGAACGCCTATTCTCCACTGCTTACCTTTTGGCATGGCATGTCAGTGCCTGGGTCACCAGTGTCGTCCTTCTAACTCTTGACACGTCCTTACGCTTGTCTGGCATCTGAAATAACACACTGGTGGCGACGACGATGCACACATTCCAGGTTCAACTCCCTGATGTTGATACACTTGATGGCTTTTGTTTGTTGAAATATCAGTCACGATTGTCCACTTCAGGTCCATACAATGTTGGAACAGTCCTTGTCTTGCGATTCCAAGAAAACGGTTCTGTCTCCACGGTGCTGTCTCACAACAACAACAACGCCGTCGTCAGCAAGGCACTTCTCGCCATTGCGTTGCCTTTACTTCCATTTGATGTCATACTTCGTACATCGGTAGACAACCCAAATACAGGACAATATGACCAATGGGCATGCGTTAATGACGTATCCACACTTGTGGCATTCTAACAGGGACACATCCAAACGCAAAATACAGGGGCACATCCAAACGAAAATAGAACAAACGTTGATGATAATATGGGACCTCTTGCTCTTTCCAGGCCTGGTCTCTCTCTCTCTCTCTCTACTCCTTCCAAAAGAAAGATGCAACAACGAGGCCCGAAGATCTATGCGGTGAAAGGTTGTTCAGTTCCGGACGGTTATTTTCAGCACTTGGTTGTTTTCAGTCGTAATTTGGCTGCAAACCGAGCCGTTGGTACCTGCAGGTGCACAGATATTCGATCAGAGCTGCACGGTACAATTCAATAATCCCCATCCGTGGTCTCTGCATGTCACACCATCAGCTGAATACATAAGTGACTCCAGCGGATTGGGGTTTCGTTTAGCAGTTGCCGTTCACCGATGACCGTGACTCGGTGTGACCTAGGTCATAAAGCACTTCTTCAGGCTAACCCCCCCTCCCCCATGTCCTTAGTGTATTGCGTGCGGCTCTGAATATATGAGTATAGATACGGACTACGAGAGTCCATACTTTAGGGCAACAAGACCGCAGCCTATAGGGCGTCTGGTGGTGAATATATGAGTATAGATACGGACTACGAAAGTCCATACTTAGGGGCAACAAGACCACAGCCTATAGTATAAGCCTTTCCTGTGGTTATCGCAGGTCTTTGTGGTATATCCTATTCAGACCTGTTACATGAGATAGCAACGTTGAGGAAAGTTCCGCATTAAGATTTTGCCCACAGAGGATATGTGCATTCGGTAGCCGTTCTCTGAACTAGAATAAACCTTACAAAAGATGTCTCCTCTTTTTGTGCTTCCGTACTAGACAGAGATACAAGTAACGGAAATCACGGTGTGTAAAAGAGTGCCACGGTGATACATTTTTCTAGTAAAGCAATTGAGGCATCTTTTGCATTCCATACACTGAGGTGAAGCTCCTCTCACAGATAGCCGAATATGGCCACCCGAACACTGCCGACCATGGTTAGGAGTAGGTCGGGAGCAAGGTCGGCGGTGGTCGGCTGGTGTTCGGCCAGGTCGGCTACTGTTCGGCTACGCCAGCCGAATGTTTCAAAATGTTTAAAACATTCGGATGTGGACGGGAGGTTCAGCTATGATTAGCTGGTCGTTTGCTGGTGTACGTATGTTCGGGAGTAGGTAGGGGCTCAAATGACTCAAATTAAACTCAAATTCGATTCGTATAGAAAGGTAGGCGTGGCCTAAATCTGGTCAAGACTGCTTTGGAACTTCCTCCAACCTTGGTCGGCTGGTGTTTGGGGGAAGGTTCTGAATGTGTGACAGGGGCTTTCGAATCCTCAAGCTATTACTGTAACAACGGCTCATGTAGTTTTCCACAAGATACATGACAGCATTACCAACGCCGAGGGTTTGCATTTGCATTCATAAGGGCCTGTAAAAAGTTGACTTACGTCCCTGCCCGAACAGAAAGGGAGATCCTATCTCTTGTCGTAAATCGGGGGTACCGGGGTCTATAAGTGTGCAGTCAACAGTCCTATGATAAATGGGCCATGGAAATGGGAAGAATGGATTGCAAGTAAGACGTGCCTACTAGAGGGCACAGCACTGAAACAACATCTATGTAAGGCCATGTTGACTTGATTATATATAACTTTATTGCACAACAATTGTACAGTGTACAAAGTATGGCACCTACTACTACATAACTATGTATACCATTTCATAATGCTAACCTATCTAATACATGAGTGGGTGGCTAGTATAGGAGTGAACTTCTACAATGAATTTCTGATGTTTAAACAGTCTCTTATATATATCCCTATGTATACCATGTATGGATTGTCGCATGTCAATATGTATTGGAATTTGCTTTTTAAATCTATGGAGGTAAAACCTAGTATGGAAGCTGATATAGATGACATCCTATGGGAACACCAAAACTGATGCGAGCGTGCGAATAAAAAAGTTGTCTTCATTATGAAATCTACTTGGTCAAGAAGATTAAACAAATGACTAAACACACAGAGTATGGCATGGTGAATAATGGACTCTTCATTTTCATTTCTTCACATTTTCTTCTTTTCTTTTGGAATTGATTCTGACATTCTACGACATTCGTATCGTTTTCGAATACTTTTGTTTGAAATTTACGGCATATATTTGCTCATTTTGCAGCTGCTTTGTACGATTTACAGTATGGTTGAAAACTTTTTTTGGGGGGAAACGAACCTAAATTCATGCGCGCGTAGATGTCATCATATAATCAAATCAACAGGCCTAGACACAGTTTCGTCCAACTCACTGCACGAAAAGTTAGATTTACCAGCGGTAGTAAATGCCAGTAAAGTCGAGTAATGTTTACTTTGTAAATTTAACAGTCCTGGACTTAACAATGGTAGTAAATAAAAGTCAAGTCCGGTAATGTTGGACTTGGTACAATAGTAGTAAATGAAATTACTGGACTTCACTTTTATTTACTACCATTGTAAAGTACAAAGTAAACATTACCCGACTTTACTGGCATTTACTACCATTACTACCAAGTCCGGTAATTCCATTCACTACCATTGTTAAGCCCAAAATTACTGGACTTGACTTTTATTTACTACCATTATAACGTCCAGTACTGTTAGCAAAAGTAAACATTACCAACATTACCCGACTTTACTGGCTTTTAACTACCATTGGTAAAATCCAACTTTCTCGTGCAGTGGTACTGAAATTGCAGGTTCCAAAGCTGTACTATATCAATGTGGATATCAAGCAGCACGTCGGCAGAACGTACTGCGCCTGCGCGAAACCCGTAATGTATTGTGCATAGCACTTTGGCAGAACGTCTCATATAAGGTTGTATTAGAGCATATAAGGTTGACAGCCTGTCTGCAGTTTTCAAATGTTGTGTAGAAAAAGATATGGTCTGCAACAAGCACAATAATTCTGATGCAACGTTGACCAAAAATCTAGCTAAAATTCAGGTTTTGCGCAGGCGCAGTACGTTCTGCCGACGTGCTATATCAAGCCTACAATTCACGAGAGGGCGTTGAACTGTGAGTAATTTCAGAAAGTGATCGTAAAATTTTTATGACCTGTCGCCGCAGCACCCTGACGAGGTGGGGTAGACAGTAGGACATGAGTAGGTAGATTTTATGGGAACATTATGGGTGCTGTGTGGATCTACAGTACTAATTAGGGTGTCTTATGGGTCGTCAGAGACCCACTATTATGGCAACACTCAAGTACACATAAAGAAGGTTTATACTGGCGTCTCCTTTATGGGGGAGGGGGGCATCGACCTCATTCCGGATCAAGTTCTGTAATAAGACCCTGTCACACATAGCCGGTTATGAAACACTGTCGAACTTTCCCCGACCATGGTTAGGAGTAGGTCGGGAGTAAGGGTTGGCTGGTGTTTGGCGAGGTCGGCTACTGTTCGGCTGCGCCAGCCAAATGTTTCAAAATGTCTAAAACATTCGGGTGTAGACGGGAGGTTCAGCCATTGTTGGCTGGTGGTTGGCTGGTTTTCGGGAGTAGGTCGGGCCGTGGTTGGCAATCGAATTTGACTCAAATTTATCTAAAATTGGATTAGTTTTATATAAAAAGGTAGGCATGGCCTAAATCTGGTCAGACTGCTCCCGAACTACAACCAACCTTGGTCGGTGATCGGGGGAAGGTTCTGAATGTGTAACTGGGGCTTAACTAAGATAAAGAAGCCGACAGGCAAAACATAGCTTACTTGACTGACTATAGCTCGTCCTCTAACAGATAGTTTTATTTTCTGAGTCGTAAAAATCGTCCAAGATTAATGTCTTAGGTACTCATGATCACTCTTTCCATCTTTGTAAAGTGAAACGGAGACAGTGCAATCCACGTGATATATAGCACTCTTTGCACATACAAGAGAGGAGTATATGTCTTTGCGGCCAACAAAGCGTCGGCAAGACTCCAAAACCAACATCAATCCTCGGCTACTATTGGATCGTTTCCTTTCTTCGTACCGTCTTAATGTTTGGATCCAATCTTAAAGCAAAGATAAATCTTAGTTTTCCGGACTTCGGGGGGATGTACAGATTGTAGTACATACATCAAACGAGTGAATGTACCTGCCCATTATTTTGTATGAGTATGTGAGGGATTTTTCCCAAAGGCGGAAACATCATAGTACCTTTCATATCCTTGCAAACATTATGGCTCCCGGCTTCGCTGGAAGTGGGGTTTCTTAATGGTAACATATTTCAAAGTACAATAAATTTCTGGGACATATGTTTCAGGAACACACATAAATCTCACCCTCCTAATAGACTGTGTATAGATAGACCTGTCCAAATGTATGTAGACATAAAAATATTGGTTAAAAATAAGTTTCGCGCTGTACAAAGAAGTGTAAAAGATTAACTATGGGATATGTTACTCCTCTTCTCTTGTAAAATTGTAAAACTGCCATCATGCTTTAAAGCTGCAGACCATCGCGAGTAGGAACAACTATTACAGGCTCTCGTTCTTCCCTCGCACCATCAATGAGTGGAATGAACTTGAGCCCAGTGTGGCGGAGGCGAAGTCCATCTCCCAGTTCAAAGCTGAGCTGGGACGGGCTTCGCTACACTGAGCTGCCCCCCTGTCCTTTGTACATATGTAAATATATATGTGTAATTTCACTGTCCCGTCCTTGCACTTGTCTGCGTCTATTCCCCCTTTTTTCCCCATGTTTGCACCCCCAGCATCATCAATGGCATGCGCGTCTAGGACTGCTAATAATCCGCTGCATAGCGGGATGAGCAGTATTTGAGATGATGATAAAATTGTACAACAGGCATCCCTGTACTTCAATTTTCGAATGGTTGTTTGTCAGAAATCAAACATTCATCCTTTAAAGGGGCATTATGTAATGTTTGTGCACCAAAAATTGAAATATTTTCAATTAAAAAATCTTCGTGTGATTGTAATTTACTTCCACCTTTCAACATATTTGTGCAATTATCTCACATTTCTAACATTTATAGTTGGCCCTCACGAGGCGCACTCAGTGTGTGGCACCACCAGAAACTACCAGAATGTAAACAAACGTAGCTTACAGCTGTGTTTTCAACTTTTAAACTCACTCGTAAGGCGTCATATTTTGGCACCTCCACTTCATAAATGGCGCTTATTTGCAACGTAGTAGGGCTGATTCAACTTACTTTGTAAAGAAATGTCTAGAAAATTGACTTTTTGTATCGCCCTAATGTTACAACATGCAGCTTTAACATATGAAATACGAACCATTTTCATTGCAAACGCATTATTGGTAGAGTCAACTTCGTGCTGGAGGCACTAGACTACACGCAGCACTGCGGATTACCATGTTCCTCTTACTAAAATTAATATAGCCAGACACATCAATGCTTACATTAGCCTTGACGGCTCTTGTGGGCCAGAAATTCCCTCCCTCATAATTCTCTCTATCTCATCATAGGGCCCGTTCATACGAAGCTGGTGAAGGCGCATTCAATGTGGTTTGGCCGGATTCTGGATTCATGTGGCTCCATCTGAACGCTCCGAATCGCATTGAATGCGCATCGATCCCAATCCACATCT